>JAPFBL010000014.1:7547500-8006728 GCA_026182355.1 Hermatobates lingyangjiaoensis
ATAGAATAAGTTATCATTCTTGTGGCTCAACAGAGGCAGTACTCCTGTCATTTGTTCATAAAAATAGAACTGACTACGAATGTAATTTATCGAAGTACTGATAAAGCATATGCAAACTCTATAATGATAAAATTAAATTCTATATTTTAATTTTTTTTATCATTACGAAAAGAAGTGATCTTCTATGTTTCAAGTGAATCTGCTGAAAAAATAATATTTCTGTACTCCTATGTCAGTGAAACTATCAAGCAACGATAAAAACGACACAAATGAGATGAGAAGAGAAAAATGAAATTTAGCATACAATCAGATAATTGAAATAAGAAAATAAATAACAATAAAAAATAAAATACAAAGAACAGAAATCCAATGGAAAATGAATTACTAATTGTCTGGTAACGTAATATTTGTCTGGTTAGACATTTATAAATTACAATACCTTTACTTACAAGCATTGAATATATTTGTTTAATAACAGTTTAATTTTTTTAAATACTAAAATACAAACTGACAATAACAAGCATTATTTTATTTTGTTTATATTTTAACCCTTTTTATAAATTGATTGATTTAAAACTACTTTCCTTAGTGATTGATTATTTTCCGTTTGTTATGGAGTTGATAGTCAATAATAAAACAAATTAATTGATTTATAACTATTTTTCTTAGTGATTGATTATTTATAGTTTGTTATAGAGTTAATAGTCAATAATCAAACAAATTAATTGATTTATAAGTACTTGGCTTAGTGATTGATTATTTATAGTTTGTTATAGAGTTGATAGTCAATAATCAAACAAATCAATTGATTTATAAGTACTTGCCTTAGTGATTGGTTAATTATAGTTTGTTATAGAGTTGATAGTCAATAATCAAACAAATCAATTGATTTATAAGTACTTGCCTTAGTGATTGATTATTTATAGTTTTTTATAGAGTTGATAGTCAATAATCAAACAAATCAATTGATTTATAACTACTTTCCTGAGTGATTGATTATTTATAGTTTGTTGATAATCAATAATCAAACAAATCGGATATATCAGTTTTCATTATGTTTTTAAGATGTAAAATTAATATTAACGAAACATGTAATGAATGAAAATCACAAATGGAATGATTTGTTAAACAAATTTTCCAACAATATTTTTTCTTTATGTACTGCAAAGAAATTATATTCTTTTTTTAATTGATGTAAGCATAATGGCAATGGTAATTAGAGAGTAGTAATGTTGGCCCGTTGAAGGTAGAGTTTGTTGTAGAACAGTGTTATGAAACACTGCCTTGAAACATTAAGGGAGATATAAAACTTTTAACTTGGATTTTTCCTTTTTCACTTCTTTATAATGGTTGCTTTAGGGAAAGGAAAGCTCCTTATCAAGTGGTATATGGTGGGGTTTCCGAGTCATTTGGTGGGTTGCGAGTGGTTAGTTCACTTTATGTTGCGAACAAGTGGCCTCCCCCACCCCCCTGACAACTGCTTTCCATTAGAATCAAATAACCACTCGCTAGCAGACAGCAACTTTTTAAGAAATTTTCAAAAACTTGGGTTATTAATAACGACCACTTCACCCTCTCTATCCATGCCTTTTCTCAATGCAATTTATTTCTTAATAACAAAGTTTGAGTCTCTAACTTAAAAGAGACTGGATCAACTCCTGCGATACAATTTAACAACCATGATTTATAAAAAGGTTTCACTTAAACTACAGCAGTAAATATTAATGGTTTCAACATTTAAAAATCACATTTTGTAATAAGAAAAACAAAATAGACGATACATAAGCATATTTAAAGATTTTAAATATTATATTTTATCAAAATTTTCTTACTTAACAAAATACTTCAAAAATTTTAATATATGATCTCATATATTTATGACTAATATTATTTATGTTTAATTTATTTAATTTTACTTCACATTGTTGTTTTCTATGATTATAGAAGGGCTTATATATGTAATTATTATTAATTAATTATTATTAGCTAATTATATATAATTTACATTAAGGAAATACAACTTCAGAGTCAGTTTTATAATAATTATATGGTCAGTCCAGAACCATAATTAACCTTCATAACTGTAGACAAAAATAGATCTCGTAATGAGGTACAAAAATTATCCAGCGGAAATTGTGACTGTTGTTACATTGATATGATCGAACAAATTAATAATCAAAAAGCAGTTATTCAAAAACATGAATCAAATAAAAGTAGTAATCATTTCGCCTCCCACTTTGTTAAACACCTCATAACAAATAACCACAGTTTTGATCCAAATACTGATTTATAAATTTTACATATTAAAAATATATTTCATGAAGCAGCAGGCTTAGATGTATTTGAAATCAATAAATTTAGAATGAATTCCTCCCTATATTTGAATGTACAAACACCAAGTTGTCCGATATTTCTTGGCCATTAATAACACACTGCAGGTAATTAAAACAAATCTCTGCTACTTATAAATTGTTTCATGTTTATCATGTAATCATGTGTTATTTAGATTCATGTTTAATTAGGCCAAAATTTATACTATTTCACTTGTTAAAAACTTCAATAGTGATATTGAACTATATTGTATTCAATTTTTAAATAATTTATTCTTACCTTCTTAAAGCTCATCGGTATATGTTTGTTTTTAGATTTAAACCTGAAAACAACACTACGTGTTTGAAACGGGTTGTTAGTTTTGATATAAAACTAACCTTTGTGTGGAGACGTATTTTTTAAAATTTTCAATCATCAGTAAATACCACACTGTAACAGATGACACAAATAATGAGTATAAGTTGATATGTGTTGCTAAATTTTTCATGTCACCATTCTATAACAAAGTGAACAAATAAACAAAAGTTTAATAAAATGCAATATTTTGTTAACCTATATTTTTAAGACATTATAAATAACGGATCTACAATCATATTCATTCTACATAAGGAATATTTTGATGTAACCTTAATAACAAGTGTCGATTCTATTTATGACAATTTCTGAAATTGAAAGGAGTTCTAAAATTTGTAAAATTTGGGTGCAGCCCTCCATTTAAACATATTTCTTGAAAATCCAATATACAACGAACTTCGTCTCCCATTCTCTTTTCTCATGAAGTTGGATTGACCAAAAATTTGTTTTTTTAAGTGTTTTCTTTACTCTGTGTGTTACTCTTCATCATTTTTTGAACAAGTATATATATATAAAGATTTCACATAAACACGTGTAATAACATTCAATGATCAAACCACAATATGAAATGAGAAAACAAGAGTAAGATCTTCCAACCACAACAAGCGGCCTTCATCAGAGATGATATATATATACTTAAAAATTAGACCACATATGGTCTTAGATTTAACAATGTATGTATACAGGAAGGACTGCTACCAAATTTTATATATATATATATATATATTGATTAATTTACCACAATGAAACTAATTTGGAAGCAATGCTCTAAGGCCTTTCGTCAACACATCGTCAGAGAGCAAGTGAACTAAAAAATAATAAGTACTTGTTAATCTGGTTGATTGAAGTTTCTAGAATTGTTGGTAACCCTAATATGTTTAATGATGAAGAAGTCTTCATCTGTTTAATTATCCCGCTAATTAAAACTTCATCCAATTTTTAGAGTCCTAGCCTACTGTTCATCAGTACCATGACTGTTCATCAGTACTGACTGTGAAATGTCTTACATTGGACAGACGAGCAAAGGTCTTCTTAGAAGGATAAAACAACACAAATATTCGATTAGAAGAGAAGACGGAAAGAGTGCCTTGTTCATGCACATAAGAAACAGTAATCATGTGATTAACTGGAATAAAGCAAATGAATTAATATTTGCAGGGCCCTCGAGAGGAAAAAAATGTGCTGGGACGAGACCTTTTGCTGGGTCCCCTGCCTCCCCTTTTCCAACACTGGTCATATATGTAGATGATTCATTTGCACTATACATATTATTTTTATATTATTTAGCTGTCAAATTTATAATAATTACTGAATAAACATATTATTAATATACACTTACGAGTTTAAGTTTACGTTAGATAATAATTTGAGTTTCATGAGCCCCCCTAGACCATCATGGGCCCCGGTGCGGCGCACCGGCTGCGCCCCCCTCCCGAGGGGCCTGAATATTTGTGTCTTAGGAAAGAATAAAAATATTGTTTAAAGTGCACTCATGAAGAACTTTTATGAGAAATTAATGAACAATGGCCTAGGACTCTATAAATTGGATGAAGTTTTGATTAGCGGATAATTAAACAGATGAAGACTTCTTCATCATTAAACACATTCAGGGTTACCAACAATTCTAGAAACTTCAATCAACCAGGTTAACAAGTATTTATTATTTTTTAGTTCACTTTCTCTCTGACAATGTGTTGACAAAAGGCCTTAGAGCATTGTTTTCAAATTAGTTTCATTGTGGTAAATTAATCCATCTAATACATCAAGTGTTATTTTGATTGTTATTCATATATATATATATATATATATATATATATATGTGTGTGTGTGTGTGTGTGTGTGTGTGTGTATGTGTGTGTATGTATTTCGGCAGCAAGTCCTCTTTCAAGCATGTATTATTGAATTTGATTCAATAATATCGCTGAATCAAATCATTGAATTTGACGATGACCCATGGGGCCGAAAGCTTATTATCTTAGTTTAATCTAGTGTAGTGTTTATTTAAATATAGTTATCCCCAGTGAAGTGTTTATTTAGTGTTTCAGCCTTCTGAATGTCGTATGCTAGTTTGCTTTGGCAATTATCACCTTCTCAAAAGAAAATTGTAAGGAAAATAGAAGCTATAAGTAGGAAAATCGTGAATGCAGAATCTGCTGTCATATATATATTCACTGATAAAACGAAATACGATCCAAACTGGACACAATAGGAGTTCGAGATTAACAAAGAGCAACACACAAAGTAGGGAAACACACTTACAGACTTAAATTTTCGGGTAATCCGTCTTCAGGAGAAAAGAGAATGGGAAACCAAGCACGTTGTAGACGCAACGGCAAGTAACCCGTTACTCTTTTCTCCTGAAGACGGATTACCCGAAAATTTGAGTCTGTAAGTGTGTTTCCCTACTTTGTGTGTTGCTCTTTGTTAATCTCGAACTCGTATAATATATATATAATCTAGGAGGTGTCAGAGCTTATTTTTCTTCATTCTGATTCTTCCTACGACATTTTGTCTCATATACATATCTTAGGTGTTGCTGGTCTGAATACAGGGCGGTGACTGAGTGTCGGCTTGGCGAGTAGCTGGTGGTTGGTCACCTAGTAGCTGCAGTGTGCGTGAAAAATAAATAAATAATATATATATATATATATATATATGATCTTAGCGTTATTATAGTGAAACTGAAGGAATTCTTTTTTACACATGTCTTTAGGATTGCTTTCTCAGTTAAGAACACTAGCTAGATTAAGTTACTCGGAGAAATTCATTAGTGAAGAATATGAAATTAAAAGTTTTTTGGTAAAAGGAGCATGCACGATTTAGATATAGGTATTGTGGAAAGTTACTTCTCAGGTCGAGTTACATGAAGTTTAAACTCCGTGGCAGACACTCGATATCTGTTAAACCCATCTTCATATTAAGTTCATTAAGTTAATATTGTATTTTATTCCTTCTATTACTTTAACAAGTCAGTATGCCCATAGAGTTTAAAAGAATCCTAGTATATTTAAGATAGAATTACGTATTAATTAATAAAAACTGACTTGAAGAATTGAATAGTGAACCTATTAAAAATAGATCACCAGTCCCTTTCTTTTGTATAATTTATTGTATAAAACAAGTTATTGAAAAAATGAGTGTTACTATAAACAAATCTTTGTTTTGTTTTAATAATTCTTTTAATAATTTTTTTTTTTTTAGTCTTGAGAATTCTCAAACATTTTTGGTGAAACCTCTGCGAGTAATCTGAAGTAATTAATGTTTGTAACTCATCTTCAAAAACTTCTTTTATATTTGAATAATCAGTAGTCGATAAGCTATATCAAAAGGAGGAAAGCACATTAATAAGATAAGCTTCTGGACAACCGAAACAAATAGTACTGAAAAGAGAATAACTTCCATCTTTCCTGGTCCCATACTGGTGACGTACCTAAGCTGGTCCTATTCTCCAGTTTTCTTTTTCTTTTGACTGTCATTAATGAGTTTAGTTAATTTCTTAGAAAATACATCCAAACCTGAGGAATATTTTTTCCCATACTGGTTTCTCCATAATAAGCTTAGTTACTTTCTTTACTAGTCTTTGCACTTTATTGCATATAAACATTATTCTGTAATTTCTTTGAAATCTTCTCTTTTATACATGAAAATAGAGATTTCACTTTTCTTTTGCTATAACTGAAACTTAAACGCTAAATCAACTTAAGGTAAGTGTCTTTGAAGAATTTTTTAATTGTTTGTGATAATCCTTCAACATATGGAAATTTAAAAATACTTTTTATCTTGAACTTTTAAGTCAGTATTTGTACCATTTTCTGCCTGTTGTTGTTGTTGCCTTAAATATATTGACCAATAACGTTCAATCAAATTTCCTGGATAATTATTTTTCTATGGTAACTCTTTTACCCTTTTCTTATTTTTATGTAGGTAGCATGATGAACTTACTTCTGGCTTTTGTCACCATATTCTTAAAGCAATTTAATTTTTTTTTTATAGGATAGGAAGAATAATAATTCAGTATTCTTCCAGCATTGGTAGATTTTGTGTACCAATCAGTTAAAATATGGTACATAAAATAAAATATGTTAAAATATGAGGAGAAAATTGTATCTTCTCATAACCTTTTTATCGAGGAATGGGAGAATGCCATCTTTTTCTATTTAATGTAAATTTAAGTATATTTTGATATGAACTACATACAAATATAGATGTGAAACTCTATGTCGATTATTTGTTTCTAATTATTAAAAAAAAGAAAATTAGACAATATATGGAATATAATTAATTAATGTCATTAAAAACCAAAACGTTAGCATTGAGAGTTTAATTTGAACTTAAAGAACTGACGGAGTCCAGATAAACTTTAGTTTTGTATATATCTATATGACGGTTCCAATCATGTTTGCAAAGCTGAATGGAGATTCTCATTTACACATTTACAAAGGCATGTTTTTTTTTTGAACAAATTTGTTTTAAGGTTTAAATAACAACCAACTGCAAATAATTAAATTCACTGAATAATCGTTGTTTTGAGTAGAACAAAAAAATGTTTATCCAAACTCCTGTTTAAGATTCCTTCCAACATCAGATACTAGTGCAATATAATACATCAATTTTCATCAAAGTCAATACAATTCATATTCACCAGCAATATTATCATTTTCAATGTATTAATTAATATGATAATAATAATATGCTAATATAATAATATAATTAATATATAAAATAAACAATAGTTTTTATTACATGATTTTTTCCCCATTGATGTCTTTGAAGTATCAGCTGGTCTTTTGGACACATATTTGATATAGAATTAACCAAACTCCGATTTTTTTTAAAAAACAACCATCTCTGTGAATTTTAATTAAGATGGGTACACAAAATTGAAGTATATGGATACATAACTTTCGAAATAAAACATGTTGGTTTTCATGTTGTAATTTATAAAAACTAAAAAATTGTTAAAAATAATGCTTGAACATATGAAAATATTAGTTAATAACTTCTTATCATAAGTTTGATTATTCTTATCAGAGTAATATTGGTGACTGATCAATTCACAGGACATAACATGTCGAATAATCTCTGTGGTATTAATGAGTAAATGCTAATTTGAAGCTCTTAAAAATTCTGTACGGTAGTAACTTAATGATTTAATAATAGTTAGACTATTTAAAATTGTATTGCTGTGACACATTTCATATAATAAGAAATAGAAAAAATAATTCAATGCACTATATATTCATTCAAGTAGATTTTTTGGTCGATGTCAGGTAAAATAATACTGCATTATAGAGACTGCATTATCAATGGGATTCCACCAGCGATATACCATACGAGGTATGACGGCTTACAATAATATATTATTTGTAAATCAATTCAAAATATTTTAGCATAACTTTTTTTAAACAGCTAGCATTATTAGTACCCATGAAATTGATTTTAAAATTATCCCAACAATTAACTACCTTGTTTCCTACATTTTTTCTACAGCTCAAAATTTTACTCTCAAGAATGGAATCGTTCTTACAAGCCCAAAATTTGTGGGGTAGGAAGAAATACTAAGTAAGATTGTTGATTTGTACGATTGTTAATTTGATTTATTTTTATCAATCAATTTGAGGTGGAAGGCTAAATATAATTATTAGATTCTTCTACCCTGCTCAGAATTAACCAGTCACTTGTGTTTTTTTTTTAATAACCACTATAGACTATTAAACTTTTTTTAATTTTAAGGATATTCAGAATCATAAATTAGCATACATGATTTCGAATTTTCATAGACCTATTTTTTTTTCCATCGAAGGACTATATTTAATGTAAAATTCTAATATATATCATCCATAAGTCTTACTGTCACAGCAACAGATTTGTCATAGCCAAAACAACACCCACAAAAAAATATGTGAATATAAAATATTTAACCTTTTAAGAGTTGTTTTCAGCCAATTCCAAAAAAAAAAAATGAGACATACAAGTGGCGTTTGGAAGTAGAGAAAGAAAGCTGATGGGTGGTGTGATTCGTGCAAGAAGTAAATAATTCATGAAGAATGAATCACGATGTCGGTTTCTTCTGCCCTTTGACTTGCCTTCATGTCCGTTAAGGGTGCGGTAGTAAGATATTATCTCAAAACTGGGATTTACTTTATGACAGAGGATGCCAACTATTCATGAGATTGATATTGTCTAAGCCGTAAAATATATTAAACGCCAGGAGCGCTGCATATATTATTTTTTTTTTATTAAACAAATATATAGTGATATTATATTTTCAAACTTTATATATTTATAACTTCATAAATGGATCAACCGAGGGATACAATTTGTTAGTGCAAATCTAAAATGTTTGTTTAAAAATTAAGTTTCTTGATTGCTGATAGTATTAATGCAGCCAAAATATAAGATAAGTAAGTTTAAACATTTCTATTCCTTAACATAATTTTTTTAATATATATGAACTCATTGGGTTTGCAATCCGTAATTGTACGGTATTTACTCATTCTGAGGTAAAATGGATAAACAAACAAAAGTCTCCACACAAATGAAGTTTTATTAAACAACAGCAACAACGCGTTTCGAACAATTTGTGTTCATCATAAAGAAGACACCAAAGGATGTGGTGCAGAAGGATTAGTCCAGTGAAAACAACTAGTTGGGGTTCTTTTCACTGGACCAACCCTTCAGCACCACATCCTTTGGTGTCTTCCTGATGATGAACACAAACTGTTCGAAACCCGTTGTTGTTGTTGAATAAAACTCCATTTGTGTGGAAACTTTTGTTTGTTCATCCATTTTACCTCAGAATATTTATTAACATAGTTCATAGACTTGAAGTTTCTACAATTTTACTTCTGAAATTTCTATGAACCTATTATCTGGAGTTATAATGTATTTAATAGTTTGTATAAGATAACATAGTAATTTTTAATGGATGTGTATACATAGTTGTTAGTTTATACATGATTTATTATATTTTATTTTGTGTTTCAGGCCCATAAAAACTATTTTAAATAAAACTCGAATGTCAGGATTGTAAATTTTGAAACATGAAACATAAGCAGTTCCTGTATATAAGGAACTGTATGTAGTTTCTATTTTGAATTCATTTCAATGGTTTTTAATCTTATTAAATATTAGTGTAGTTTCTTCAAATACAAATAATCAAAACGTCAGTAGTTTCAAAACGTCAAATAATTAAATAAATTAGACGTTTCTTCAAATATACAACTTAGTGGTATGCTGTTTACTATAAAGTATTGGTTACCAAACTTCTTAAGTCTTTTAAATTTTCTAGTGTTTAAAGCAAATTGCTATTACTGTTTTAAGAAATGTTTGTTATATGTAATAGTATAATACAATACTATTTCAAAATTAATATAACAGTCATATTTATTCTGAAAAATTCTATGATATAATTAAACGATTTCATTTCATTAAGAGAGAAGTGCAAATTAGTTCAATTTTTTTTAAATTTAAATTTGATCAATTTTTAGATTATTCATATTTATGACGATGAAGGTAATATTTTGGTTATTTTAAAGTATAATGTAGCGTAACTAATGAAGAACAAATTAATAACTATAATATAAAATTGTCAATAAAATTTGAAATTAAAATTAATATAAAAATATATGGAATACTTATCCTTCAATTCTGTTTTTACTGAATTTTCAATTTAATTAGGGGAATTAAAAATTATTAATTTTATTTCTATTTTTGTGCTCTCATACTTATATTTTAACGGCTCCCTCCCTGTGCCAAATTCTTTAAAAATCTTCTCAAAACTTTTACTGGATTATAATAATTGTTAAAATCAACTCCTCGGAATTTATATAGCTATTTTTTTCAAATTGTTGATAACAAAAAGTGTTACAATTTTAAATAGTTATTCCGATAATTCATGATTTCGCAATCCGCAAAAATAATTTAATGTAATTATGATTTTCGTTTAAGAATATTTGTTTTGTAATTACGTATTACAGGGTTTATAGTTTTTTTTTTTTAGATAATGAATTGGCACGGTCATAAAAAAAAAAAGAAAATATTATTTGGTACTGAAATTGGACTATATATATGAATAGAAACTTATTGTTTTATGTTTCTCAATGCGTCAAATAATGGAATTACACTTGTGGATTTCAAAATGACAGGTTCATTGGACATGTGCAAGTGGATACTGATTTAGTATGCAGTAGGTGGAATAGCTGTGCTAACAGGGAGCTGCCTTGCATCACAATCCAAGACTTTTCAACCTCTCAGCCAGATCTGGCAATTCTTCCCCATATTTCTATGCTGAACACCACCTTCCTGTTTGCCAAAAGCATCAGGTGAATTTGACAAGCCGTAAACATGTGTTTACTCCCAACTCCAAAGGCTACTGTTTATATGTATCATATGTGTGTTTATAAACCACTTCTCTTCTCCGTCATTAATTTATTGTGTATAAAAATATTCTTCGTCTTTTGCAAGACAAGAAATTTGAATATTTATTCTGTTAAGTGTAAAAGTAAGTTATTTTAAATGTTAAGTGTTAAAACTGTAACACTTTATTTAATAAAAAAATTGAAAAAAATAGCTATATACGTTTTGAGTAATTGATTTTAACAATTATAATAATCCAGGAAAACTTTTTGAGAAGATTTTTTTAAGATTTTTGCACAGGGAGGGAGCCGTTAAAATATAGGTATGAGAGCACAAAAATAGAAATAAATTAATAATTTTGAATTCTCCTAATAAAAAAAAATTGAAAACTCAGTAAAAAACAGAATTGAACGACACTTATTCCATATTTTTATATTAATTTCAATTTCAAATTTTATTGACAATTTTATATTATAGTTATTAATTTGTACTTCATTAGCTACGTTATATTATACTTTGGAATAACCAAAATATTACCTTCATCATCTTAAATATAAATAATCTAAAAACTGACCTAATTTAAATTTAAAAAAATCGAACTAATTTGAACTTCTCTTCTAATAAAATAAAATCGTTTAATTATATCACAGAATTTTTCGGAATAAATATTCAAATTTATTCAGTATACAAAATATCTCACATATAAAACATATAATTTTTAAATTTGTGTAATTATTTTGCTACGTTTCACAGGACTTTTAATCACAATAACCTAAATCAAAATTCAAAACAAACAATTAATTGTTACAACTTGTCTTCTATAAACCTTCCATTCCACATCTAGTAATCAAAATATAACTACAGTACAGAAAACATCGCAGAGAGCCGTACGTCAGGTTGACATTTAACTTAATATAATGTAAGCATGCATAACTATTACAAACTATATTCATATATTCCATGATGAAAAATAAAATTGTTACAATATTTACAATAACAACTGGTTGTGGCTGGCCTCCAGCAAATAGCACTATAGTGGAAAATAGTGAACCATTTCAAAATTTAAAAAAACTCATAGACCTTATAGACTTTCAAAAACTTTTCTATTGTGCATCTTAATGTTTCATTTAATGTAATGAAAGGTTTAATGTAATGTATTTTAATGTTAAAAAGATTTGACAGCATGTAATGTAACAAATTAAGCATACTAAATAAATGAATTTAAAAAAAATGAGTTTACCATACAATAAATAATAAATAAAATTGTGTCAAGTGACATAGGAGATAACCCATTCCTGTATTTACGACAACTTGTAAACGTTTATAATAAGGAGTTATTGGAAGAAAAAAAACTGGTAACAGATTTTGAAGGATAAATCATTAATTTTTTTTTTCAATTTAACCATAGTAAATTACTGCACAGTAACACAGAAAAATATTTATAATTAAAATTAAAATTGTGGTATTTATATTGAAGTTCACAGTTAGTGTTATGAGGTAATGTGAATATATTCTGTGACCATACAACTGTAAACGCTCAAACAATGAGCAAAAATTTTGCCAGTCAAAGTTCAATTTCAGAAAGTAACAATTTTCTTAACTAGTTCGTGCATAGGCAGATAGCTTATACGAGTATAGTAAGCTTATATAGAGCTTCTACAATATATATATAATTCAAAATATTTTCTAAAAATATTCAATTTTTGAGTATGTTTTCTAGTTTTAACCGTATTTGACGTCGTTTCCAGCCGTTATGAGCCAGAGAAAATGATGTTAAAAAAATGTTTAAAGACATTCAACTGTTTGTTTATTTCCAAGCTCCTTTACCCAAAGGCTTACAAATTGCAGTAATGATGTAAATACAGTAATGAGGTTATCTACAATGTCGCTTGACACCATTTCATTAAGTATTTATCTTATTGAGAGAAGGCATTCCCATACACCTGATATGAAAATAAATAATCAACAAATTTATTTTTCATCATAAAAACTGTTTTTTTATAATATTAGAATCATCACATGTCTTCTGAAAGACTCACTTCATTATCTTTCTCCCTGATGATGAAGCAGTCGAAATATTGTAGTGAGTTTCTGTGATCTGTTTTATGTTTGGTTTTTTCTGTGAAGCTACTATACATATATGTACTTTGAAAAGAGGTAGAAACACGAATGATAACTATATACTTGGACTCACTTTCCTAGTTGAATACAGACCGGTGACTCTCTCTGATTTTCTCCTCCTCTCTCACTCTCACTCACTCAATCTCTTTCTCTCTCTCTCACTCTCTCTCTCTCTCTCTCCTCTCCTCTCTCTCTCTCTCTCTCTCTATATATATATATATATATATATATATATATATAAATTACAATTAAATAGTGTATCTACCGTCTAATAAAATAAAAGTAAATGTAAATCGGTTTTTTTTTGGTTTCTTAGTTTCAAAAAAAACTTCCAAAACTTTAAAATGCCAAACGTTACGGTTTTATTTAAAACCTTCTTCATCAGCATACAACATAAAAAGAATACAGATAATCATTCGTATGTATATACAACTGCGTTGGAATTGTATTACAAGTAGGAATAATGGACTTACCATTTTGTCATTTGAAAGTTTGTTTTTGATGCTAAAAGATCAAAAAACCAGATTTACATTTACTTTCATATATATATATATATATATATATATAGGTTTAAAAAATGAATGTCCGATTTCACACTATTTAATTTGTTAGAAAATATAAATATAATATATATATATATATTATATTATTATATTATATATATATTATATATATATATATATATATATATATATTATATATAATATATATAATATTATATATATATATATATGTATATAATATATATTTAATAATGGATGTATTATATCATTGATATATATATATTTAGTCTATATATATATATATCAATATTAGAAATTATTTTACTTTTATCTTATGATAAAATATAAGACAAAATTAAATCAATGGAATACTAGATTATCCAGTTTTTAATTAAGCATGTATTTAGAAGACTTACAAACTTTTTATTATTTATTATATATGAATAATATATATAAAATGAATTAAAATAAGCAGTGGACACAGAAACAGTTTAAACAGCATTATTCAGAAGGACTCTCCACTTTTCATATATTTCGACCGTATATGGCGGTCGTCCTCAGGAGATAGAAGTAGAATTGACGGAGGGACGACAGTCAACTAAAGACTCACTTCACTGGGTGAGGGCTAATAGCAGTGCTGTCCGCAAAGGAGACAAATAATTACGAGGACGACAGCAACTAAGGAAGTACGTGAGCTAGCAGTGTCGAAAGGAGCAATAAAAAGAATAGAATCGCGAAATTTTTGAAAGGTAGAAAAAGGTTAAGAAAAGAAAAAATAAAGAAAATATATAGAACAAAAAAAAATAAAATATATATATAAATAAATAAAAAATATTTAAAAAAAAAATAAATAAATAAAATAAAATAAATAAAAACTAACGATTTAAATTCAAGCCAGGTTTCGAGCGTGCCCCCAGGAGCCAAATGTGGGATTCCTCAGAAGCTTTTAAAGTAACTTGTCTGTTATCACTGGGGACTTGTTTAAGAACTTGGACTGTGAAACAATCATTGAAGCTGAGGTGGTGGGAATTAGCGTGAGTGGCGACAGGAAGACTGCTGCGTTTACCAACCGAAAGCCTGTGATTATTCATCCGAAGGTTCAGCATCGTTCAGCATTTTTTTTTCTTTTTTTTTTCTTTTTGCTCTCGACTTCTTAGTTCCTTTTTTATTTGTCTCCTTTGCGGCAGCACTGCTTTAGCCCTCACCCAGTGAGTTCTTTAGTTGACTGTCGTCCCTCCGTCAATTCACTTCTTCTCCTGAGGACGACCACCATTACGGTCGAAATATTGAAAAGTGAGTCTTTGTTGTGTTTCTGTTTATGTGTCACTGCTTATTTTAATTGTTATTTGTCCTGCCGGACCGTTTTTCGTTTATCATGGTATTATATATATATATATATATATATATATAATCTGGTAACTGCATTTATCGTTTGGATTGCACCCAGTGTGATTCTTTTTATGTGGGTTTGGCTTCCACCAAGCTAAGCCTGCGTATGAATAATCACAGGTCATCCGTTGGCAAACGCAGTGACCTTCCCGTCGCTACTCACGCCAGTTCTCACGGACTCAGTTTTAATGACTGTTTCCGTGTACAAGTCCTGAGGCAGATTGATCAGACTAATTCGAAAGTTACTCTGAGAGCTTCAGAAGAAGCACTTATTAGTCTTCTGGGCGGTAGATCGGCTCCTGGGCTTAACCTCAATCGTTGATATTTTTTTTATTTTTATTTTTTAGTTGTAATCAGCTTTTAATTTTATTTTAGTTAAATGTTTTCATTTTTAATTTTTATTTGGCTTTTATCTCTTTATCTTCCCTGTCTACCTTTCCTCCGAATGTTGGCTAAACTGTTTGAGTGCTTCAGTTCGAACGCCAAGTCAGTCGTTATCAGCCTTTGGAGCGATTCACTTCTTTTCCTGAAGACGAGGACATCGAAATATAGTAGTGAGTTCAGTGATTTCCTTTCAATGTGTTCTTTTTAAATTCTAGTTTATATATATATATAGACCATGATAGACGGAAACGGTCTGGCAGGACAGATTACACTTAAAATTAACTGTGACACATAGAAACATAACAAGGACTCACTTTTCAATATTTCGACCTTAATGGCGGTTGTCCTCAGGAGAAGAAGTGAATTGACGGAGGGACGACAGTCAACTAAAGAACTCACTGGGTGAGGGCTAAAGCAGTGGAGAAAAGGAGAAAGGAGGGCCGCAAAGGAGAAAAATAAAAAAGGAAGGAAAAAAGGAAAAAAAGTCGAGATCAAAGAAGAAAAAAAATGGTTTTAAAAAGTAGAATAAAGGTGAAGAACAAAAAATAAAGGAAATATATACAAAATTATTTTAAAAAAATAATAAAAAAAATAAATTAAAGAAAGAAATAATAAAAAAACTAGCGGTTTAACTTGAAGCCCGGTTTTGAGCATGCTCCTAGGAGCCAAATGTGGTCTTCTTCAGAAGCTTTTAAAGTAACTTGTCTGTTATCACTGGAGACTTGTTATTTTACACTTGTTAAAAAAGTGACTTTTTAGCTTCTCAGTTTTTACTTTGTTTGCTCTGATAACATACATTGAAAGACCTCAGTGCATTTATTTCTATTGTTTTCCTTTTTCCATTGTGGTTAAATGCTCTATAAATAGTTTTCCAATCTTCATTTTTGTTTCTTTTTTGATTAACTTATCCAGTTTTCTAAAACTAGTTTGAATAAGCATCTACTCCAAAAGTACACTATATATATTATATATATATATATAAATATATATATATATATAATATATATTATATAGTACTTTACAATGGCAATCACTTTATATTTCTATATTTTTGTTACGAATTTAAACACACTCTCATAAACATATATATATATATATATATATATATATATATATATATATATATCACTTAATAAAACAAAACAAGATCCGAACTGGACACAATACGAGTTCAGAATTCAAGGAGAGTAACACTCAGAGTAAGGAAACCCACTTACAGACTCAAATTCTCGGGTAATCCGTCTTCAGGAGAAGAAAAAAGAGAAAGGGAGACCAAGCACGTTGTAGACGTAATTTTTTGAATACTGCTAATTCAAAAGTAGCATTCAATTTATTATTTTGTTATCATATTAGTATTTATATATATATATATATATATATATATATTGTTATTGAGGGCTAGGTCAAATAAAAGAAAATAAACTCCTTTCTAGGCCGACATTTCGATGTATTTGTACATCATCTTCAGTATTGTTGTATCTGTTGGTCTCAAAAAATTTGTGTTAGTTCTCTATGTGAGTTGTAGATTGTTTGTAAATGTATTATGTCGTAAATGTAATGTTGGCCTAGGAAGGAGTTTATTTTCTTTTATTTGACCTATCCCTCAATAACAAAATATAAAATATATATATATATATAATATACTTACAGTTACTTGCCGTTGTGTCTACAACGTGGTTGGTCTTCCTTTCTCTTTTCTCCTGAAGATGGATTACCCGAAAATTGTTTTCTGTAAGTGTGTTGCCTTACTTTGTGTGTTACTCTTCTTGAATTTTGAATCTGTATATAAAAATAAATAAATAAAATATAAATAAATAAATAAAAAATAAATAAAAAGACACACAAAAAAGACTCACAACGATATTTCGACATTCGTCGTCATCGGGCAAAAGTAGTCCCTTTGAGTAGCTGAAGCTAACTCAGCTACATTTATATTCAGCTACATACATATATATTCAGCTTCATATATATGTGAATATACAATTATTTAATTTTTTTCTACATGGAATAAATTTCCATTATAAACGTTGTGAACAGAAATGTTTTGTTATCAATTTCTCCAGGCTAAATTGTATAAATCTCTAAAAGTAAAAGGTGTGTAAAAGTAAAACAAAATTGTTCTAATTGCAAATGTAAGATGATTTTGACTACTACTTGAAATTTTCAGCATTTACTTGGAGAATATGTATTATTTCTAAATAATTTCTGTTGTCATTTGAGATGCTTTGGGAATAGAGCTGATATTGTGGAAGGTTTCAAGGTGAGTGATATCAACACGTGAGTGTTAATGAACAAGGTGCCAGTGAGGAGGAGTGGGTGCCCCGTCCAAGTCTCTGGATGGTCATGTTTTGAGGTCAGTGGTGGCAGAGAGGGGAGACCTTATGATGCTGTTGCGACACACCAGGTTCAATTAACTCACAGACCGGTGCGTATCTAATACTCGCTACTACTTTGACTTATCTAGGAACCAACTCACCTATACCTTTCAGTTCGTATTTAATACTTTGTGTTTTTGTTTTACTTATTGAGAAGCACAGTTAACTTCATCTTTCAGAAATATGGCTTTCTTCATTTAGAAAGGAAACAAGAAATTTAAAACTACCTGTTTTGAAACTCCAACCACAATGAATAACCGTAAGTTTTTCAGTATAAAGGCTTTAATAATCTAGAATAAGCAACTATTTTAAAAAGTATTAGTTAACAAATATCGCAAAGTGATTTGTTTACGATTTTACCAAATAAACAATTTTGTTGTTGTTATAATACGTCAGTGGAACACTTTAAATTTCGTGTGTTCCACACATGGAACATGTGTTGTAGAACACTATGTGTTTCGCGACACTATGATATTGTGTCACGAAATCATACATAATACGATATTGATGTTTCAATGTATGACATATATTATTTATATTTGTTTAAATATTAGATAATGATCTTAATAAAATACACCATTCTGCAATTATGATAAATAATGCTTATGGTACTCTAAGGATTACATTCAGTAACAGGTAATACCAGTTGTTGCTTATAGAATGTGGTAAAGTCAATAATTATTAGTTAGAAACAAAATTTACACAAAAGTGTAGAGGTGGCGAAAATAACGAATGACAAGATAAATCTTTAAGTAACGTAATAAGTATATCCTGAAAAGAGCTTTATCCACTTCACAAAATATGCTTGAGTGATACCATCTTTGCAAAGGCATAGTAGATAAAGGAGTTGATAATAACTAATTAGAGACGATTGGACGTATCTCCTTGTCATTATTCATAGTATATACTGTTTCAGCTCTTTACATTATACTTTTATTATTAAATACGTTAATTGGACGAATCTCCTTGTCATTATTCATAGTATATACTGTTTCAGCTCTTTACATTATACTTTTATTATTACATATGTTAATTGGACGAATCTTCTTGTCATTATTCATAGTATATACTGTTTCAGCTCTTTGCATTATACTTTTATTATTACATAGGTTAATTGGACGAATCTCCGTGTCATTATTCATAGTATATACTGTTTCAGCTCTTTGCATTATACTTTTATTATTACATAGGTTAATTGGACGAATCTCCGTGTCATTATTCATAGTATATACTGTTTCAGCTCTTTACATCATACTTTTATTATTACATACGTTATAAAAACCTTTTAATTTCTGTTAACTATGTTTGTAGACTTACTGTGACACTATTTTTTTTTCGTTTTAAAATGAATATTAAACTGAGCGAAATTCTTGCCTATGAGTTGATGAGTATTTTAATGTTAGTTGTTTTAATGTTAGTTGTATATTTTTTTTATGTTTGCTCTTTTTTCTTATTTTTTTTTTAACCCTCTATGTTTTTAGTAAAGTAAGATGGAAAGTTCGTAAAAAGTTAGTTTTTCCAGCCCAGTTGATTATTTATGCGTTATCTGATTATGAAGTATTAACTGCATAACCTATCCCCTGAAAAGACAGTGGGGATTGTAAGGAATAGCATAGGGTAACAGCGAAAGGAGTCTGCCGGGCGAATACCTAAAACCCTTGTTTTCACAACGCTCTAAATAAAAGAAAAAATGAAAAATTGTATGTTGTTGGTAAATTTAACTCTTATTACTTATTTGGGACCCTATGATTATCTTTTGTTTACTTCAAATGGTAAAACACAGCTTTCTTCTCTCACAGTCGCATTATTATTATTATTATTTAGATCGTTTCAACATGTAATGTATGTTTTTTTTTAAAAAAAATTTGTTATTACAAAAAAGCCATTTATAATGTAACACAAATAAAAAAGAGAATTAGCTATGCATGAGTGAGTGGATGTGGTCTATACACTGTAGCCTCTTAATTAGCTATTCATTCATGATTCAAATTGTCTTAACATATTTACTATTGATTATTGGTTAACAAGAAGTATAGTTTATACAACATTATATGAAACAATTTTCTTCGATCAAGAATAATATATATCACGATGTTTGGTCATAGTGACAATTTGTTTTACATTTAGAAGTACAAAAATGTTCTCCAATTTATATTTGTTAAGAAATAAACTTATAGACATTTTATTATCTTTGCCATGATGAATAGCTCTTATTAATTCAATGAATTAGCTTGATTTTTGTGTTCAAAATAGTACTGTTTTGTTTTATTAGTATTCTGCTATTACCACTCTGTTAGTATTTATATCACTGATGATGATTAACCTTGCGTATTAATTATTTTAAATAAGTCGTTATCAGCCTTTGGAGCGATTCACTTCTTTTCCTGAAGACGAGGACATCGAAATATAGTAGTGAGTTCAGTGGTTTCCTTTCTATGTGTTCTTTTTAAATTCTAGTTTATTTTAAATAAATATATACACTTTTTATTAAACTTAAAAATGTTCAAAATGCGGTTATTAAATAACAAGATGCAATTCAATAAAGACATAATGGGTAAAAGACAATGTTGATAACAACTAATTATAGGCGATTGGAATAACGATTGAGAGCAAAACTTATCATGATATGGACTGCGTAAAAAAAAAAAGTAAAACTTGATCAGTTTAAACGGACAAATGTAAACACAACTGAATTATCAGATTTAAACTTCCGTTTAGAAATCAAACTCAATTCTTATCTTAGAGATAGGATTCTTATTGTCGAGATAGGAAATGTAGAACTTTCAGTCTAGTACTGAAAAGTAATGTAATTCAAGTTAGCTTGTTTGTTAGCAAGAATTTACATACTAATATTGTAGAGATAGAATATCATACTCCGAGCGTCGTTGCGCTTTTTAAAAGATAACATTCATAATAAAATTCTTATTCATTTTTCCATTCTTATCCAAGCAATTATACATATTTATAATTAACGTTTATATTTTTTCCGCTAACTACTTCGTTTAGTTTATCAACTAAAATATTTATTAACTAACTAGTATATTGATAAAATTAAAAACATACAGGTTACATATATATATGATTATTAATTGTTATTTCGCTTAAACACGTGAAATAACATTGTTGATGAAAGGCCTTAGAGCATTGTTTTACAAAATTGTTTCATTGTGGTAAATTAGTCCATATATATATATATATATATTGAGTATATATATATATATAATTGAGTAGCTTCAGCTACTCAAAGGGACTACTTCTACCCGATGACGACGACTGTCGAAATATCGTTGTGAGTCTTTTGTGTGTGTCTTTATTTGTTTTTTCTCTTTCATGTGTTAACTTATAATATTATATATTATATATATATATATATATATATATATATATATATTCCTTCAATCTTAAGATCGTGAATGCCGAGACTGCGGTTAATTTTATTGATACTTGTTTAAAAGAGGATCTGCTGCCTATTTATACCAATATATATATAAATATATCTTTGTGTCTGTCGGTGAACGCTTTCACGTTCCTGTATTTTCTCTTTTTTTTTCATCCCCTGAAGAAGTTAAGAAAGTCAAAATGATCGAGAATCGTGAGTGTTAGTCTCTATTTTGTTTTTTCTAGTAGTAACTTTAATTATTTAAACCTTCCGATATGAACAAACAATGTTGTTTTAGAATATATTTAATGATATTAAACAATTCTTTATATTATTTGCTATATAACGCTGTAAATTTTATTTTCTAGACGACTATAGGATACAAGGTATAGGAAAAGATGAAATTGATGAAGCATATGACTTTTTGAAGGCTTGGTTTTTTACGGAGGAGCCCATTACTTGTGAATGGAGTGAAACACCAAAGAAAGAGGATATAACCTGCTTGAAATCATTGTGTCACGGGTTGTCCTTGAAGGCCGTCAACTCCTCAGGCAAGATGATCGGTATTTGCATTAACTGTGATCCTGCAAAAGAGGTGGACTCAACTTCAGTCCCTTCCAACCTAAAACAGGTAGACACTACAAGTTTCATATTTCAACAATATTTATTAAAGTTTACTTGTTACCCCTCTAAGGGTAGTTGTAATTAAAAAAAAATCATTAAAGTTAACATCTTTTTTAAATAAACAATAAGCTTATTCCAGAAATAATCCAACAATTATCATTTATTTGTTAGTTAATTTTTGTGAATACTATAAAACTCACAAAGTTGTCACATAACTAAATTATTAATTATGTATGTTCTACTTAATGAGGTAGTTTCCTTATTCATTTATCAAAAGTTAAGAAATACAAAGGGTGTTAACATTTTTGTACTAATATCCAGTTAGGAAATAACTGAAGTTTAAATCATTAGTTGTGCAATCCGTTATTGTGTGGTATTTACTCTTTCTGAGGTGTGCAGACTTCATTTTCTTCATTTGTGTGGAGACTTTTGTTTGTTTATCTATTTTACCTCAGAATAACTAAAGTTTATTTCAGAAACGAATATTCCTGACATCTTTTAATTTTTCTTGTATATTTATATTTCTAATGTTATATGAATCGTATATGGGCATATATCGTGTGTATATAGTACGTACTAGTTTTTTTTTTATATCATTTAGATATATCTTTTGGGCTGTTGGAAATTGCATGTTTTACTCTATAAAAATGTTAACAACATTTATAGTCTACCCATAATATAGAATCATATTACATAATATTCTTTAATGTCAATATTACAACATAATTTTTTTTAAAATTTCAAAAGGCTTCCTCAATATACAATTAGATTTTCTAGAACACAATACAATTACCTAGAACTCTTGGTACTGGGTTTCGTAAACACAATTATGTATAATAATACAAACTGTATATTTGGAAATGTTAGGATCAGATTATTATTTTTAAATATAAATCCTTTAAATTAATTTTACTTGCATTACTGTCTATGAATATGAATTCAATACTGTTTTGAATATAACATTATACTGTGTTCATTTTTATACTTCTAATAGTTTTTATAACGTAAGACTAATGATTAGGAAACACTAGATTATCAATGCCTTGTATTTATAGCATATAAGTACATTTAAATAGATAAAACATTAAATATTTTTTATAAATTTTTATTTTTATATATTTTTTATAATTGAAGAGTGCTCAATCAAAAAAAAACCTCAAAAAATTCTATTTTATTTATCTAGTAACTGAACGATTGATACTTACATTGACTTTACTTAAAACAAAGAGTAAACAAATCCAGACAAATAAACCAAGGTGAAAGTTAATCTGCCAATTTTTTCCCACTTACTAACCTTTTCTGTGATCAGACTTTAAGAAGTTGCATCATGGGATATAATATTATGATTATATAGAGCATAAAATGTTTAACTTCTATGACAACTACATAGCAAGTACCAGTTTCTACTTATCATAATATATAATATAGTATATGATGAAAAAATATACATAATAGTATATGATGAAAAAATATTATGGAGGTTTGTATTTTATTATTTCTAATGGTTGACTAAAGTAATTTTGAAACTGTTAAAACCGATTGTTGTCGTGTTCAGTAGGTTGGTAGTAGCGCTGGCAAGGTCATACGGAGATCCAATTTCCCACAATTCTAAACTGTAAGAAATGCCAGGACCCTGTGGTGGCCACACCCATTGACACCCTTTTAAATTCATAATATGCTTATGAAGTATTATGGTTATGTTTGTATTATAATCGTTTGATTGAATGAATTATGAGATAGGTAGTTATACGAGATTCAAGCTACTCCAAATTGATAACTACATAACTTTGTTCATCGCGTTAGTCATTCTGAGCAAACTACAATATTCTTCATGTGACACAAAATTTCCTCTTCGACAAACTACTATACTTGAACATGGCACTAACAGTACTTTACTACTCCAAATAATTGAAAATTACGATTCTCCAACCTTAATATTTCATTTTTACTTCTGAGTTATTTTTTATCATCGGATATTAATTAATTTTAACTGTCACACTATCAATTATTTATTTATTATTATCATTTAGTTGGATTATTTAATTGCTAATTGCTACTGATTGGTCCTATAATATGGATATCCCACAGTAGCTGCAAGTAACTGCTCTTTAATAATTAATCTATTCATATTCGGTTATTGAATTATTTGGTTTAAAATTTTGTTTAATGTCATTATTTATCTTATTATTAGTAGTGTAATAAGTTATACTTTATTATTTCTTTAATTTTTAACGATTATTTCGTTATTATTAAGTTTGGATGAGATCATTACCCTATAATTCCACTTAATGATTTGTAATTTGACAGTCCTAATTGATTTTCAACTTAATTATTCATAATTTATGGTAATTTCATTTTTTATGATTTAGTTACTTGAATTATTTATTACATAATCATTAGTTACACAAGTATTCAATCAGGGAATCACTAATTGTATTGTTATTTAATCATTGATAAACTATTGTTTAATTAGCTATTAACTGTTAATATGTTTTATAATGTAGATATATATGAAATAATTTCAATAATAATTAGACAGTAACTAATGGCATAATATGATTATTGAAGTGGTAACATTTTTGAACCGGCTTAAACAGTTACTGTAAGCTAAGAAGGAAGTAAACTCTGCCGGTGCCTTTGAAGTAAGTGTTTAATATCATATTCCAGAGATGTGGTTGGCCTCGTCTGTTCTCCTATTGCAGGCTTCTTTTCTATCTGAAACCATTCTGCTTGATATGAAACCAGTCTGAAATTAATATGCTTGATACAGAAAAGGCGTCATATTCTTTTGCTGTATCATTTGAAATTATGAGAAATGTAATGAAATCCAAAAATAATTCTTAATCGTGACGCTTGGTCATCCAACACCTTCTTTTCTAATGCAATCATGTTCACATAAATGCAGATAAACTCTAAATTAATTCATTTCTAATAATGAAAATATTTTTAAGAAAGTTTTCTATATTTACATTTTTAGTACAATTTTAATTTTTTTAAAAAAAAAAACTTTAATGTTTTCTTTCTATTTGACCATACTGAGAGCAACATGTAATTGACTATATTGAAACTTATGCTGTTTTGCATAAATGAACTGAAACTTTCTCTAGAGACTCTCCTTGAGACTTATGAGTAGTCATGGCAAATGCTGACTGAATTGGATATTGAATCCTTAAAAAAGGAATGTTGCCCTCTTCATTAAACGATTTTCAACCTTGGAATTAAAACTATTTCCCCTTGAGACCGTGATGTAATCATTTTATAAACAATGACATTATCATAAGTTAATATTTTACTTATATTAATTTGATAATTTCTAAAACTTCTGTTTTAGATGTATAATAATTATCATTTGTTGATATATGAAACAATTGTTTCATATTCTCAACGATTATTCCTTATTAATCGATTATTCATTAAATTTCCTCATTTTAATTTTCTAAATTTATTATAATTAAATCATTATAATTTAGGTTTAAAAACTGTTATTTATTTTTTTTACGTCATTTACTCCAGGTTTTGGAAGCTTAATGACAAAAGCCCCTCTGGCGAAATAGGCAGCTCTCTGGATCTTCTATACCGAGGTCGTGGGTTCGATGACCACGACATTTACTAATATTCTATTCAATATTTAAACGCGAACGCGAGTTTTATAAATATATATCCTATTTGCCAAGCATATACGATGTTTCAACCAGCCGTCTTATTTCAATTATCATAGAACTACTGACGTATAACTGAAATAATATTGTACAATATTCACGGAAACGAGATATCAGGTGATAGTGCTACTGAAACTTGTTAAATGTACGTGTTCACTAAAACTTGAATTCGTTTTTGCGACAAATGCATATGAGTGTGAAATTTAAAAACTTGTTTAATGTTTGCTTTCAAATAGATGGGAAAAATCGCACATGAAAACGAAAATATAATGGTGAACATATGAAATATTTAACATAGTGGGAGGGTTTATGTTTTTTTGTTGAATGTATGCCAAGCCAGGTTAACCAGACGTGAGGCGTTATTAAGGCATTTTAAAGGTTCAAATCTTTAGCGCCACTTCAGTTCATTCCATTGGTCTGGAATTTCCAAAAGATACTCAGGTTCTTAAAAGAAAAACCATTATCAAACACTCAAAGTCAACAACACTATCATCGTATCAACTAGCTTGAAACATTCAAAGCTAAAGTCAAATATGAAGTGTTCACAGACGGGAGCAAAATGGACGACATGGTAGGCTGTGCGTTTGTAGTGCTGGAAGGAGAGAGGGTAGTCTCTGAACAAGGATTTAGACTGGCTTCAGTGTGCTCCAACAACCAGGCAGAGCAACTCGCAATATTGCAAGCGGTCATCTGGGCAACGGGGACAGTAGAGGTCGGCTGCTCGGTCCGCATAAACACAGATAGCAGGATTACTCTAGAATGTCTACAGGGCAACAAAAATCATTCACCTTTGATCAACTTAATAAGACAAAAACTGGACAGTTTAAAAGCAAGGGCAACAGTTTATTTTACCTGGGTCAAGAGCCACATTGGTATAGAAGGGAACGAGTTGGCTGACCAGCTGGCCAAAAGGGCGGCCCAACAGATAAATACAGAGCCAATCTACTCTCACATGCCAAACACTGCCCTCAAGCAGTGGGCCCATGAACGTAGCATGGAGTGCTGGCAGAAGTTGTGGGAAGAGGCGACCAATGCTCAACTTACAAAAAGATTTCTACCATCTGTCAGTCAGAGAAAGAAAAAGAACCTCAAAGTGGACTGGAGACTGACCCAGTTTCTAACAGGGCATGGGAGATTTGGCCACTATCTCCACCGCCTGAAACTTGTCAACTCTCCAGGGTGTAGCTGTGACAGTAGGTCACCTCAAACAGTTCAACACCTCCTGTTCGACTGCGTTGAGTTAAACTCAGAGAGGAGTAGGATGGAGAAAAAAGTGGTGACTGCCGGAGGTGCGTGGCCCCCGCAGCTTGCAGATTTGTTGGAGGAGGGCCTAGTCGGTGCCTTCGGGGAAGTGGTTAACAAATATTTTAATTTACTGGGTTGATTATGATAGCCTGTATTATCTGTGTGCTCTGATGGCAATTGCTCTGTTGTCATTGTGGTTATTTTGTTGTTGTTTAAGCTGTATTTGCATAGCATGATGGAGATTGTTGTGTAGCATTGAAGATTTTGATGCGTGTGGTGCCTTCGGGTGGAACATGCTGTTCTCTCACAAAAAAAAAAAAACATTCATGGACTAAATAAAAACAATTCAATAAAGGAAGTTCGTTAAAAAATGCCTCAATGATATAGTTTGTTGAAAACTATTACATATTTAAAATAGATTATATCAGGTGTTCAACTGTCCCACCACATTGTTAAGCGCACAATATTGAACATAAGCTATTGAATCACTCAACTGTGATCTCAATCATGTTTGGATTTGAGTATCGCATCGGATAAGTTGCGGCATAGAAGACAAGTAATGTTTTAATCCATATATAGCCCGCTTACTGGTCAATATGTTGTGTTTCTTGTTAGAATACCTGCTGTTTATAATTATAGCAATGAGATATGATATATCATAACAACATGATTGTGTATTTTTATTTTTCCTATCTAGAGTCTAATGTACATCCTTTAAACCAATTGTACAAGAATTATAGTATACTCGTTGTATACTAGTACGTTACAACGAAATTAGTGAGGTGACTGGTTTGAACATAATTTAAATTTTCATTAATCAAATAACTAAATTACCTGTTGGTTTAAATCATGTTTGACGCGTACTGAACAAAAAAAAATTACTGGAATTATAAATATTAACTGCAGGAATTAATTTTACTATTGAGGGTAATATTAAAATTAAGGGGAACTACATTCTCAATAATTTCCCTAAAGAAATGATTTTTTGAGCTTTTGATATTCCTTTTAGAAGAATTGTAATATCACGAAATAAAAACAAACGATGGTTTGTTTATTGTTGGTAATATTTTTCAGTAATTTTTTTTGTTCAGTACGCGTCAAACATGATTTGTTTGTCAGGAAATTTTTTTTTCCTTTAAAACTAATACAGTAATTGTAATGTGGTGTCTCTACCAAGGATTTACTACAGTCATCATGTAAAAGTTTACTTATTTGGTAAATACCAAGCGTAATGCCAGATTACGAAAAAGTAGACATGTAATCTTTTTTTTATTATATTACACTATTATATGTTATATTATATAATAATTACATTATATTATTACACTTTTATAGTGTATTTTTATATTAAATTATATTATTACACTATAATAGTGTATTTTTTTCTTTAATGTACTAATATTCCATGACACCATCTTTTTATATATACATACATCTTTAGCACAATTATTTAAAGAAATAGTAAAAGCGTGAAATATTTTTTGTTTTCAGTTGTACGACTTCTTCGAGCTTGTTATGAGCCAATGCCCCAGCATGGAGGGCTGCATTTCAGTACAAGTAGTTGCGGTTAGCAAAGAAGGCCGGGGGATTGGACTCTGCTCGAGACTAATGCGGACCAGCCTTCGTTTGGCCGAGGACCGTGGTTTCAGAGGAGCCTATGTTCTCTGCACTAGCAAATACTCTGCCCTGGCAGCTGAACGTCTTGGCTGGACTTGTCTTCTCTCTCAGCCATATTCCTCCTATCTAAATGAACAACAAACCCCTCTCTACTCACCCCAACCACCCCATACCAACGTATCTGTTTACCAAATGACTGTATTTGATGAAGAAAACAACATTTACTAAAATATCTGAAATATTTTTATTAGGTTTATTATTCAAAGATAGTATGAATAATTTTTATTTAATATGGAATGATGTGGATCTTTCTGATGCCTATTATTTGAAGTACAGAAATTAAATGTATAAATATTTCAAATAAATTAAGTGCATAACTAAACTCAGCACAAGTGCAGGTCAGACGTGTTAGAATTACGGTTCAGTTGAATATTGAACACTATTTTCTTTACGCGTAGAATGGTTTCTTATATGGAGTAAACCACTGTTTGGTGATAATAGCTCTAATAAAATTTTTTGACACCAGCTAATATGCCATTGGCATTAAATTTTGTTTTCACTTATTCTCCAGTAAATTAATATAAGCTGGAATTAAATTTCTTAAATTGTTAAGGATTAAACCTATTTCTTTAGTTAACTGTAGTTGTAGGATTTGTATACATATGTTTACATTGTTTAGATTGACTTAGAAAGTTTTTTCTTAGAGATTATTTCATAAATTTCGAATCTTCACTTTGGCTTTAAAAAAAAGTTATTAATGATGTGGTAATATCAATGGTATTATATGCATCAGTACATTAAAAAATATGTTGAACTCACAAAATTTATACTCTAGAATAAAAGTTACCAAAATACATTTCTTTCTTGTTAATACTTAACGATAAAATAAGAATCATTCATATTGTATGCCCATAGAATTATATGACATTGTTAACTTTTTCTTAGATCGTCAATTATATTTGCCAACAATCACCAGTTTTAGTTTATAGCCTTAAAACTA
Organism: Hermatobates lingyangjiaoensis; assembly: GCA_026182355.1. Classification (NCBI taxonomy): domain Eukaryota; kingdom Metazoa; phylum Arthropoda; class Insecta; order Hemiptera; family Hermatobatidae; genus Hermatobates; species Hermatobates lingyangjiaoensis. The sequence continues at coordinate 7,576,840 of JAPFBL010000014.1, forward strand.
TAGATAAAGACGTAGTGGAATATTAAGTTTGTCGAAGAACAATTCTGTAATGAATTTGTTATTCTTCCAAGTCGTTTTAGAACAACTATTTTCAAGCTTATTAATCATGGCTGTCCTCTGCAAAATCTACCTCGTACAATTTCTGAAACGGTATTTCATTATAAATTCACTTATTACTCACTAATTTAAGCAATTTTTATTCTACAATTGTTTTTACAATATAGTGGAATGATATTCCGAATTATAGAGTATTACTTAGAAGAGTTTATCAATCCCAATGTCTTCAAACTATGAAAACCAACTTATCACATGTCTATCCCCAATTTAGTTATTATACGCAATTGACTTGTTTGAGAGTAACCTCTAAAGCTTCCCAAAAATAAGAATTTAAAACCACAAATTATTATTTTTACACAATATTTCATATTTACTGGTTTTAAAAAGTAGATAGGTACATTTTTGAAATGTTTCTAAATACATTGAAATTTCAATACAAAAAAACTACTAAAGAAAAAATCCGAAACCCATAATCAAAAATGTGTCACAAATGGGGTGACACATTTTAATAATTTAATATTATTATTATAAATAACATTTTTTAATAGCCTGTTTGTTAGGTTTTTTTTTGTAGCAGGAACAATGAAAGAACTAATACAAATTCATATAATACAGCCAGTGGACTTCATTGAATACCTTAATCTGATGTAGCATCATGAAACTGCGAAAGCTGTCAAGCTTTTAAAGCAAGTTTCAAGTATGCACTTGATATTCCCTTAAAAATTATCTTAATATTACACTAATTTGGAGATCTTTTGAGATCACAACTCCCTTATATTCATTAATATATAGAACATGTCAACGTGTAACCGACAGTTGTAAATTTTTAGTCATAAATACTTCATATTGCTAGTACTTATTTCTATACATACTGTCACCTATTGTAAACTTTAAAGACTGAAAAGGTTAACTAATATATTTTGGAATAATATGTAGTAATCTGCATTCATCTTGAGATCCTTTGGAATTTAGAAACAGACATTGGCTTTAGAGTTCACCACAACAAGTTTTTAAATTCACATTTTATAATATTTTTTTGCAGTTTTGGAAAAGCTTAGCGATTTCTAAATTCAAAGGAATGAGTAATCTCACCTAGTTTTTAAAAATCTATAGACCCTCAAAAAATGGTATATAGAGTAAATTAAGTGTTAGAAACAGCTGTAGTAATAATCTCTTTAATATACTCACTTGTCACATTTTTCTAATTACTTCAATTTCCTATTTGAGGTTTTATTGCCCATTTGCTATTTTTCTTGTTTCTTTAGAAAAATTTATATTACTGTAATTATTATTTTAATCATTGACGCATTGTTTTGATATTTTCTTTCTACATTTTACTTTATTCCTTGATCAGTTCATCTTTCGGGTTTTCTTTGACCGAACACGTGCTTGACTACACTGTGGTTGACAAACGTTACTACATTTTTGTTTTGTTTTTTGAATACAGCTCTTTTACAGATCAAGTAAAAAATAGAGGACGTCAGTATTGTTTTTCTGTTCTATAGGAATTTCGAATATATTTATCGCTTCTATTCCGTCTAAGAGCAGAGGGTTTATGAACATCTAAATACGTCTATATTTTTATATAAAAATTGTTTACCAACTCAGTCTTATAGATGTTAAAAATGTGCGAAATGTACACTTAGCCCATAAATTTTATTAACTTAATAGTTCAAATGAGTTTTGAAAAGTTCACATGTTTCTTTACTCCTTTTCTATCTGCTGTTAACAAAATTTTGATATAGTATCTGTTCCTTTTTTTTTATTTTTTTTAAGAATAAAGATTTTGTGATCAAAAATTTTTTTTTCTCCTTAAATATGTGATTTTATTGCGAACGGAATATAAAAGTACTTATAATTATACAGTAAGTATATTTATATATTGATGTGAAGAAAATACTGAAGTCTGTTAACTAGAATAGCATATTTTGTAATTATAGTAACTCTGGTCACCATACTGCCATCATCACCATATTTAATAATTATTAGTATCACGTGTGTATGTGTCAGTGACGTGCAGTCAGGGGAGGCAAGTGAGGCTGTGCCTCACCTGTCGTCATGGAGAGAAAGAAATGTAAATTCAAAAAAATAAATGTAATTATTGTATTTACCTTTGATTTGTACTATAAAGTAATTTTGCTGCTAACTAAACCAGTTATAAGGTATTTTTTATTCGATTTTTCCATATTTATGGTTCAAATGATGAGAAGAGACGTGCGGTAAGGCACCAATCAGCTGAGCCTCACCAGGGATTGCGCAATGACTCGGCTAACTGTGCTGCATGCTTGGCAGTGAGCCCGTATTACTGTCTCTTTCTATGTCGTTATTAAAATGTTCAGATACATTTGCTATATAAACTACATTTCTATAGTTTAGCTGGTGAATATAATGTATAGTGTTTTTGTCGAAAACTGTATGTATGTGTAACGTGTTTCTTGTGCTGAGCGATCATAAAACGGCTGCGAGAAAAGGTGCCGGGTGAGGCACTCAGTTCCCCCGCCTTACACTGGAGGCACTAGTGAGTAGATTGCAGACAAAAGCCAAAACATGGAGAACATTTTTTTTGTCTGTTTTTTATTATTACATGCAGTTTTTTTTTTCATATGTTTACAGATCGGATTTTGATGAAGTCAGTGCCTCTCCAGCCATGAACCTCACCGCACGTCACTGGTATGTGTCCATGATTTGTGTGGTTTTACGTGTCCAATGTTAAGACCACCTAAGAAGTAGTACTGTTTAATGGATCATCATCAAGATTTAAATTAGCATTACTATTAAGCTGTAAGAAGATTATTATAGGTAAAGCATTATTAAAGAATGTTAAGTGCTAATAAAAACACTTCTTTTTTATTTAGCTACAGCTCTTAATTTATAAATAAATCTTTGGAACTGAAATGGTCACTCAGTTTTTTTTTCCATCACAACTACATTTGCTATCAAAATTCGGTTTACGCTATTAAATTATTTGATTAAAATTAAAATTAATGATAAATAATATAATATAATAATGTAATAATATAATCATGATAATTAATGATAAAACAATAAAATTTTCAAAATAAAGGCTTTTTTATAATTAGTACTAATAATAATCGTATAGGGCTCTTTATTTAAAAAAGTTTGTGAGTGTTGAATTGAGATATATGTTTACTTTTTCAAATCTTAAGAGTTTAAGATTTGTTGTACACCATTTTTCCTGTATTTTCGATATTCAGTATTCTGTAGTTTCTTTTCATTTGCATATATTATGAAGAGAATAAAAAAAAAATAATGAAATGTTGGTCAGTTTTCTAGGTACGAATCTAAATTTCAAAACAGCGTTTCGATTTTATTTAAAACCTTTTTCTTAGGCCTACTCATATTCATACTGATATTCTAGAGAGCTTATGAAAAAGTAAATAATCAAATAGGTCTCCATTCAATGTTTGATTTGAACATGAAAAAATGACCGAATCCCAATCAATATTTGTGTGTTATTCTATTTCACAGTCCATAATTTTATCAAGATTTATATATTATATATTATATATATATATATATATATATTTTGTTGAACGACCTTTGTACTATGGCATGAATCAATTTCATAGTCGATCTTTCAAGTTTTCTCACCTTGAGAAAAAAGAAAAACTCTCACCTTGACTCTGAAGATGGTCACGGAGACCGAAACCTGTCAGTTATGAAGAATAAATCATTTAGAGAACTACTGTATTTAATACCAGAAAGATTTAAATCAAAGGTGAGAAAACTTGAAAGATTGACTATGAAATTGATTCATGCCACAGTACAAAGGTCATTCAACAAAACATGCATAAAAGAAGGATTGCTCCCTGAATTTACAAATATATATATACTTATAGTAAATACCCCCAAAACAATACATGAATAGGTATATATATATAAACAAAAATGAAGTTTATCAGGACTCTGTTAGTTCTTCAGGTTCAAATTAAGCTCTCATTGCCGTTTCGGTTTTTTTTTTAAACCTTGTTCATAGGTAGAAATATTATCTGTTGAAACAGAAAAACTAAGTATTAAATAAAATAAAGCAAGTCTTAAACAAAAACTGAAACGTTGCCAATGAGAGTTTAATTTGAACCTGAAGAACTGACCGAGTCCTGATAAACTTTATATTTGCATCTATTTCACGGTCGACACATTTATCAATATACTTGATTGCGAGGCAAGCCTAAGAAGTCCACACTTACAAGTACTACAAATTTATGGTATTGAAACTTTTGAAAGAACTATGGCAAAAAAATTAACCTAGTTTGATTTCTGTTAATAAGAACAGAAAGATACTGTCGATGAATCCTCAAAATAACTCTAAAGAGCTAAAACATGCAAATTAGTCAAAATCTCGAAATAGATTTTTTTTTGATATCTTTACTTTTCCTGAAGAAAAAATAAACATACAAATAAGTATATTTTTAATGTTTTAGCATTATTATTATTAATTTTTAGTTATACAAAATAAAAATATACGAAGTTAATATAAAGAACAAATACATAGAGCATTTGTATCTTTCACTCAAGTTCAGAACTTTGAAGGTCAGATTTAAATGAACATAACTTCAATACTATCTTCAAAATGATATTACCTAGGACAAAAAATTGCGGATAACAATTATGAAGATAAAAAAAAAAACTTTTTCTATAAATAATTAACGTACGTACTGTCACATCTGTAACACAAGTACATGCAGTTGTTCTTCCATATTTTGATTTTAATAACTTATATGTAATTTATGACCTCTGGTTGTGATAATTATTGTATAAATTGGTAGCTTGATCATTGCTACCATATAGTTTTAATTGAATTAAAAGTATATTTGAAGAAAACAGCATTCCATTCAGTGATATCATTGGCTTCGGAAGGAACAACTGTTCAAGAAGAAATAGGGATTTCAAAAATTGCTTAAAGAAGGTTGTTCAAGATGGCTGTGTAGTAGTATGCCTGTAGCATTCCTTTGCGCACTGCGATAACCACGCGTTATCTGTCATTTTTCTTTTGAAGTATTTAACGTCAAAACGACTTCACCTTGATTGAAGCTACAGTTACATAAATCTCAAAAACCGCTCAAACCTAAACTCTTCAGAAGAATCGCTATAGAGAATGTGAGGTTTGCAATTTTAGAGCAGTGGGATATTACTTTATAATTATGAGCTGTTAATGTATCTTAAAATAGAAATAAAATCTAATGATGAGAATAGCGCACAAGGGATAGACAAGAGACTTACCACCCGTGGTACAAAATGATATATTTCTACCATTATGATATTCAAAAAGTGAATACTATGAACTCGGAATTCCAGGACCCAATACTACAAATATTCAAATACCTCACACAATATAACGTATCTAATATAGATTCTAGTAAGAAATTGATCCATGAGCAATAATCTATTAGGTATTTATAGTATTATATTTTGTACTAAGTTAATATTTATACTATGCGATAGAAAACTTCGTAATATGAGAATAAAGATTTATAATAAATATATAGTTGTTTCAGTTTATTCTGCATAAACAGCTACCAACGAGAAATTGCAGTATGTAGTTGATGGCTATCTATTTGAAACAGGAACTCAGTGCAGATAATGAATCAATTTAATACATAATCAATTTAATGAATTCATAATTTTATAATGCATTAATTTAAATTTTCAAGTCTAACCTGATTAAACTCATTATTGTTCTTTGTCTAAGATGGACTGTAGTGATTTTGCCATCTTTGCTACTTTTGTCTCTCGACTCATATGCGTGCCTTCGTTATTAAGAACTATTTTATTATCATATCCCCTTTTTTTTCTGCTTCTTCAATCTTTAAATAACCCGTATCCATTTCCAACCGAAAACCTCCAAACACTAGGTTTTTTTTCTATAGTTCTTTCAAAAGTTTCAGTACCATTAATTTGTAGTACTTGTAAGTGTGGACGTCTTATGTTTGCCTTGTAATCAATTCTGATAATTGCCACAGTTACCATCTTTGCAATCGTATGTATCCAATGATTGTCAAGACTTGAGGTATTTTTCGAAAGTGTACTTACCATTGAGCTGTACTCTGTCAGTGCGTGTCTCATACTTGGGTTTTGTTTTTATTAAGGTCAATCTGTGTACGAATCATCATAAAACATAGACAGTTCAGAGTTGCAACCTTCATATTGTCATCATGTAAACTCTCACGGACTAGTATTAATGGATGTTTCCGTCTGAAAATTCCAAAACAGATCCCCTTCAATAGAATATCGTGGACAATTTGAGGGCCTCTGAAGAGATACATACAAATCTCACTGAAGGAACAAAACCTCTGAAATCAACCCCCAATAGTTAGTTCTATATTCTATATTTACTTTTTATTTATGTATTTTGTTGTGTTTCTTTATTACAAAACGGATACTAATATCATCTACTTCATGCTTAAGAAAAGTAGTCTGATGTACTGATGGTTCAAAAAAGAAAACTGTAATCACTAAAAATATGTTTACCTTCACATGAGCCTGGACACAAGGAAATTTGGAGGAATAATTCCAGTTGACCGGGAAGAAAACGTTGCAGTCAAACAATGCTTCTGCGAACTTGACTGATATAACTATATTTTCTATGCAGCACTTATAAAAACTTCAATAGGTTGTAGAATGTAGGTCATTTTAGAGTGCACATATATTTTAATTTAATATTTTTATCCAAGAAGGTATTTATTAATTTTCATTATGTTTTGTTTCCTTATGTTAGTCATTGTTAATAGCGCTTTATTCTTTATTATTATATGTTTTTTCTTAGTTTTCACGTATGCTTAGTTTTTTCTTTTTTCTTTTGAATCTAGCACTCGTGTGACAACACAGTTGGTATTCAACTGTTGCTTAGCGAGTGCTTTAGGTTCCTATATTAATGAGAACAAAAAAAAAATTGATCATTATAGCAACAGTTTTCCTTGTTCATATCAAACTTTCAAGTGTTTTCGTTTTACTTAAGTGAAATATTTCAGAGCATTGAAATTGAATATTACATATGCAATTCTGGATAAAAAAGTGAGAAAATTTACAGTATGAAGTATAGAAATTGAAACAATAAACTATTAGATAATAGATTTACAAAGAATAACTTAAGAAATGAACATTTCTATCATAACTGTCCAATCATAAATGACACAATGAACTATATAAGGGTATATTTAAGAATATAGTTGTGACCTCCAAATTCTAGTCATTGATAAGATTTGAAAAACATATAAAAGACAGCTGTTTTAAATGACTTTCCCACAGAGAAAGAGTTGTTTAACACAGAAGTGCCTGCTATCGTTTTTAAGTGCTGAATGGTTCCGAGATAAGCCTATCGATTTAATTGTTAGGATAACGGAGAGTGTAAACAGGGACTCGTGACGTATCCACTTCAGATTGTACATCAATTGTTGGTTTGTGGTGAATTCATCAGTTTGCTATTTTACGATGAAGCTTCGACAGTGCTCTGAAGAGGACTCCATAAAGGCTGACCAGTTCCTGGTTAATACCTTCTATGTGGATGAGCCTCTGGCCTCCAGTCTAGATCCTGCCGATATCCCTCCTCCTGGTAAGGGAATGGCTTCCAAGTTTTTACATCAAGGTCTGTCCGTTCTGGTTGAGGATGAAAATGGTGAAATTATCGCCATGGCAATTAACGACAAGAAACCTCAGGATGAGCCAGCCATATACTCCTTCACCGATAACGACAATAAAGTACTTATAACCCTGTTTTCTCCTTTATTATATTACATCTATAAAATAAATTATTTTGACAACATTTATAAAGAAAAGCCAGTTTTCTATTAATCCATTAATGACTTTGTTTTCATGCTGAAATGGAATATAAATAAATGATAGTTAAAGTTAAACAAAAGTATGTTCATGCTTATAGATTTAGAAGAATGGGAGTCAGCCAAAAAAGATTACAAAGTGAAAATGTTAATCGTTGGTTCGTCTTTTGTCTTATGTATTGGTTGAATCCATGTAAATATGTCTAAAAATTAAATCCTTATTACCAATAATTAATAAAAATATCATAACCAGAAAAAAAATATTTATTTTAATGACTTCAATTTAGTCGTCAATTAAATTAGATTTATTCATGAAATCAATGTTGAATTAATTGTTGTAATATTACGTAATCATTATTTTTTATAAGTTTTATTGATGGAGAAAAATCATGAATAAAATCATTACCTTTCCATATTTTAAATAAAATTACTTACTACTAAAGAATACATTTAGCAAACAATAATAATTATTTTATTCACACATTATGCAGAGTTTACTTGTAATAATAATTTATATAATTAACAGGAAAAATAAGAAGTTCTTCAATTATTTTAAAATAGTTTTAAATTAATTGAGCTTAACCTAAAGGCCACAAAATTAACGTCAAGATAATCTTGAATTATCTATAATTATTTTCATATTAATTTGTTAATAATAAATTAACCAATATTTATAATTAATTGGTAAATTATAAAAATTGTTAGAAAGTGAAGCTAACAATATTTACTATTGAATGTGATAAAAACTATATATTCTTATTGAACGCCTATTCGTATATGGGAAAAGTTGAATAGTCATTACAACTTATTTAATACAAATAATTCTATTTTAATAATAATTTATTTGAATTGTTCTCAGTTTCAGGAGATGTTTCAATACTTGGAAGAAAAATCAAACATTTTAGTTGTAGCACCTGATGCTTTGGAAGTGAGGCTAATGGCAGTATCACCCAACTTTAGAAAGATGGGGTTAGCTACAAAACTGGTACAGGAGGCAACCAAAGTGGCACGCAAAGAGGGCTACAAGTGGGTGAAGATCTACTGCACTTCAGACTACACTGCTCGCTTGGTAGCCAAACTTGGCTGGATACGACTGTATTCAGAATCTTACGAAAACTTAAAGAAATTACTTCAATTTGAATCCTTCCCCACTCCTCCTCATCCTCATACACATGTTCATATATATATCAATAGAATCACCTAAGGACAAACCCAATGCACTTATTTATGTTTTACCTTAAGGGTCACATCTGTGTTTCGATCACAATTTCGATCCAGAAAATGAAAGTTAATCTTCTAATTGGTGATAATACGAGTAATTGTGGTTAATTGAAAAATTTTGAAATGATCACATTTCTTTTCAAAAAAATTATCATAAAAATTTCATACTAGTCTCCATTTTTTTTTAAATTATTAACTGAATTTATTACTGTAAGGAATATAAGTATTATGATAATATATTCAACTTGTAATATTTGATACATATAATGTAATGTACATTGTGTTTGTATGTAACTCCTATTTGATTATAACAGATAAAGAAGTTGTTTTACTTTCAAAAATCAACTCAACTCAAGAATACAAATACAATTATAAAATAGGAAATTAGATTGGAGCCATTTGTAGAAAGTTAGCATCATTTTAAGAAATGATTTTACAAATAATAATCAAAATTTAAGAGAGATAAAAAAACTTTTAAATTCAATTATATCTTTAATTTAATTATTCATAAAATGAATTACCTTTCCCCATAATAAATATGTTATTTATTGTCATTTATTCGAAGTTCATCTGTACAGAAAAAAAATAGTAATAAAGCATGTATTTTGAAATTTTACTTTGTATTAAGAAAAAGGAACAATCAATATTGGAAAGTATATTAAAAATTGTAGTAGTTGGAATAGATTAAACTTAATTTTACTTAATAAAAATAAAAATAGAATTATCTCTAGAACTGGTGACAATGAATTTTTTTAATTGGTTAACTACTACTTAACTACCAGTTGTTTTGTAATTATAACTACATATAACCATTGGTATTGCAATTAAACATTCAAAAAATCTCTGTAAATAGATATAATAACAAAATCATTGATAATCAGTTGAGTTTTGGTTTAGTTTATTGTGGCTTTAGTGAACACATGATATCAAATACTGTAGAAAATATTACCAAACACATAGTTTATCCGATAAGAATTTTATTCGTTTTATATAACTATATCCATAATAAAAGTTATAATGGTAGAAATTATGGATAATTTAAGTTCATTAATGAACTTTGTACTTGTTCTCAGAGAAGGATATGTCACTTCTATTGGTATTATTCATACCTGTGAAACAACCATTAACCTCATAGAGGCAATTGTCTCACATTTGTATACAATGTGCTCGGCATTTCTAAAGCCTCTTCGATACAGAGACTGCATTATTAGTATAATGTTAATTGTTGCTCGGATAAGTGGTAGATAAAAAATAATGTCTGGTTATATATTCTAAATTTTTTTAACCCTTCATTTGGAAATTTATTTTTTTTTTCAACATTTATGTTTAGCTGGAATGGGTGTTTTAAACGAAAGTAGACCCCAATTTCTCTAGCCACCATTTTGGGTTTTCACCATCTAGCACCATCTGCTTTTCTTTCCATCGATACCGCAATTGCATACTTGCGAAAGCTGAGATGTCTTGTGGAAAAATAATCTAGATGGTCGAAGGTTTGTTTGAATACAACCTTGTCTTACCGATCGACAGTCTCATTCCTCTGTAATGACTTGTGTCATGCTTCGTATCACCCGGGAGTGAATGTATTTCTACTGCTTATGTTATTAATCATTCTGCTTATTTTAGCCATCAGTATACTATACAAAAGTATAGTAATCAAGAAGGTTACAATCGAGATGACCTTTTGTGATCACTTTGAACAACTTCTTGAACATTCTATGAGAAGTTTTGTATCTGGAAATATATACGTCAAACCATTCATATTCCGTTATATTAAATTTTTGCAAATTTTATCATCAATACAGAAATTTTCATTTCGTACCAATCTCAATAATCTGAAAATGTTTTTATCATGATAAGTAATATCAAAAAGGAAGATATTAAATGACCTTTCCATGATTAAGGTAGTGAACTGAATCAAGGTATCAACACCATGTTATAACTTCTTTTGTTAGTATTTCACACGCTCTCAGGTAGTGTACTGAATCAAGGTATCAATACCAGGTTATAACTTCTTTTGTTAGTATTTCACACGCTTTCTGTTTATTTGTTGAATGTTAGTATTGATAACTTAGTAGATAATACTTGCAAAATATTAACAGTAAATAACTTAGTAGTAGCTAATTATAATACAGTATAATTAGAACAGTATAGTCAATAGCATAATACTGAGCTTATTTATATATAATAGTATGTAACTTATTTATTTATCTTAGTATAACACACAAGTGGTTCATATCATAGTACTGATTTTATCAAGCAAGTAATATTTCATTAGAGCCAAATTACACATTTGTGATTTACCAGATTCTACCAATGATCTTCTTATACCAAGGGAGTCCATTTGTGGAATTACACAATTCAAATGTTGCAGAATTTTTCAATTTAGCCCTCCAAGACGATTTTCATATCTTAGATATTTCAAACAGAATACTTTCAATAAATGTGTTTTAAATATTTCCTGTTTTACCTTTTTTTTCACATCTTTCATAAATTCGGAGAACACGCAGCATAACCCAATAAAGTATGATATAGTACAGTACTTCTTATAATAACGATTTCACCTATCCATTCTTGTATTAAGTGAATTTAATGATTTATAGAATAGCTGGTAGGTCATTTACAACTTATCACCACTATAGGAACAGAGGGACGCCTTCCTGAAGAAGCCAATTACTAGTCACAATTCTATCTGTGCAATATCCAACACTTGCTTATTATTTTTGCAATCAATTGTCGTAATGGCACAGTTCCTGAAGTAATATTTCTGTATATTTGTCCCCATTTTATTAATTTGAGGCCTTAGTATCAAAAGCCTCTTCATTGTCTATGAAGCAGTCTAGAGGGGTTTGTTTAAGAATTAAAGAGTTTGCATTGTCATCAACTAAAATTTTTAATACCAACTCTATTTATTTGCTCTTGTGATACAAATTTTGTCTGTTTTGAAGGTGCTTTTTTACTTAAATGTCAAGATACTATAGGAGCAGTTAAATAGTTATCATTTGTAGTGTAATAATAATCTACTACTTCAACGAAGTTCATGATTATTCGTAGCGAGACAATACTCACCCACTCACACACACTAACAAACAAACATACAAAAACACACACAAAGATATCATCAAAAAGAAACGTCATAAAAGGACTTTGAAAACCTCAGAACATGTAAGTCCGACAGAATCACAAGATCAAAGTTTTTCATTACTACTATACTTTACATATAGAAAAAAGAATCTGGAGGTACTTCCACTCAATTTTAATCTAAGTAAACATATATCGAAATCGTTGACAAGCAACTTATTTTACCTTCAATTTTAAATTATTTATACATGTATTAAAATCAATAATGTAAAATTTGTTTAAAGTGGTTATAAAAATTTTATCAGTTACGAGAAACTTGAAATCATTTATCAAACTGACATGTTATTAACATTATTAATCTGAGGGTCTGAATCTTATCTATGCTCCTCAGCCATATCAGTCATATTGTACATCCCATTGTTGTAACTAAGTTCAAATTCAGATTTGACCATTATAAATGTACATAGAAAAATATTACTCACTTCCATAGTTCTAGGTATGATTTGACAAAAGTCTTCATTATCTACAAACGATTTGCTCGCGTTTTGAAAAAATATGATCAAAGGTTTCTACTTTTTCTAGACAAACAGCCTGCATTCTTCTTATGGTACCAAATGCATTGTCTATTTATGGCAACTCATTAGTGAAATTTATATCTGTTGTTCTAAATATATTTATATATTCTCCCTATGACAATACACAGAAATTTGATATCTTAATAGCATATATATGTAAAGAACAATTGAATAACATTGTGATTCACGACATTTTATGACTCCAAACTAAGGTTTTATCGTTTTTAAAATAAGTTTTGCCTTCTGATTTCTATATTGAATATCAAAATTTTTTTTAAAGACTTGTCTTATACGTTGATGATAGAAATGGATTACTAAAAATCTATATCCTCTTCAAGGTGATTGGCTCACATTCAGATAGAATGTGATCAAAATTCTCCGTCTTATCTAGACAGAGTCCACATTATTGGTATGATATTAATTGCATTTTGCATAATCTGTTGTTAAAAAAGACAACATGTGGTTTCATATTCTAAATATATTTATAAATCCTTCCTTTAAAGATAGACTATTTTCTATCTTTTGATAGAAATGGTTGCGGTCTCCATTATTTATATCCTTTCTCCTTCATTCAGTCATCAACTACTCCACCAGTTTCCAAACAGTCAACTACCTGAGTCCTTCATAATCCTTTGTTTCCAGGTACCCACATGAGTGCTAACTTATTTTACTGGTGTCATTATTTAAGTTTGATTAGTTAGTAAACCAGACTGGAGTAGCTTAATCGGAATCAGAAAGCTTCTAATCCAGGTGTTCATTTGCGATCCCTTTGACGCCGCTTGTAAAATTCTGTATTTACACAAATTCTTCTTTGCGTTACCACTTTATCAATCTATTTTGAAGTTTTTCCCTTATAGCAGTAATTAATTCAATAATAATCTCAAAATGTGCAGAATCTAGAAGTAGAATATAAGGTCAAAATATATATTGTCCAAAATAAAACTTTCTCCAAGTCATCTTACCATTGTTTAATATTTCCCCAAAACAATTAGACACATCTACTCTATAGACATCATACATGTGTAAAATATCAATTTAATCACCAAACGGTGAATTCTGTAGCATGTATACAAACTTATAAATACACACCCACAAACACTCATATGCACTGAATAAAATCGTTCTAAAATTGGTCAACTGGACAAAATATAAAACAAAAAAGGAATAATAATTGTGTTTTATACATTACACTGATAACCTTTAGACTAAATTGGTTGTCTGACCTTGCGTTAACAATTATTGAAGTCCGCATTCTACGATATTTTATAGTGCCAAATGACATTACGTAATAATAAGTAATATATTTGAGATTGTTACAATATATTGGAAAAGTAGCGATGTACAAAACCAATTAATTAATGTAATCCATGTATAAAATCTAACATAATATTAACAGATTTTTTTTTATTTTATGAAGGAACCATAAATACCACGATACATATTTGCGTCAGATTCAAATTATGAGCAAATAATCAATAATCTAGCTTTGAATTATTAATTATGCATTTATACAATACACATATAAATTTCGTAGAAATAAAACTCTCTTAAAACAATAGTTTGGTTAAATTTATTAAAATTAATATTATATAATTTAATAATAAATTGTTTAAAATATGAAGTACATTAAAATTAATATTATTGGTATTTAAAAAAAGAGAGTGCTATCAATAAACATGTAATAGATGTTAATATCTTACACTTACAACATTGGTAGTCTCATTTAAGACACATCTTCCAAACCAGTTACTTAGGTGGTTGTTTCCACATTCTCTCAATACACATACTCGTAACTAAGCAACAAGAACGTTAGCTGATTGAATAAAAATTTGATCAAAAATGCATTAGTAGTAACTTCAAGTTGGGGAGCCAGAGTAGCTTAGAGGCTTGCGTGATCGCATCTGGGAGATCACTGTTTGATTATGACTGTGGGCTTCATTTTTTTAGCATGTGTAGTGAAAAATGCGTATAAAAAAAGATATGCACATTTTTTTTCCTAGCTAGAGCCAGTACGATGTGAGGCCATTGTTAAAGAACCCTCTCTTTAAATACTCTTAAGTTAGGAAAAACTTAGAATTGCTAATTGAGAATCCATTAGGGAGACACAAATTCTTTTAGGGAATCAACATTAAAAATATAGCTTTTCAGCAAACTCTCAACATAATCCAACGCAAAAAAAACGAAAAACTTCATTGAATTATGTTCTTTGTTTATTAATTTTTTATCATAATGTTAAATATTTGGATATCACTACATTTCTTTATATGTTTACAATTAATATTTATATTTCCTTACATTCTCCTCTCATATATATTATGATAAAAAGATTTTCTTCCAAAAAAATGCAGCAACAACCATAATTCTATTAAGGGAGTAATTAATTACATAATTAATATATCCTAACTAATCTATTATTGAATGGTAGTTATGACTGTGACTGACCAATCAATATTAGTTAATACTATATGCTTTAATTATTATTGCAAAACTAAAATTTATAGGAACTATTAAACAAAATAATAAAATGTAAAAATATTTTGAAGAAATTATCTGTGTCTTCTAATAATTTTCAAAAAAATTGTCAGAAAAATATTTATGATAGACAATAATAGCATAAATACGTAAAACAATTTTGAAAAGCCTGCAATCAACTTTATTATGAGTAAACATGATATCAAACTTCTTGACAACCTGAATAATTATCTCAAAAATAGTATCCGTTTTGTAATATTCAACAAAAGAGTCTATTCTTTATACTTCAATATAACCCAAAGCTAATATGAGTCATAAACTCAAGAAAATGTACACCTTATTTTAAGTATTATTTAGGGTTGTGACACACAGATTGATTAGAATGTTTTTGTTAGACAAGGCCATCTCACCATTGAAAGCATCAGAAATACTTTTGATTGGCGTTGATTTTTTACATTTGAGAATTTTATTCTTCTTATATCTCAATTAAGTCATTAAATCATTTCAAATTTTTTCTTTAAACTTCTGTACATCAATATTTTAGCTAACTGAAACAATTTCTAATTCAATCTAAATAAATGTTAACAAATCTAACATGTATAGTAAATGATCAATTAGTCCAGGAAAAATACTCAATTTTTTATAGCTTTATAAGTCTTTGTATTAATTAAGATTTCAGGAAAATTTTGTTACAAATTGATGGTTTTTAGTTCAATTTTTGAAAACTTTTATTGCTCTTTAATAAGCCAGCCAGCCGTTTATCATCAAAAAACATTTTCTAAAAATATAAAAAAATCCATAACGGTTTTTTAGCTATGGAATTTTGAAAAACATACCTCAATTGATCTCCAATATAATGCTCTATTTTTAGGTATAATTTCATTTTGATCCATCAAACGGTATACCTTGAATTCTTCTCACAAGCTTTAGGATTGAATAAGTCAAAAGGTTTACACTATATCGTAACAAAATATTTCTAGTTTTTTAAAACTTCTAAGAATTGATTCAGTTATTGCTTTTGTCGTTTTCATGACAATGCCAAAATTTCAGTACTCAACGGTTGGTAGTTAAGGAGAAAAAAATGCCTAAAAAGACATTCTCACAAAAAAATTGCCTTGTACATCATGCATAATTGCTCCTAAACAACAGGTATCATCTAAGCTTAAGGCCTATTTTTTTTTGTAAAATATTAATTTGATCTATCAAACATTGTATCCTGTAGTTTTTATAAAAAGTTTTGAATACACACCGCCCATCTACAAACAGACATCGTTGACTGTACATGAACACATGTAAATCCGTCAAAGGCTCGAGATCATATTTTCTCATGATCACTATACTTTACTTAACTATAGTAAAGTAAAAACAACAAAACTCTGAACATTCAAGAATTAATGCATGGTCGTGATAACCTCTTGCCAAATAATATGACTGAGAAGAAATCATAAATATGAATTATACCTATCAAAGGTATAACAGCTTCCCCATCTGATATCATTGCATATATTTCTATGATTTTAGGGTTGCGACATTCCTAAGCAAAATTTGTTATATGTTACTAAAAAAAAATGAAATTATGCTCAAAAGTTATGAAGCATTACGCTTCAATCCCATTTCATGGGAATCCTGTGCGTTTAGCGTGAAAATATTTTTATTTTTTTTTTACGTTTATATATTTTGATGTATGTAATATATAAAAAATTAACATCAAATATCTGTAGTAAATAAAGTCTTTCAATACTTTATTTACATGCATGGAACTAAAATGCACTGTAGTACAATTGGGAAATGTTATTAAGGATGAAATAGAGAATCAGTTTTTTTTTAAATATAAATATATATTCGACTCGTTCGTGGATATATAGCTAAACTGAATACAATTACATGCCAGTTTAAAAATTCTAATTACTACAATTACATGTCAGTTTATAAATTCTTAATTATATGAATTATTTTAAAACTTCACTGTAAGGGATTATATTCCTCATTTTAGTATTTTAATGTACGATGGTACCAAAACTAAATCATAGCAAAGCAAAAAAATTTTAATTGTATTTTTTAAGATCTTAAATCTAATTTAAATTATTATTGTCCATTAAAAAATGTAAATTAATAAAACAGAAATTCTTGAACCATTTAGCATGAAATCATGGATAATTTTTATTCTTACTTAAGTTTATTCTTGTATTCTTGTATTGTAACAATAAATATTGTTATGAATCTTAAATAAATATTGGATCCTATTTATATCAATCCAATGGACGATAAATAAGTAAAGACATCAATTATGCCTGAAACCTGGTATTAAGAACTTAGCTAACATTAGTTGATTATAAATAATATCTTTTATCACATTTAAAATAAAATTATCTTCTTATTTACTTAACGGGCAGAATGTACAAACCTAGTTATAATAAATGAAAATATATCACTAACTAAAGTAACTAACGTTACTTTAAAATAACTAACGTTACTTTAAAATAACTAAAGTTTCTATCGCTAATGGCAATGTTAATTGAAGCTATCACAGTTCTATTAAGACTGGTATCCAAATAATATTCATTTAAAAAAAAAAATAAAGACGGAAACTAAAAACAAAAATATGCTTATACATAACAGAATCAGGCTCTAAATAAAAAATTAACTGAGGATATTGGAATCAAAATAGGTTAACTAACTGAGCAAAAGTTTCTTTGATGAATCGAAAATTAATCTAATATTTTTTTATCCTTTAATCAGTTTATTTTTACAAAATACTCTTTTCTATACATCAAGATTAAATGCAATTCTTTCTTTCATGTGAGAAGTACTACTAATCGATAAAAACATTATAAATGATTACCTATAATGATGTTTGTGCAAAACGAGACACTATTCTCACTAAATAATCAGTAATTTTTATCATTGAACAACTGCATAAATTCTTTTCTGAAATCCATATCTCTATTGAATAAAATTGTTGTACAATTCAATATTGGATGTTAGGCATAGGAAACAAAAATATGGGGTAACATTAAGCATTCCATTTTCCCAAGAGTAAAATATCTCAGGGCCAGAATCCTGGCCTAAATTAGAAACTGGCTGTATAATGTTCCCCTGTGACACTTCACAATGTGCTACCAATGCATTCCTCCCCTCAACTAGCAATATCCCAGAGCAAACAGTTTCATGACTCGAAATTCCATTAAAGCGGGGGCTTTCTCTTCTCACTGTCCTACAAACAATTTATGTGATTCATTCATAGAATCTCTGGTCATCAATATTGTCCATTAATAAATTAGTCATTCGATATTTGTTAGAGATTCATTTAAAATACTGGAAACCATAGTCAATAAATAAATGCTTATCTTGTTAACTGATTTGTTACATAGAATACTTGAGGCAACAATTACAGTTAAAGTTCTCATTACTCAAACCAAATACATATAAATTTATGTATTTATGTATGTAACAAACCATTGCATATAAATATTATTTCATTAGTATATAGAAATAAAATGTAGGTACAAGCTTACCGAATGACACAGTACAAATATTTGTGGTAGTTTAGTTGCTTTGTTATGATCCTAATGTATCCCAATTCATTAAGAATATATTTCTTATTTTAAGAAGAAAGAAAATAATTTACATTAAATTTGAAACTATGGGTGACCAAAAAACCAGCTGCGATTTTGAAATAATAAAACCATTATGATATATATAAAAAGATTTCACATAAACACGTGAAATAACAATCAATGATCAAACCACGACATAGAAATGGAAAAACAAGACTAAGATCTTTCAACCGTAACAAGCACTCTTCGTCAGCAGTCTTGTTTTCCCATTTTCACATTGTGGTTTGATCATATATATAGTCAAAGATGGTTAGTGGTGAATGAACTACTGTTCATTTACCTCTGTAACCGTTGGTTATAATCGCTTTCATACAATACTTGGCATAAAGTAGGAGTATAAAATTGTAAAGTTAGGCATTTCTTTAAAATGTTTAGTATTGCCCTCCTCTTTATTCCTGATTTGCGCACCATATTTCGTGCTGATGGTTTGGAGTATGGACAATTTCCTGGATAGTAGCAATATTCTCATTCAGACTGACGGGTTTTTGGTCCACCAGGTTAAAGTAAGTCAACAACGAAACTGTTTTAGAACTAGCAATCAGTTTAGCAGCATTGTTTATACGCTGAATATATAATTGCGCAATAACTTTTTGCGGCGTTCTTAACTTTGGTTAGTGTCGTCAGTTCGTACTGAATGGGCCATTACACCTGAAAGATAGAAGAATATACATATATCAGAGAGTTTTATTCATAAAATTACTTAGTGAGTTTTACTTGATTGTTTAATTAATTGCATCTTATCCAGGCAATTGTTCAATCTCTAAACCATCTATTAATTGCAAAATTAATAGAACATGGCTCATAAAATTTTCTTCTTTCAAAATCAGACCTTTTATGACGATTTAGGGTTTTATGACGACGGATTTTAAAAGCTTGATAATTACATAATCCATATATTTTAAATATAGCAATGTAAATATATGTACCATATGATAAGGAATTATATTATATATTATTAGTATTTTTTTTAAAATATGGGCTGATAAGATATATTTTATATTAGAGTTATTTAAATTAAACAACTAGTGTATTCTCTAAAGAGTGAGTTATTAAACTAGTGAAGAGGAAATAAATGTAGGCATAGATGATAACTTTGTCCATAATACCGATGTTGTTTCTAACAGCATATGTGACAATGAGCAGTAATATAATACATTGAATACGATTAGATAGTATACTATTCTTCAGTAAAGTCTGCAATTAATTTTAGAAATAGAATAAACCGTCTTACCTCATGTACTGCTGCTGGAGTTTTCCGACTAGTTCAGGTGTCACCCATCTTCAAAATGATGGTGAGAAAACTCCAGGAACAGTATAATTTGGTAAGAAAAATTATTTTATTGTTAATATTAATCATACTAAATTCAGTGATATTAACAACTGCATGAAATTTCGTAAATTATATTTCTTTTATGCCAGTAAACACGAAAAACACGCAACGCTTTTAAGATATTTGAATTAATATTATTTATTTAAATATCCCAAAAATCTTTGAATAACTATTATTTCAGGAAAACACATCTATTAAAAAATAATAGATAAATCAATCAACAATACATATAAAACGGAAAATATATCAAAGATGGAATTTTATACAAGTAGGAAACCCCTGAAGAGTACTAATAGTTGCAGGTTTATACTAATTAATATATGCATATTATTATTACCACTGAGGTTAGTATTATTTATATTATTAATATGGCAATTTATTTATTAATTAATTTATTTATTAATACGGCAAACCGTCATTCTTCGTACGATGATCTTGGAGTCGTTGGAGCACTTTCGGACGTTGTCCATCTTAGAGCAGGTTAGTTGCCATTGAAGATGGACAACGTCCGAAAGTGCGCCAACGACTCCAAGATCATCATACGAGGTATAACGGTTTGCCATATTAATAATATAAAAAAAACTAATTAATATGTTATTTTTATTGAAATATAACGTACACTTTCAAATATAGCAATGTAAATGTATGTACCATATGATAAGGAATTATATTATATATTATTAGTAATTTTTTAAAATAAAGTAGTGTATTAAATGAGAGTTGGAAAAAACGGGCAATTTGAGTGCTAATGGCTGTTAAATAGGTTTTTTTTTCTAGCAATCTAAAGGTGGGATTGATGAGTGTGCGGAGAAGAGCTGTCTGGAGTCCCTCAGCGCAGCATTGCTCTCAGGTATATTGGTGAACGTGAGCGGACTATCATCTTCCTTTCACAACCCTCTGTATTGCCGACTTGTTGAAGCATGGTATTACTATTGAGTATTAACTGCAATCCGTAAATATATAGAAATTATTAGAGCAGTGTTAGTCTTGATGACAGGTCCTATTATATTTGTAGTAATTTTTCCTCAAACGATTTCAAAAATACATTAGTCGCTGTTATCAAATACTAAAATTCTGACATTTATTACTCTTTTTATAGATTCCCTAAAAAAAACTGGATTTTTTTCATTTTAATTTCATGACTATAGCATTTCATATTTTTATACAATGGTAATAGGCTTGGCTCTGTTATTAAATGGGAATTCAAAACAGTTGTCACTTAATTTCAGCTTTCAACAAAAGCATTTTGCTAATTTGTTCTAGGTTCGTAAACGTGTAGTACATCAATGATCAAACCACAATATGAAATGGGGGAAAAAAAGACTAAGATCTTTCAACCGTAACAAGAGGTCTTCGTCAGAGTAAAAACCCAACTGATCGTTATTTCACGTGTTTATGTGAAATCTTGTTATCGGTGTAATACATCATACACTTAACACAGTTTTTGTTGCAGATGCATTCTGCAGCAAAAGTATGTTTAATCAACCAGTTTGTTGCTAACTTCACTGTTCCCACATTAAACTTGTGTCAGTGATGTTAAAAAGTTCAAAGTGATGAAATTGTTTCTGGTGTTCTATTGTTCAGCCACCAATAAGTTTTCAAAATATATGGAAACATCTTTATAAATTCATATTAATGAAATAAGTGGAATAGCTGTTTTTTTAATGTCCTGGTTTTTATAATGAATGCAAACACTTTATTAGGAATAGCGTGTCAGTGAGATATCTGAGGAAATTACTACTTGATTAAGTATAGAATGGCTTCTCAGAACAGATTTTGAGCATAACGATTTCTCGATTTGTTCGCTAACTAAATGTATTATATATTATTGTATATTATACTCACAAGGTTAATTTTCTGACCTTGTGAGTTGCTCAACTGCGGGAAGTGTCATGTGAAACCGCTTTAAACTTAACACACTAAACAACCACTTGAAAGGCTGGCATTGAACATCTACAAAATAATAGAACCGATATGACCGTTGTCTATATAGCTCAGGAATTATTCTATGATTTGCTAACCCAATGACTTATCATTGACATATACAATAATAATTTGGCATAATTTGGGTTTTTTTTTTATAAATTTTTCCATTACCAGAGATAACTTTCTTTATACCACAATGATAGAACTACAATGCTAAATTAACAATATATCTGTCGTATCAAAAGAGTAACCACAACACAACTTTTTTTTTATTAATAGTGACTCCAATAAAATATTTAAAAAATATGTAAAATATATATTTTACTCCTTTTTGTTCTCCAGCTAAAAACTGAACTTTAAACACTCGTTTAGTCTGGAGATAGTTTAATGAAATATATTGTGACATTTTATTACTAAAAAAACTCAGTTTACATTAATAAAATAGTAAAAAGCAGACAGATAATAAAAATGATTAAATATTTTACACAAACATTTAATCATCATATGTTTGCTAATTCAATGTAATAATTATGAAATTGTGATAAATTATGTAAAAACCTCTAAATATTAATTAATTTTTGCATTTTTTTTATATTCCAGTGAATTATATCCCTCCTTATGGCAATAAGTTTTTCTAGTGTGCTAGAAATAGAAAACTAAATGCTATAACAATTCTTATCACAGCAGCAATGTAAAATTTGTAATCTTTGGATGAAAAAATAATAGCAAATTGAGTACATTGTTTTTAGAAGTAGCTCCTTTAATAATGTTAATTTTCAAACTCTGTTATAATGTACGTTCCTTACAATATTCTTTTGTAATATTGTAATAATAGTAATCTACAGTAATAATTCTGTTTAGTAATTATTACTATATGATTTAAAAACGTAAATATATTATATGTTACAGTGTATTAATGGCTAACTGATAAGCTAAACCTGTTCAATTGAAATAATAGAATATGAATCTATGAAGTCAAAAAAAAAAAAAAAACACCTAACAAGTTCAATTTGTATTATTTTACGTCAATAATATTTGTGGAATCAAATTTATTTGAGTTTTTAATTAATTTTCAAATCCCACGAGAAAAGTGATTATTTGATTCTTTGCCTTTAAAAATATGTTTCATCATATTACAGTATATTAGGTAATCCTTTTAGATTATTATCTATAAAATTTCTTCATTTATAATTTAATTGTAATAGTATTGTTAAATATTTAAAATATTTCATAGAAATATAAAAAAAAGTTTCACAGCAATTGTACAGCAAAACTGATCTGGTTATAATCATGGATAGTAATGTAACATTTTAAATAATTTCGGTCATTGATAATTCAGGATCTTTTATTAGAATTAAATATTTTTATCATTTATTGTTAATGCAGCTTCTTTATATTATATTAATTGTTTTTTTACATATGGTGAATATGTTTTCTATCGAGTAGTACTGTGCACGAATCTCATACAAAAGTGTCGTGAGCTCTGCATAGTTTCGTGTAGCTCTAATTGATACAGAGTTATCATTATCGAGTCTCCACTATCAATCTTGTCGTTCGGCTATTTAATTAAAATATCTCCATCAATCAAAGACCCCTCTCACAAAACCTCACCACTTTTTACTGGGTCGCGTATTAATCTTGCCAGATTTATTAAGATTTCCCCTTCTCAGACCACGTCACTTCGACAACTCTCCTATACTTGGCTTGAAAAACTCCACTCATTAGCCTTCCATCCCCTCCCTGCAATTTATTTTCCAACGACATTTCATTGTTGCGATATTAAAAATCGTATATCAAGCATCCGAAGAAAATTAATGCTCTCTAATACTTTTAAATAAAATGGAATTCTAACATTATGTTCACTAGATATGACTAAAAAGAAAAATGCCAATCATTTTCAGTTTGCATTAGTTATGTATATACAAAGTTTACCTTTTACAAATTATATTTTCCTTTTTACTATTAAGCTTTGAACTCTTAAACGGTCCTTTAAATTATTATTTCTTTTTATCGTTAAATTAGGCAAAATAAGTAACACTGAGGAAATTGACGCATACTTTAACGCAATTTTAACCAGTTAAAATTTTGAATTTAGAGATAAAAATTAATTTAGAGTAACATTAAATTAAAACATTGTCACGTCTATATTAATTTATAGGTTAGTTTTCAGTAAATAAATTTAAATAATTAAACAATACTAAAATTGCATACTGATAATTATGTACTCCCTAATCAAAGGACATTCGCAAACAACAAGGTAAAAGAGAGTCAATAAACTTATTAAACTCAAAGTTTCACAAATGAGTAATTTTGACCCTAAAAGCAGTGATTGTCATAGAAAATGAGTAAATCAAGGGTATGAAGTGAGAGCGAATGATATGAAGTGAGTATCTGACTTGCCCAAACCAATTCTTCAGAAATCAGAAAAAAAATTTAAAAACCCCTCAATATTTTTAACAAAATATCACAAGGTATGGCAATTAGGTTTACACTGAAGTTAAAAATAAATAAGAATTGCTATGGGAATGAAGAAGGTACTGAAAAAAGGTAATAATAAAGCAATATGAAAGGTGAAATATTCAGGGATTTATGAAAACAATAAATACTTCATAATTGTGCAATCTGATATAATGTAGTTATTTATTATTTAGTATTTTAGTTATAATTAGGTATTTAGTTATATTGGGGGAAAGTATTTTGTTTCCACACAAAAAAGTTTATTATAAAAACTAACGATGCAATTCCAACATTTGGTCCTCAGTCTTTGCTTGGTCTCATCCACTGAATAACCACACCAGCAGAGTAGATGTAACCTGAAGAAGAACATTAACTGTTCGAAACGCGTTGTTAGTTGTTTATAATAAAACTTCTATGGAGGCGTATTATTTTCCCCAATACAATAAATACTGTTGAAAAGATGCTAGCATGTCAAAAAAACATAAACAAATAAACTAATTAAACATATTTTATTAGCTGTACCATAAACGACAGAATCTCAACAGATGTTTCAAATTACAACAATAATGTCAGATATAAATTTCTTGATTGAAATATCTGTATGTATGGCATATGAAAGGTAACAAAGAACTTTAGGGAGCACTATTTTACTATTATTTAAAAAAAAGGACTTGGTGAATATGTAAAAGATGCAGAGACAGCTCTTTCATAAATACGACTTCAAAAATATTTTGTGACTGCTAAATAAGAGCCTTTTCATTTCTATGAAATAACATAGGGTGTTGGAGCAATGTAAAACTGGGGGTAGTAATGGAGTGATTAACCTCCACTTATAGCCTCTAACACTCAACTCCGACTTTCGGCCTTCACGAGGCTACCCTGTTAACCTGCTATATGCAGGGACAAACGAAAGAGGAGGAGAAGATTATCAGGGTCTGGGCCTGACCACCTTTGTTTCACATCCTTCCTAATACCAATATCCCCTCCTTTCATCCCAGCCTTAATCTAAGGTGTTACGCGATCCACGCCAAAGGATGGATGATACAGGGGTTACCAACGTAGCCTCAAGGGTACCAGGCGACTCCCTTGAGTAAATAATCTTACTCCGGTATGCAGTACTTTGCCGGAGCGGACAAAATACCACCGATAGAGTTTCAGGGATTTTCCCCTGTAAGGAGAAGGAAGTCTATCCTCCGGAAGCCCAGAGGGTCCAAATGTGCTAACTAGTGAGAGCGAACCTCCCACAAGTGCACCTGAGGACCCGAAGAAGACCATCCCGAAGAAGGAGAAAGGAAGTTACTTTCTCCCGAAAAGTAGGGAGTCTGAATGGACATTGTCAATGATGGTTTGTGCAGAAACACCGTTGCACCTGCTGACGGACTGCAAGACAACTTTACTGTACAGAGGTAGGTGCTTCGGGACACTTAACAATGCCATAGAACAACTTTTACTGCAAGAACCAGCAAAAGTGCTGAGCTTCTTGGAGGCGTTGAAGCAAACTGCTGGGGTACTTTAGTACAGAAGGGGGGAAGTACAATAGCTTTTCTTTTAAGACACAGTGCTATAGTCATCCTCAAAAAAAATGTAAAACTAGATTCAATTATTAATCTTTCTCTATGAAAAAAAATTTGGAGTATCCTACATTCAACTTTACCTTATAAAAATATGACAAACGCGATAACAATTCAAATGAGTTTTATTTTATTGTAATTTGGCTGGCTATCAGTAGCGTAATACAATACTGACTGGTAAAGTGGTTGTACACCTCATTAATAACCGAACAAATTATTTCATTTGTTTTAGCGTGACAGTATCCATTTTGCAAGCCATTACAACTTAAAATCATTGATCTAGAAAAGCCATGACTGATAACATTCATTACATTTGATTGTTATTACAATTATTAAACTGAGATACTGTATAATTTAATACTGTAAAAGTAATATCTGTCTTATTATATTCCCTTTGTCGTTTCTAAAATCAACTTTAGTTTCCATGTTTCTAGAGTAGTATCTCTTACTTCTAGTTCTTTTAGATAAAATAGTAATTAGCAATATAATGATAAAAACGAATTTTGAGGACCTCAAAACAAGTAAATCTGTTAAAATATCAAACAAAATAATTTTAATGATTACTGTATTTTATATATATTAACGAAAAAAGGACTGAGACTTTTTATGTCTCCAGAAAATATGCTATTATTATGGTTTTTAAAAGGGGCGGTAAAGTTGAAAATGTAAATGGAAAGTATAGGGGACAAGAAAGAAAAGTCGCAGATGGCTTGTATTTTAAGAATACTTCTAACATCAAACGTATTCTTGAAACATTGTAGAGTAGAAGGAATGGGTTTAAATGCAGCATTAACAAATCTTAGCCAAACAATGGCATCTGTCTCTCAAGAAAAATAATTATTATGGAAGTCATTACAACAATATTGATAACTTATAATTAAAGGGTGAAGTATAGTGATATCAGCATAATAGCTGCAGATTGATACTTTAGGGTGATACCCACGATAACCTAGGGACTCGGAAATCGTACTGCTGAGTGTGGAACACATTGACTTAGTCTTTTCCTTCAGGAATACTCAGGATATCAAGACAAGTACGTCGTTTGTAGAACTGCATCATACCGCAACCATTGAAGAACCATTCAATTCATTTTTTTCTCATAACCAAACAAAATGACTCTATCCACATTGAAATCATGTATTTCATTTAAAACAATGCGTCAAATGGCATTATGATTTAAAAGACACCGATGAAATATTTTTAAATTTATCTTACTTAAATATGCTAAAATCAGTTATTTATTAGTTTTTATTTTATTATTTTATTCCAGTTACTCAATGCAATATTCGAAGGACTATGTTCTCTCACACTATCAGCAGCTAATAAAAACAATCTTCAATAGCTTTCACCTTTTTTTTAATATTCATTGATTATTTTTCATACAGATGTAACATAGTAAATATTCCAGACAAACTTAAAACATTGGTTTTTTTTTATTGGTATTGACATTGTTCGAAGAATGGAGACTCTCTGTCTAGAAGAAGTAGAAACCTTTGATCCCATTATACCTTTATTCGAACCAATCACTTTGGAATGGGTAAAGATTTTTGTCCAATCATGCCTAAGACTATAAAAATGAGGTGTAATTCTCTATGCACATTCATGAAGACCATTAAAGAACTTAAAATCTAAAGTTGAATTTAGTTAGAACAATGGACTTGAACTATGGGGTTGTGCAAAACTATCCAATATTCATAGAATACAATCATTGCAATCTAAAATCCTCCGCACTATCACAAATGCTCCGTATTACATACAAAACTATACCTTTCATAAAGACCTAAAAATTCTATTCATCCAAAACCTTGCCTCTGATCGTTATAAGTCATTTCACAACAACCTTTCCTCTCACCCAAATCCATTTGTACGAATCGTTGCTTCCTCCTCACCTTCCCAGAATCCCCCAAGACGACTCAAGAGAAAATGGTCCAGGGATCTACTATTACAATAATACACTTAAAAAAAAAAACACCAAAGTGAGAAGTTGAACCAGTGGGTTTCATTCTTTGCTCATGTGCATCGATGTCATTGTGTAAGCTATTACTACATATGCTTGTTACGCATAATATGCATAGTTGTGTATTTGTAAATAAAGATGATAAAAAAAAAAGTTAGAACAATAAAATGCACAATATACCAGTTGTGGCTGCAGAACGTAACAGTCCGATGAGGTTCAGGCCCACAATTTATAATTTTAATAACATGTCAGATTGACGAATGATTTCAAGTTTCTTATATCCGGCAAAATTACTATTGCTATTTGTAAACAGATTATACTTGTTGATTAAAATGTATGTATAGCTACATTAAATAAAGAAAGACTTCAGTTGGTTGTTAACGAGTTTGATATTTTCTGTGCTTATAGTAATCGATAATTTTAACGATTTGTAACTGTGGACTCATCCCAAGTGTAACGACCCTAAACAGCTCATCAAGTGCTGTATAACGTCAACTTAACGAATTCGTGGGGTTGTTCAATCATCAGTATATTTATTTTTTCTTTCCATCTATTGCATATAGATAAAATAATTTTTATAAACTTTATATACGATTAAATGTATCTATTTATAATATTTTGTGTATTGCTTTGTTTTGTAAAATCACTAATACACATAACTTTACACAAATAAACATTTTGTAATTCAATCACTGTTCTTGAGTCATCATTTTTCGTAGATTATGGTTTATCAGGGTAAGAAAAATCAATATTAATAATAAAACAAGTAATTATAGCGTCCTGTGTATCATTGTACTTCCACAATCTATACCATAGATATGGTTGGTAGAAAATAGTGGAAGTGGAAGTTAAGAAGGAATCAGGAGGGAAAGTTATTTGATAACTCATTAACTTGAAAAAAGAAGTTGGTAGTAGAGAAGGAGGAGTTGGTAGGTTGAGGCAAACTTTGAGAATTGTACTGGACAATAGCCGGCATTAGGTGTTCATCAACAAATCTAAAAGGCTTCAAGAGAGTATCAGTGAAATCCAGTTCTGCTTTGACCATAAGTAGGCTGGCAAATGATAGAAATAAATGATAGAGTTCAGAGTAGTGCCACGATTCATCAGCCTAATCATTATAACCTCCTTAATATTAAAGAAAAAATAAAGTTACAAATCATTGTACAACAGTTATGAATAAACTACACAATTCTAAATATTTGCGGGTACGTGAGTGCGTCGATGTTTATACAGAAACAAGAAGATCAAAAGAGGTGAGAGAGAGAGAGAGAGATCGGAATACTGTCTCATAAAGAAAGAAAGAAAAGGAAAATAATTAGCTATATACGTATAATTGTTTATCGACACTTTCCATCAGCTTATAGTATACTTATATGAAAACAGTCACAGTTACCTAAAATATGTGTGCTTCATAAATGATCAAATATTTCATTACTTAACTTTTCTATTCAATCATTGTATTGTTGGTGTATTCTGTTAAATATTAGGACTTTAATCTTGCATTCGCTCACCTGATAGTTGAGAGTATCATCATATAATGGTAAAGAAATGTGTTTTCCTAAGCTTTTGTTGCAGTAGGCAAAAGCTAATGTTAAAAAACAATGCAGGATTTAGCAAGCACTAGTGAAAGATTAATTGAAAGGTTGAAAAACATAGAAGCAGAGAGAGAAGGGTGGTCCAGTTAAACAGGCTGGCCTGAGTGGAATGGCTCCATTGTCGACCGCTTTCTTGCTAGTGCGTTGCTATTTTGACTGGTATACTTCTATTGTCTGTTATCTGCCCATTGTTGGCCGCTTAGCTGAGCCTCTATTCATTTCTCCTATCAGGACACAGTGTGGATAAACTGCCCCTCTCCCATGCCATACCGACGCATTACCTCCCATACATAATTCCCCACTTCATTTAGCTGACCTCACCATTTAACGTTCCCATACACTCTTCCACCCTCAAATTTATTAAAGTAAAAAAAAACGCAGACAGAATAATCCTTCACTTTTATTTGAATTCCTTCTAATAATATTGATAATTCATTTAACACTTCAAAAACGAATACAATAAACGTATATTATAATTATAAAACCCTAACTAATATTTTCCCAAAACAGCTGCAGGATGTCACAGACATACACTAATTGTTGTGGTGTTTTATAATAACGAATTATACAACTAAAATATTTTTGTTTAGTAACTTGATTGGTATTTTTAAAAAAAACTTCTATTGCCAAGAAACACAGTTTTTTTAACATTATTTACTATGGATGAATTTACTTTAAAACCATTAAAAAAGGAAGGAAGAACTTTCTGATTTTTTGAGAAGATCTTGCTTATTGTGAATTCAGAGCCAAAAGTGGATGTCATTCATCCATTTTCATGTATTGGCTTTTCTATGTTCTCAGCTCTTCTGACGTTTATCTGAGGAGAATGGTTGTCTGAAGGGATCATACAGACAGACGAGGATGCATTTAACGAGCATCTCTTTAAATCCATTCCGTCTGAAACTTCAATAACACAACACAGTAAGTATCCTTAATATTAAAAAATACCAAATTTAATTACTGCAATTAAAATAAAAACTTTGATACAACTAAAATTATTAACATTATGTATGAACCCTATTCCACTCAAAATCCAGATTTCCCAGTTCCAGTTTTGAAATGGAAGAGCCCATATTCTTCAAATTTTCGGGGTTTTACTTCAAAGCTGCAGGTATGGCAGAAACTATTGTACAATACAATTGTAGAATACAATGCAATCCAATAGAATAATCGTAGATGTAATTAAAATTTCTTTTGCTTGATGGACACAGCTCAATTTAACAAGGAAAATGGTGACAATTTATAGCTCATCACTCCTTATCAAATTAAAATGACTCAACCCTTCGCCTAAGGTCGTTCACGCAAAAGTGTATTCAGAAGGCTCAGCAGTAGACTGTAAAGTGTACACGTAGATTAAAATCACTAATAAGTTGCTGATATTTCAATTTCTTGGTGTGAATAAAAAAAAATTGGTACATGCTAATCATTCGATCCAATATTTATGCAAATTAAACCTCTAAAAATTACACAAAAAACATTCTATATAAAACATAATACATAAAATCTGTGTTTCTTCTACTATATAAGGGAATAATATACTGACATATCTATCCTGTACAAAACTAAAATACCTGGTGATAATTTCATATAGGTCATTTTAAGAAATGTCATAAAGCATAAACATTTACGAATATAAGAGGAAAAAAATAATCAATATTAACGTTTTCTTTTAAGTATGGTTTAATTTATTGATGTTTGATATTTTTGTTCCACGTTTCTTGTATTTCTCAGTTTAGATTAATTTCTCAACCATCCACTTCACATACTGAAATATAAATATTCATAAAATTTGTTTCAGTCAGAATTTCATTAACATAAATTTTTAAATAATATTTCTTATTTTGAAAATGAACCTCATTGTAATAAATATAACTTTTAATTATTTACAAAAAGTAATCTGCATTATTAAGTAATAAGAATTATAAGTTTTGAATAAATTATAAGTGTTGAATGAAATGTTTCGTTGTTGTTAACCGTGACTTAAATATTTCGTTGTACTTTAATTGCATCTTCAAATTTTAAAGAATAAACTATTGTTATTTATATTAATTTTCCAAGAAAAAACACTATTCAAAGAAGAATTAAAATAATGTTGACATAGTTGTTTTGTTTTAACAGCTTAACGAAACATGGTTTAGCTTTTCTTGATTACAATGACGATTCTATAACACCAATTATATTAGACTTATTTTATTCATTTTATTGCAAAATTACGTTAATGGTTAAATAAACAAAACATTTTTTTATAATTAATGTTTCCAACATTAATAGTTTAAAACAGAAGGAGATCAAACTTCTCAATGAAATGGTTGAAAGAGACTCATACCTTTTAAAATAGAAAGATGTACATACTTTAACGGAAATGCACTTCATAAGCTTAGAACATCTCGAATAGAAAACAAAAATAATCCAGGACCAATTCATTTAAAGAAGTATTTTTGGCTTCAACGATCGTAAAATGTAACGAACTCAGAAGTACATTCCATTTTTTTTTTTTTTTTTTTGACTGCTAAATTCCACAGACTTTACAGTAATACGTAAAAGACTGGAGTTTTCCTACCTCTGGTCCAAAATATTTACATTTGCAAATTATGTACAGAAAGCATTGAGCTTTTATTGACCCTAATGACTGCCTAAATTCTGAGAATATAAAGTTTTTAAAACATGTGACATCATAGCAGGAATGTGGACTAAACTAGGAAACACAATGGAAGGAAAACAGCACTTATTGATAGAATAATGTTAGATCTATTCACACCAGTACAATAAACATTCTAGTTCGGCCATTATCCATATTTTCATTCCTATCATTAAAAAAATAATTTTCCTCTTCCTTAATAAAGATGGTCATTTATGAGAGTTATTCGTTTTCTTAATCACAATGGGGTGGATGAATTAAAACGGCAAGGGAGTTTTTTGGAAGAGAAGTTTTACAATGCAAATTGGCCCAGTTTCTGTTGGTATAAGGTAAAACTGGGAGGGTGGAATCAGAAAATAGGACGAGGGTGGTCTTGAGCTCTCTAATCGGAGCCGAGGACGAGTTTTATCCCTGCATTATACGCCTCGGAGCACTGCTGGCTCTCATTTACAATCCTCTATTATTTCCCGCTCAAAATGAACCTAACCCTCCCAGTCCGCCAATGCACTTTCTGCCATTAAATTTCCACTTCAGGCTTCCTTGCCGAAAACTTATAGATTACAAATCCAGCAGTAGATATTTCATTATATAATGTTTTAATAAAGACTCTTCACTGTAATATATAAAGGACTAAGACATAGTTATCAATAAGTAATATAATTATTGATTGTAAATTAACTAATATATCATTTAGTAGTCATAGATTGTTAAAATATAACCAATTAGAATATTTTTTTAATGAAACATTCTAACAGAGGTTTTGTAATACAAGTAGCAAAACGTTTCCGTTTTGAACAATGTAGAGAGAGGTATGATATTGGAAGATAATCTTCTTTATGATAAGTAGGGAGAGTACATAGCAAAAAAGAAAAATAAATGCAACAAGACAATGGAACACACCAACACAAAAGAGTTAAGAATGATATAAAAAGTTATTACTTCTTGGGTATAGTAGTCTAGGAGATAGTTGGCTTGCAACTGATTCAGCATGTACAGAAATTAAATCTAACAATTACTCTAGGATTGTTTATGTCGATGTAAAAATTTTGTACATGATTTTGACTTAGAAAAGAAAGCAATGACTTGATCTCGGCTCTGCGCTATTTGACTTACGCTGTTTTACTGTTATTCATCATCTCAACTTTTAACACAGGCTCACTAACATTAGTTGTTCTTGGCTAATGTAGCCAATAACAACTAATGTTAGTGATAAATAAGAAATATTACCTCCTGCCCACACACATCACATCATAATCACACGGAAAAGCCAAAAAAAGAGCCTTAAAATTTAGTGATGAAATCATTTGATATAACATACTAAAAAGTCTTCAAAAAATATCCACACTGTATCACACACACAGACGGAACAATTTGCAAAACTTCTTTTATAGACTCTAAAGACGTCAAAATGTGTATTTTTATTGTCAACTTGATTCAATTTCGATCAATTTTATTGA
The DNA here is from genome assembly GCA_026182355.1 of Hermatobates lingyangjiaoensis. Taxonomy (NCBI): domain Eukaryota; kingdom Metazoa; phylum Arthropoda; class Insecta; order Hemiptera; family Hermatobatidae; genus Hermatobates; species Hermatobates lingyangjiaoensis. The sequence goes on from JAPFBL010000014.1 coordinate 7,610,584, forward strand.
CAAAATTTTGACTCAAATGCATAATTTAGTTCCTCTATATCAGGGGTTCTCCATGAGGGTGAACTGTGACCACAGTATCTTCACAGAGTGAGGAAAGCTATTACAGGTTTTGACCTCATAATTATTAACTATAAAATTTGATTGAATTAATACTTTACATAGCTATCAATAATTATAATTAGCACTTCATTTGGAAAATTCTATTACAAAAGTAATCAGTAAAAATTGAAAATTTGTATATACTCCCTTGGTATGGATAGGGGGTGGGGGAATGACATTGTGGGAAACGGTGAGAGGGGTGCATGGGCCAAGGAAGTCTGAAAATCCCTGCTCTATATGTTATACTGAGAGTAAATGATAGAAATATATTTGGCTGAAGGAAGACGCGTTGTTAAAGCCATAAAAACCTAAAATACGTAGAGAATAAATAAATAGAGAAAGAGTGAGAGGAAAGATTACAATGAGTATGAAGAGAATAGTGATACTAAAGATGAAATCCAAGTTTTGAGTGATGTCCTTAAAAGAATCATCACACAACATGTTTCAGTAAAACTGAGCTAACTATACAGGATATAGATTCTTACTTAATGTGTAAAAAATATAATGACACAATACATAATCCTTCACACGTGATAGTAAATAAAGACAAAATTAACAAAATAATTTATATAAAATAGTCCATGATTTAACTGGAGGTACTTCTAATGTAAATGATGTAGTGAAGTTTCCAGTACAGACTAAGCAGCTCCTGAGCAGCACCCCTCTGCTATTCTTAATTGAAAAAGTTTCCCAACTTATATAAACAATTTTAAAGTTTCAATAAAAAAAAACTGGTTTTCACGTAAAATTAAGTTTTTACGTTACTCTTTTGAATCTCGTTTAGAAAATAGAGATTTGATTGTGTCTTAAAAGCCTTTAAAGCAATAAGATAGTTAAAAGTAATTAAAGAATCACATAGATTCATCGATATACTACGCTTATTGAAGTACAATTTTTCAATTCAATTGATCTAGTTCCGCTGTTTTCTATTACTTTTACACAATGAAACGAATATTTAAATACTATTTAATACAATTATATTTCTTAATTTATAAATGATTTAGGTTTATTTAACATTATCTTAATTAAAACACATTAAATATTATTTTTAAACTGTAAATAAAAGATTATAAAATATGAAAAGTTGTCAAATAAAGAGCTTTTAGTCTATAATATATAATCTATAATATACATAGTATTATTATATATATAGATACATAAAAAGTCAATCCAAAACGTAGTAGTGAAAAAGTAGTAGTAAGGAATAATTATCAAAATTTTTGTTCCTAAAATTAGAAAATATCACTTAGCTGTAATACTAAAAATAAAACAAACATAATACTCATATGAGTAATAATTTATTTTTAAGACTAAATTTTATTATTCTAAATATTGGATTGGAAGAAGGATTGTTGAAATAAAAATGGCAACTATTAAGTTCTATCACCAAAACCTTGTCATATTTTTATAGAAATATACTCTTAGTATTATTATGGCATTATGGATATAGTAAAGGTCAAAATAAATGGTCATTAAAGTCATTTCTCTAAGTGTCCGATAAGTATTTTTTACAAAAAATGAAGTAATAATTCTGAGCGATAGCCACACTAGAATAAACCCAAAATAATTGTTAGTTAATGAGTTTGACACATAGTATTATTCAGTTCCCATACTTCATTATATACATGACTCTTCACATTTAAGTAAATAAAGGGAAAAATGACTGGATAATTTAAATATTGTCATGTCTGTTTAATTCAAGAATTATGAATGGCAGACTGTGATGAATTGTGACTGTTATTACTAACTGTTAAAGTTAAATAGTTAAATTCATGATAATTAATAGTAATTATTTAGTTAATTAATTATCAAATACCAATATTAATATTACTTTGCTAATTAATTAAAAAATATTATTTGGTAAAACCATATAAGAGAGTTGCTATTTGATTATAATTAAAGCTATTTTAAAGTTCAACAGACAACAGAATTGTTTTACATACGTAAGTAAATCATGTTAGCTGTATGGATATTGGATTCAATGGTTTGACTACCAGCGATATTATTTCCTGCAGAATATTATTCGACAATTTCATCATATTTTGAACCTGGGTTTGATGGCTCAGTTGAAAATGCAATTGAGATTCTACTACTGTATATTAGAAATGTTACTGCTCTGGAGTAGATTCAATAAAGCCAGAACTAAATTAAAAAGAAGCCGTTTGAAATATATTGAAAATAACCAAAGTTTTATTACAAAATAACTTTTCTTTTATTTATTTTCAAAAAAATGTTAGTTTTAAAAGATATGGGTTTTAAAATAAAATCTTCAGTTCTATTTAAAGAAAATAGCAATTCTTTTAACTAAAGAATCTGTTTTATTCCTTGTTATAATAAAGAGAGTAATAGTTGGTGACACTTCCTTTGAATTTAAAAAAAATAATCCCCAAATTCATGAAAGATTGGTAAAGCAGAAAAGTTTGAATATAAATCCATCTAAGCGGTCATTAGGCTGTTCTCAAGGGAAAAAAATAAGTGTCCAGTTATTTACATCAAAAGTCCTAAGATGGAACTCTGTTACATAACTGTGCTTTTTATCAAAGACCAAATTAGAAAAGCCATCAGAATGTTCTTCTAAAAATGATTCTATAAGAGAACATGGGGACTTAATAAAACACTTTTGCTATAAACTGCGGTTGTATAAACGGTAATAGTATATGCATCGGCAGTGTGATGTCTATAATATTGAAGAAAGTAACTAGTGAAGCTCAAGATAATTTTGTTTAAGGATAATAGGCTGTACATCGAGCATAGAAAATAATTAACCTTAAGCTTTTGTGTAGTGTTATTCAAAAGAAGCCATCTATCGACTACTGAAACGGTTTAGAAATAGAATTGCATTTATGAGAGGTATTTTAAAATTTTCAAAAATATATTGGAACTAACATTAGCAGATAAGTTTATAAGGTTTAACAGATACAATATCCTTCAAACAAATTTTACTCAGGGCTGTTTTGTGATCATAAATGTTAGATTCGAGTAGAATCATCTTCATTCTGAGAATAATGCATCGTATTCATATGGCCAGAAATTAATAACATAACCACATTGAGTATTACAGAGCAAATTATAACTTTTTCAAACCTCTGATAGGAGTTACTGTAGTTTTCTGAAGATGGTGTCTTTTGCTATTGAGGAGAGCACAATGGAAGTGAAGGTGATCCTGGGTTCAGACAGAGATTATCACAGTTGTTTTTAATCATGAATTTAAAGTTTTATATATCTGATAAAATGGATATAACTACAAAAAGTTAAACAATTGAACATATTTACTTATTATCTATATGTTTGAGAATATTTTACCCAAGAATTTAATAAAATACGAATTAATATTAAATTTATCATTAATTTATCAGAATTTTACAACAAAAGCTAAATTGATCATATGAAACTGTTTTATTATGTTCAGCTTTATTGTAGGTATGTATGTATTTTTATGCAAGCTATTGTCGTTTTTTTTTTCAAGTAGTTGGATTTTCTTAAACAGATTTAACTCCTAACATTATGGACATATATGTGTACATCAACGTCCAAACAAACATAAAAAACGAGAAAAAGACTATGATCTATAAACGTAACAAGTGGTCTTAGTATTTTCTTTTCATTTCTTATTGTATTTTGGACGTTGATAGTTATTTCACATGTTTATTGTGAAATGTTGTTATTATATGTATATGTATATGTATATATATATAACAGATTCAATAATATATCGACCGTTTGATAGAATAGGTGTGTTCTCTAATCGGGGTTCGGTCAATTTTCCAGGATAAAAAATCAAACTCTCGTTGCCAACGTTTCGGTTTTATTTAAAACCTTTTTCATAGGCAGAAGTAAGAATTTTTTAACTAAGAAAATTTTCTTAGTTAAAAAATTCTTACTTCTGCCTATGAAAAAGGTTTTAAATAAAACCGAAACGTTGGCAACGAGAGTTTGATTTTTTATCCTGGAAAATTGACCGAACCCCGATTAGAGAACACACCTAATGTATATATATATAAAAAGATTTCACATAAACACGTGAAACAACAATCAATGATCAACTCAGTTGGGTTTTTGACTCTGACGAAGACCGCTTGTTACGGTTGAAAGATCTTAGTCTTGTTTTCCCATTTCTTATTGTGGTTTGATCATTGTATATATATATATATATATATATATATATATATATATATATATGCATAGAACTACAGGTGTGTATCTCAGGAGTCAATAATGATAACGACATAAATAAAATCTAAAACATAGAAAAGATCCTAAGCCTTTCTTGGTAGCTGGTGGTCAAAGGATAAGTAGTTTAGTTATTTTCAAACATGCAACCACAAAATTCTTTAGTCCAATTCACAACAAAAACATATGCACACAAACAATTATAGAAATGACATTTGAAAAATCTTTCATCACTTAGTTCTTTTGTTCAAGAAGAGTAAATGTTGCTGAAGAAATCAAAATGTATAAGTGCATATTGAATTCTTTTTTTAAGTTTAATTTAGTTAAGCTACTAATATTATGACAACGTTGGTAAAACAGCTTTGAATTAACAGATAAATATAGCCTGTTAATTCAAATATAAACAGATTTATCTTTAAATTAACCTGTAATCCAATCTATGGATTACAGTTTAAATATAATGGATTTAAACTAGAGAATTGAAACAAACAACTTGATTGTATAATTTTGTTTAATTACAATATCACAGGATCATATTTCTTGCAAACCAACAATAGTTGATTATTACGAATGATCATGGTAAGAAATTCTTAATAAAGCATTACTTTTATAAAAAAAAATTTCACTTAACATTTTGATTAATAATTCTTCAAGTTAAAAAGAATGTTGTTTTTGTCTTTCAATTATATTAATAATGGGATTTCAATAAATATAATATTAGTTACTATTATTTTTAAACATTTGTGTATTATGTAAATTAATGTAAATTTAATTCACTATGACATATTCATAGTTCACTATGAAAGTAAGATGGAGTAGTAAAGTTACTATAACAATATAAATGTTAGGTAACTCAGCTGATGGGGTGCAGGATGTAATCCTGTTAAGGATCAACCACCCTGTCCGCACGTCAGCGTTACTGTTAAGCTGATGAAGTCAGACGACATCCCGCTATTTCACTAAGGACTACTCTCATATTCCCGAAGTAATTCCACGATTTTTGTTTTTTAATACAATAAAAACCGCCAAGCTCAAAAACCATCAAATATGAAAGTGCTTATTACATGCATTAAATAAAAACAGTTGTAATGTTATTTATTCTAATTAAATTTCATAAAGAAATTACATATTTACAAGATATGTACTTTCAGTAGTGCTTACTCTTCACAGATTATTCAAAGATGATATGACCTGTGAATTTTCTTGTTGATCTTGAATTTCCCTATGTGTTTCCAAATTCCGTTCGTATCATATCTTTACACTTAACTAATTTTAATCCTATCATCAATCAATCGTTTTTAATCGTTTTGCTACTTTCTTTTGACAATAAGAATATCTCAGACTGATTAATGAACATTCCTTTTTTTTTATGAAACGATTTATGTGACATTTTGTTTAAGTGTTTTTATTTTCACTTCCTTCTTCAGATATTCGTTTCTTTCCTTTATTCTGTGTAATTACTAAACACCAATAGAACTAAAGAACTTTCTAAACATGTGTACATGATAAAATTGTTGTTTTATTCGTTTTGATTATTTTTTGATAATATTTTATATGTTTAACTCTTGGAAATAATACAAATTGTAATGGTTATTTTTTTTATCTTTTAAACCCAACCCTAGGGTGTGATAACGTCAGCCGTTTGCTGGCTTTTTGTTTGATCGGTAATTATACAGATTCTATATTGGGAGTCCTAAATGTTTCGTAACTCAAGTTCATTTCGAGTAGGGATGTTTAACGATTACTTGACACCGTACAGGCTCGGCACCGACGGCTTCGAGGAAAGATGTACTCATATTTATTAACTTCCCTCTTGAATAAATCGAGGGACAGGTGGGAATCAAACCCCGGATTAGCAGCCCAGAGGGAAGTACGTTCACCACTATGCTAACCAGGCCCCCTGTAATGGTTAACTATAGATATAAATTAAACGTCTATTAACGTGTCTGTCCTTGATTTGTTCATACCATAGATGTAGCTGACATCAAACTTGAATAGTTGGGATATCAATTTCTTCCAAAACTGATTGAAAAATTAGGCCATACATAACTAAAAAAGTGTTAATGCATATGAAGTGGAAAACACTACAACTTTTTTTGATCCCTAACAGGTTTTGCAGTTTGTACACTATTGGGGCCAGGCTAGCTCAGTGGTTACGTGCTCAACTCTGAACTGATAGGACAGGGGTTCAATCCTCACCTGGCCCTCGATTTATTCACGCGGGAGGTGAGCATGTCGTCCCTCGGAGGACGTTATACCGTCGGTCCCGAGCCTGTACAATGTCAGGTACTCGTTAAAGATCCCTACTCTAAATACACTTGAGTTAGGCAAAATTTAGGATTCCCACTGTAGAATCAATCTTCATTGTGTGGTATCACAAAGGGCCAATGCTTGGCCTACGTGTGTTCCCTTGTGGGACTACCATTGCAACCTAACCTAACCTAACCTTGTACACTATTGAATTATTAATTACAGCTTGATAAATTCTAGTTGAACTATTTTGTAGACTCTGACTATACTACATTATTATTTTAATATATATTTTTTATCTTTGCATTAAGCTATAGCCTTATGAAATATAAAACATATATAGCAAATTATTATAAAAAAAAATTACTTTCTTTACACAAAATCTGCAAACACTTAGTTGATTAAAAGTTTTATTCTCTTCAACTTATATTTAAAATATTTTCTCAATGTCATCTAAGGTATTATAACAGCCAAATAATTGGGCTCATTTGTTATACGGCACCCACTTTACTTGTGGCTTAGTCAGATTACCAGAACAATAACAATTATTTAAGATTATTTTTTTCTAAATTTATATGTAAATTTAATTAGATAGCCTTTTTCTCTTAGCATGAATTTGTATTCAGTTTTCTTGATACCTGCTTTTAAAAATTTTAATTTAGTTGTACATAATAATAAGATTCTGTATTTTGCATTTTATTAATAAAAGATCTAACAACAGAATTTTAAATAAAGAAAACCGTTAATTTAATTATTGTCACTGCTTTATAACGATTCTTCTGGCCAAAGCTAGAAGCAACTTCTAAAGGTTTATAATTGTAATAACAAAAGTTAAATATTAATATTTTTAATTAATGTTTTTGTTTAAAATATTTCAGGTAAAATAAACCAAGAATAGGATTAACTTCAATTGGTGATTACTTTATATCAGCTTTGTTTGAATTCCTAGATAGCATAATGAAAAATCGTTTCTTCAATTGAATAAAATTTTCCTGTGTTCATGAAAGAGATAAAGAACAGTTTATTTTAAAATAGGATATAAATGTGATAAAACCTTTGCTCATACAATTTTTTTCCTTTTTTGGCATATCTCACAAACTTCTTTAAAGAAAAAACTACATCAGGAAAACATATCTCATAAATACTAGATTCTAAAGAATGGTTAAAGTGTTTGTAACAAATTCGATTATTTAGTATTTTACTAAATCAAATATGTGATTGTAATTTCATTTTAAAGATTTAAAATTCATTTAGAAACAAAAAAGAAATAATTGGACATTGAGATAATTGAATTATATGTAGAAAGATGTTAGTGATGTGTTTTTGTATTGGAAAGTTTTACTGAGTTGTAATAAAAAACAAATATGGTCTAAGAGTTATAAGAAAGGATATATATTAGGGAGCGTGGGCCAAGTGCAGGGCTCCGAGCCAAGTCTGTAAATCACTAGGCGCCACCCAACTGCTGCTCCTAACACTCACCACGCCCTCTCGTATTTATTTACTTATTTAACCACCATATTTATATACAGTTGTTTTATCAAAAATATAAACCAATTTCGATATTGTTTTCTTAACAAAATATTCCCTTATCTGTAGTTGTTATCAAATAACAAATGCAATTTATCGTCATACTGTTTTAGTAATAGTCATGATCGGAGTTGCTTTGCCCTTTAACAATCTGGTACATTTATTGTTAATTTTTGAAAAAAAAACCTGATTCTGTTAATAAGTGTTTCAGAAAATTTTAAAATTTAAATATATGTTTAAAAAAGTGTATTTATTCTGGAGGATTGAGCGAGAATTTATATTATATGCACTCTTATAAAGTTTCTAGTAAACAGATAACTAACTTTAAGCAAAAATTTAAAATATATTCAGCAAAACATCAATGTTGAAGATAAATTAGTCGAAGATGAATTTATTTTTTTTTACATGATAATACATCCAGTTTCTTGAGCTTATTGTTTGGAGAGTCCTCATACTATTGGTGGAATTTTCAGACTGAAATTTTAGTGTTTATATGTTGGAGGGTGTGTATTCAAAAATTATAATCGTGTTACAAGTCCCAAATGTTGACAAAATTTAATAATACTTCAGATCTTAAGTTATTAGAGTGGGATTGAACTCTGCTGTCTTTGGGAAATTATTCTTTCCCAAATCAAAATGTAGTCCATACAGGATTGATTAAAAAAGTGTTTATGCATATGAAGTTGCTATTTCATCACTTCTCTTTTATCATTTTTAGAGGTAATACTTGCTTTTGTACACTATCAGTAATAAAATGCGTAAAAATAAATATTTATTATTCTGTTATGGTAAATGTATATATTGTATATTAAGCCAAACAGCCTAGTATATTTTTCCCTCTTCAGGTCATTTGGTAAAACTGGAATTCTGTATTTAGCATCGACTCCATAATTATATTCAATTAAAAACACTTCATAAATTTTGAAAATTCAGAAGAGGGTTGCCTCTTCTAAATATTTCAAATACTCGAAACATTCCAGTCCAATTACATTCATATTTGTTTATTTGGTTTTCTGAATTCTTAGAAGTAAATACTCGTAATATAATTCATTAGGGAAAATTTTCATTCTCAATTTAAACTATAATCAATACAGTTTATTAGTAAAAATTACCCATATTTAGAGAAAATGAATTATAGGAAATTCATAGTAATTAGCAAATTGACCAAATATACTATGGTAAATACAAAATCAAGAAAATAAATGATATTCACAGTTAATTTCATATAGAAAAATGGGAAATCACATTAAGACAAATCATTCACTATATAATAAATTAATTTTTATATCACCAAGATGTAAAAAGTTTACTTTTTAAATAAATAATGAATTCCAAATAATTTTTTGAAAATATTGAAGATAATTATTTTTTGTATTATACAGATTATTGGATAAAAATTTATTTTATCTGTATTCTAATTTATTCACAACTTTATTTTCTTAATTATTCTTTATATTTGTATTTAGAATTGTAACTTTATTTCAAACCTTTATAATATTGACTCTTACTGGTATTCAAACTAATAGGTGACACAAATCTGTAAAGATTCATACAGAGATTAAAACAGAGAAATAAACAATAAGTTCTTAATGTTTAGATTATGCAAATAATGCTATAAAATAAAAATTTACTTTTCAATACAGAATTGAGTCTTTACGAAGGAAGTAGACAAACTGTCTTTGGAGCATATTCTTTATATCTATGTGGGATAACAATGGGGTCGACATAGAATAGTGAGTTTTTGTGATTTCTTTTATGCATGTTCTTTTTGTGAATCGGATTACTAAGCTTATGAATCGTCTAAATTAATTGGATATATATATATATATATTGAAAAAGACGAGCCAATCCCTGTTGCGTATTACTTTGGACTCTTCTTATTGGTTATACGCAACAGGGATTGGCTCGTCTTTTTCAATATCTAATCTGGCAATATAGCATATATATATAAGTGAGTTGACTATCGTCCCTCCGTCAATTCACTTCTTTTCCTGATGACGACCACCATAACGGTCGAAATATTGAAATGTAAGTCTTTTTTATGTTTCTGTCTATGTGTCACAGTTTATTGTAAGTGTAAACTGATTAGTGTAAACTGATTGACCAATAAGGCAAGTCAATTGGACCAATCAGAAATCACACCTACTAAAGAAGTCTATATAAGCATCCTCCCAGAAGAGAAATTTTCCCTGACGATGACCAACGTATTTATGGTCGAAATGGTCGAAAGTCGAATGAATTGATGTCTCTTGGACAATTGATGTGGAAGCTCCAACCGCAAGATAGAAGAATCGACTGAAAGATCGCTAGTACCAGCTCAAAAATCGTGAGAACAGAAGCTGCTGCAGGTATTAACAATATATTATATATATATATATATGATGTAATTTTTTTTTGAGGTTTGAGGTCCAATGATTAAAACTAGTCCTTTTGCCGACGTTTCGACATATATTTATGTCATCTTCAGGGCTACAACATAATTGTTTTACAAAACAATGTTGCAGCCCTGAAGATGACATAAATACGAGTATATGTCAAAACGTCGGCAAAAGGACTAGTTTTAATCATTGGACCTCAAAGCTCAAAAAAAAAATACATCATATAAATATTGGGTCAAGAAAACAAATCATGATGTATATATATAAATATATATTTAAATTTGGAGAGCAATCCTTCTATTATACATGTTTTGTTGAACGACCTTTGTACACCTGTGTATTAAAACAAAGGTGAGAAAACTTGAAAGATGGACAATGAGATTTATTCATGCCACAGTACAAAGGTTGTTCAACAAAACATATATATATATATCAAACGAATAGAATAAAAGAACACGTGGAAACAACACACAACTCTCTTCAATATTTCAACTTCGTCATCATCAGGAGAAGAAGAAGAAGAATAAAATAAGTTATGTTTGGCTGGTAAACAGCAACTCGAGTGCTGTTATATATATATCATTAAATAACTTACCAACTTTAAGTCTAGTATGTTTCTTACATACCTTCTCGGGATTCCTGATATTATTTCCCCATCTTTCTGGTAGTATATAAATCAACTCAACAATTGAGAAGGCATGTAAGAAACAAACTAGACTTAAATTTGGCAAGCTATTTTCTTGTAATATATTACAAGATAGAAGAATCTCCCGCAATATCGAGGCCACCAGCTTAAAAATCATGAGAGCAGAAGCTGCTGCTACTTTTAACAATATATGTATGAGATTGAATTTACGGCCTGTTTTTTTTATTAACTAATTTCTTGGATCACTTTTCCAAATCCCTTAAGAGTCTTTTAAATTCACCAGGGATAATTCTAAGGTACCATTTAAATTCTAGGTACATCAACTCACCATACGTTTTGTTTTCCATGCTTTTATTTCTTCCGACGTTAAATAAACATATTTAATGATATATGTTTATAAAAAGGTCTGCTCCCAAAGTATACCACTATATATATATATATATATATATATATATATATATAGAGAGAGAGAGAGAGAGAGAGAGAGAGAGAGAGTGAGAGAGATAATGATGGAGAGAGGTTTAACTTCCATACACCATGCAATGTTACTCTGTAGTCTGTTATGTGTTATTTGAATGCAAGGTCTGCAATACTCTAACCTTGCGTTTGGTGAACTGTGGATCATTTTGAATGTATAAAACAATATGTATTCTCTTCAAGTTGAACTTGGGTGTATGAAAAAAGAAGACCTTCGAATGGACTATGGGACCCATAGAAGTATAGAATCATTGAATAAAGCATGAATTGAAGGCCAGAGACGGTGTTTACGAGGTGAAATTCGTAATAAAAACCAAGGGAAGTGGGAAAGGTTGTCCAGGAGCGTGATACACTGCCAGTCTCGGGATTACAGAGGGTCCGAATTGAATTATCTCGCGATAAACAGGGTGGGTTCAGGGAAGGGAGAAAGTTTTTTATTAAAAATAAACATGGCGGCTAGTCGTCCCTAGGGATGCAGATAAAGCATAACACAGGGGAGCAAAAGATAGGGTAGGAGGAGGATTAAAAGCGGTTCGCTGGCATTATTTCCTTTGGATTTGACTTAGGAGAGGGCCTCGACAAATGGGCCATGAAACAAACTCTGGTTAACTGGATCGATAGCTCAGTTCTCCGGTCTTAATCATGCCTTGCTTCCACCTGTTCATTACCTCACTGCTGTATAAACCACATTCCAATTAAAAAAAAAATCGTAATTAATTTATTGAGTGCTCCTTCATTATAAACAACGACCTTAGCTTCTAAGTAAAACATCATCATTAATGAAAATATATGTGTCACGCAATGTTCCCTCTAAATTTTCATGCATCTGCGCACACACACAAGCTCTCTGAGAAGACTAGGCACCACAGTAAGTGATATATATATGTATATAAAAAGATGTCACATAAACACGTGAAATAACAATCAATGATCAAACCACAATAAGAAATGGGAAAACAAGACTAAGATCTTTCAACCGTAACAAGCGGTCCTCGTCAGAGTCAAAAACCCAACCCTCAGTTGGGTTTTTGACTCTGACGAGGACCGCTTTTACGGTTGAAAGATCTTAGTCTTGTTTTCCCATTTCTTATTGTGGTTTGATCATTGATATATGTATATATATAAAGCACCATTTTTCTTTCTTATAGATGTTTGCTCTAGTTTCAATAATGCAGTACCTTTAAGCCGACGTTTCGTCTATATTTGTAGACATCTTCAGGGCTACATCAATATAGAGTTTAATTACTATAACATGAAACATAATTATATTACATTCTTTATGTAGTCGAGATTGGAAAACATTAGTATTTACTGACATTCCAAGTCATAGTAGCACAGTAAGCAAACAGTAGAAGGCCTCAGGTCTGGAACTGCTAGTTACGACGTGCACTATAGTGCGCGGATATATTCGTTGGTCGTTGGTCGTTGGTATTCGTATATATATATATATATATATATATATATATATATATATTGGTGTAAATATATTACAAGATAGAAGAATCGCCCGCAATATCGAGGCCACCAGCTTAAAAATCATGAGAGCAGGAGCTGCTGCTACTTTTAATAATATATATATGAGATTGAATTTACGGCCTGTTATTTTTTATTAATTAATTTCTTGGATCACTTTTCCAAATCCCTTAAGAGTCTTTTAAATTCACCAGGGATAATTCTAAGATACCATTTAAATTCTAGGTACATCAACTCACCAAACGTTTTGTTTTCCATGCTTTTATTTCTTTCGACGTTTTGGTCATCTTGGACCATCTTCAGAGTGTAACACGTATATACAGTATCTTAAAAACTATTGAACATTTTTTAAACACTTAAATATAACACTCAAGTTCCATAATGAACTGCTAAATAGAATGTAAACATTTCAACTGGCTGGTTGGAATTTCCATTACATGTCTGTCAGCAGGTGTCTTCAAATTCTTTTATCCTACTTAAATTCCCCGTTTGTTGCAACTGGGCCATGTGCAGCTTCAACAAGTTTGTAAAACTTAATATTTGATTATTATTATAATTTCAAATATTATTATTATATTTCAAATATTTCAAATGGGCCTCATTTCCAATATACTGAGTGCCTCAATAATACTTAAAAAACCATGATCTCTTCTTGGTATAATATTTCAGTGTTGTTGGTAAGCATAACCATATTCGAATTTCAAACTATATGACCCAACAGTCCGGAAAGAAGTATTTACTTTAAAGTATAGAAGGAGTCTTCTATACTTTAAACTCAAATTCAACAAGTAAGAGAAAGAAATTATCGAGATAGAGAAAAAAAAATCACCAAGGACTGTTCCCTAAATATTCGAATATATATATATTACTCACAAAAAATAGTAATTTCTATGATCTTGAAATATGTTTAATAAAATTAAAAAATATTTGTCTAAAAAACAAAAGTGACAATAGGAAGTTCTTCTAAAAATACTTTATTTGCAATTCTTTTTGTTGTTGATTTTATTTTGTATTCCATTGAATTTAAAAAAAAAATAATAAACTAGAAAAAAAGCGCATTTCGCGATTGTACTAAGTTGTTAACATAAGAAGAAAGGTGTATTTTACTTTTCAAAATGTTACTTCATTTGTTTCAAAGTTTAGAATTTTCTTTTTTTTTTTGGTAACTGTATGTTGACTTTTTCGCGCTGGATTAGTTTTTTGTGCGCAAAGTATGTGCGAGCTGTGCGCGATTGTGCATGCGCGCAGCTTACAGGGAACGTTGGTGTCACGTATTATTTAAAAGTTTTGTATAAATTATGACTGCAATTGTATTTTATAAATAATGAAAATGTAAATCTTTGTAACAAATACTAGGACATCTATTTACTATCTAGCCATTAAAATTCTAGCAATGTATCACTTTTTACATGGAAGTGTTTGTTGTTAGCTGTTCTGGACGGTTTAGTCTGCAGTTGGAACTCTATTTAGGTGTTTTACATCATGAAATAGTTTTATTAATACTGGAACACAATCCAATCTTCTGGCTAGTGACAGGTAAATATAACCGAAAATATTCCGCTTGTTATACCTGGTAGTTTTATATCAAAGAGTCACCACAGATTAATCACAAACTGCATTACTGGAATTAGAATAATTGTATTATTGCTAGTACGAAGTGAGTATAAATAATAAACTGTCACATTCCTGGACTGTCATTTAATCTAAATAGCTGAGATATTTTCATTGTTCGTGATATGTTAATGCTGTCACGAACAATGACAATAGCTTAAGAAGAATATGGTTGACTTAGCTATGACGAGCATTAATCTAGACAAAATGTTTAAGGAAGTTTATAGCTCCAATTACATTTATGGCTAATGTTAAAAATAAAAATAAAACAAGAATTTCAATTGATTTTCAAAGTTCAATTTTTCAATAGATACTAAATATCAACATGTTTAGTATATTACAGTGGACAGCTTATATATGAGCAGAGCATTATAATTTTCGATACTTGTAGTAAAGATTATCGAAAGCGTATAGAAATTCAAGAGGATAGTTCAACTTTATTAATTCATCTTCAGAGATCAAAAAGAAAAGTACATAATAAAATATACAACATACTATGTATAACATGGTTTGAATGGTTTCAAAGGTAAGAAAACTGTTCCTGGTGAAAACTCACTTCCGTAGTGAATGAATCGCTTAAGATTCCACATTTTAACAGCCACAGCCTGACTAAATCAAACTCGGCATACCCCTTGATTTACGGTGGTTTCTTTTACCCTATATATATATATATATATATATATATATATATATATATATACAGGTTTGATTAAATAATACACCATATTTACGGTTGACTAGTTTCCTTGTGTATTTCTCAAGGGATCTGAATAATCTTCTTGTACAAACATCTAAATTGAATAGAACATTTCCAATGGTTCCATTGTCTTTACATCTTGCATTTCCACTAATTTTACTATTGTCACAACAGTCACAACTAGTACTATTACTATTACTACTACTACTATTATCACTAATATCGACATGTTTCGACTGCTCGTCAGTCATCTTCTGGATAATGATGTGTTCGACTGACGAGCAGTCGAAACATGTCGATATTAGTGATAATAGTAGTAGTAGTAATAGTAATAGTACTAGTTGTGACTGTTGTGACAATAGTAAAATTAGTGGAAATGCAAGATGTAAAGACAATGGAACCATTGGAAATGTTCTATTCAATTTAGATGTTTGTAAAAGAAGATTATTCAGATCCCTTGAGAAATACACAAGGAAACTAGTCAACCGTAAATATGGCGTATTATTTAATCAAAACTGTATAAATGAAGGACTGCTTCCTAAATATACTAATATATATATATATATATACTTTTTTCTAACCTATTTTATTTTTAAATACAAAATGTTTTTTGATGTTTTGTGATTGATTTCTCACATGAAAATATTCCTTACTAATTAGATTCCTAAATAATTAGTTTTGAAAAAAGTTAAATATTTTGCTTGTATAACAATTGTTCTAACAGTTTTGTAAAACTTTAATTATAATTCTTACAAATTCATTATTTTATGATATGTAGAAGAATATAGAAATGAAATGTACTGAACCTAGAAATAGGTGTGATATAATGTTGAAAGGAGGAAAGAGGGTCATTTATTGTGAGGGTGACATTAAAAATACGGAGCACAAGCAATGTGATGTATTATTCACATTCCTTTTTTCTTTCTGTGCATATCTGCAATGCGAACATTAATAATGTCCGATAATAAAAGGAAGTTACCTTGGCTGCGTAACGTTAATGTCTACTTTGACAAGGGTACTAGACTTTTTTTTGAAACTCATTACAGTTATCATTCCTTTTTGCAAATAACGGCTTATATTTTAATGAAAATATGATAAAATATCATTTTAACTTTTATTATAGATACAAATAGAGCTTAACTAACAATTTTAGTTTCAATAAACACTGGTTATTCTTAATCTACACGTTGTTAAGTTAGAAGGAACAATCATAATGACATTTAACAGAATTTGGTTATTTCAATTTACAAATATATAGTTCAAAAATACGACTAATATAAACTTCTATAGAATTTACTATAAGTAAACTTAATATCAAACTTCATGGATATATAATATATAACGTCTCATTTAAGCATAATGTAAACATCTAAATGGGAGATGTTTATTATTCTTTCATTCCTGAGGTAGTACAGATAGTGATTGAAGGACATATCAATATATAAGCTTATTTTTGTACATCACACAGCTGATGCAAATAATTTCATTAGAATAACAACAGCAATAATAACATTTTTGAAAAGCCAAAGTGAAAATTTCTTAATACGAAATAATCTCCTACAAGAGGACATAGCTTTTATTCAAATAGTCAGTGGATTTCTTGCATCGTTTACTTGACCACCTTCTACATTGAATATTTAATTGAAATTTTCAAATTTAAAACAGGAAAATACTTTTATTTTCTCTGAAAAACATCATAAACATCAAAGAAAAAATGTTGTTTTAAGATGATTTATAATTAAGGATGTACGATAATTACATTTATTAATCTTCAAAGGAAAGATTTCAATTTTGAATTACCTTTTACATTTTTGGTCTTTTATACAACTATTATACTGGGAATTTTATGACTTCTTAGTATGTAATAAAATCATTTTCCTTCCCCTTTGTCAAAAATCATATACACCAATTTTTTCTGAGGGAGGTTATCTTTTTCCTGTCTGCTGTACTTTGTTATAAGCTTGCTATGAATGTATGTTGAGAAAAATTATATTAATTGTTAGCCATTTTACATGTTTTACTCATAGTGGTAGCCAGCTGTTCAATATAATTTAAATCTTTTATAGTTGGGAGATTCTAATTTTTGAAAATATGAATATGAACTATTAGACTAGAATAGTGAAAAAACTTGATATTTCTCAACAAACATAAGTCCCCTTTCTTGAAAGAGTCCATTCGTCACATTTTACAAAGATAATGTAATTGTAACTGATATTAAGTTTTGCTTATACAGATTTATTAAAGCATTTTATGGGACAAATCCATTATGCCATGTAATATTTTTTTACATGTAAAAATATTATTGCTCTTATATCTCGTATAAGTTAATAAATTATTTAATTTTTTTCTTTTTTAAATATAAATTTTATCTCGGTGGATTCGTTCAAAAAATTTCTAAGTCAATGTAAAAATATATTGTAAAAATATATCCAAAATAATATAATTCGTCCCAAACATTAGGAATCATCTACGCTATAGGACACATTTTTGTGTAAAATATCAACTTGATCCATCAAAGATTCTGGACCGTAGCGTGGTAACAAGCCATGCTAGCACTCACCCACCCACCCACACACACAATGACATCATCGAAAAAACTTCATAAAACGACTATTGGGACCTCAAAACATATAATTCCGTCAAAATCTTGAGATCAAATTTTTTCATTATCACTATACTTATAGTAAAGTAAAAATTCGGTGTATGACTGCATGAAATATAAACTACACAGTTGTGTGTATAATGCACAATACTTTCAAAATATATTATTTTTTCACAGAACATGCAATTTTTTCATATAGAAAACTGTTGAATGACTTGCTTACTAATCAGTGACTATACAGCTGGTGTATGTGGCAGTGACATGGTTCAACTGTGTCCAGCAAGCGGTTCACAGCCATATCCAAAGAAGGTTTAGTCTAAAACGGATGGAACAGCAGTACAAGAAAAATTTATCCAGTTTATTTTGTTTAAAATTATTTATTATTAAATGATTAAGTAGTTTTGCCTTCAATAATTAAAACTCAATTATAAAATTTAAATAATTATTTAATACTTCAATAATTTCAAATATTGATGAATACATACATTTAGAACTTTGTCAAATTAACATTTCATATGGATTTCTTAGTGTTATATCAGTCAAATTTTAAGTTATTAGTCAAATTAAATGTGAAATGGAGCCTGGAGCGTAATTTCTTACAACACGAGAAGTGAAACTCGTGGCTAGAGACTCTTTGAAAAGAGCAAAATTTGAAAAGAAAAATAGAGAAACTACATAAATATTTGATCATCAACCATGATAAAACAAACTAGAAATAGTATACAGACAGACTATTAAATTCAAGTTGAAAGATTTACTTTTGAGATAGAGGAATCGAATTAAACACAAATAAATTACTCAAGATGAAAAACGATTCAATAAACGATTTTAGTTCTTCAAAAAAAAAAAAAAATCAAGGAAAAGCTGTATATATTTATATCGATTTATAAATAAGTAGTTTATAAGCCAGAACTTATAAAACAAACTACATACAATAATGTGTAACTTTAAAAACTTCCTCACTGTTAACTAATACTATTAGTTAACTATATATAGTTATTATAAAGTTAACTATATACAGTTATTATAAAGTTAACTATATTAGTTAACTTACACTGAACTATAGTTAGACTTAGCTACACTTTCAGTTCTACTGGTTTCTCTGGTAGAATCTTAGTTTTCTACTTTATCTTCTCTTCCATACTTCTTTCAAATTTTCTTGTATGATAGTATTTTATAAGTCTAAAACTTTCCAAAATCAGGTGAATCTACCACATTCTTCTGTTCATATAGTGTTTGTATAGTGCTATATTTTTTTTGGTTGATCATTATAAAGTTGGAGAATTATAAGGGAAGCTTGGGAATCATGTAAAACGATTGAATAAAGATAGTGAAGGGAAATAGTATTGTTGCCAGTGTTAACAGTAGGGGAAAAATTATAGCAATACTAGTGAGAATGCCTGTACAGTTAGAACTGACAAACATATCATTAATTTGACAATTTAGTGAAGGAAATTTTTATTTAATACAAAAAAGCTCCAATATTTGCAAATGAAGGATGTTGATATTAGTAATAAAGACAGAAGTTCCATTCTCAAGCATTTCCCTCGTCAGACAAGTACTACATTCTTTCTCCGTATGAATCTTTGGTGCTCTAGAAGATAGGTGAAGTGTAAGACGCCTTGATAATTTCCTTGTTGTCGTCCCAATGAATCGTGAAGGAAGGGATTCACTGATCTCTTGTATACATGAGAACTGATGTATTAAATGACTACACTGAAGTTCGGGCGTCTCACACTTATTACTGTTTCTAATAAGCAGGCTACTAGTCCTTTTATTTTTATAATATATGTTCAGCTAGAGCGTATCCTTTTCGTTCGTGTTCTTCATGTGTTCTAGATATAATCTTCTTCAGAGTCTGTTCTTCCTGTAATTATTGTGTGAACATGCACGCTTTATAGTATACGGGTATTTTCTCACCAGTTCCAAGGTCACCGTCGTCTGTCTTCGCGTACCATAAGTTTAACTGTCTGGAAATCTCCTCAGTGACATCCTATTAGAGTAGCAATTGTTAATAAGAACTTGAGTTAATCTTTCAACTTCTTCTGCAAGCTGCTCCAGTTTGCAATCGCTCAAGGTGGTTCGTCTGACGTAATCACCAACAGTGGCTTATACATAGCTGGGCACGCATTTTGGCCACTGAGAAAATGGCCCCTGCTGGTGGGCTATCTGTAGACAAACGTACTTAAACATTCTGTGGTGTTTTAACAAGAACATCTAGGAAAAGCAAATTTCCGTTACTGCTGTTTTCAATTGTTAGACTAAGTCCTGATGCGGCTTGGAGATTTTGACGAAATTGGCGGATTTCCTCATTTCCTCTAGAAAGTACAAAAATGTCATCTATGTATCGGGCATAGATGTGGGGTCTTAAAAAGTTAGAGCCTCACTCAATTCTATAGATAAAAAAAATAGAAAATAGCACTCCCAAAGGAGTTTCCATGGCAACACCATCAAACGGCGTGAACATACGCCCATCAGGAGATACAAAAGGGCATTCCTTAGTGCACAGTTAAAGCAATGTTTTAAGGGCTGATTTAGGGATATCAATCTTTGGTTTCTGGTCTTGGGTATAGACTCCTTCCCATATACTAAATGTATATGTACATATATATAATAAGCCCATATTTGATAATTAAGTGCGCGCAGTTCACCTGGCCTTAATCAGAAGAGATAATGTTTAATAAGTCTCTTCTCTTTGCACTTCATTTTTCATTATCAAATATCCTTTGTTATCCTGAATTATTTAATTACTTCATTTTTATTATTTTATTATTCTTATTTCTTTTTATAATTTAATTATTTTATATATCTAATATTATTATTTGTATTCTCAGTTTTATATTATTTTATCATAGCTTACACCGTAATTTTATTTATGTACTCGTATCAATTTCTCTGCTCATCCCTCATTTTTTCTTTTATTTATTTATTATTATTTCACCAATTTAATTTAAATGTAAATTGATTCTTATCTACCTTATTCTCTGTGACCGGGCGCGCATTCCGTAACATTGTTGGTCTTCAACCGTCTCTGAACCAGTGCGCTTGGTTTCCCTCTCTTATCTCTCCTGAAGGCGGTTCAAACCGAAAATTAATGACTGTAAGTGTGCGCTTTTAATTTCTCTATGTTTTTTTTTCTACATTCAACTATATATATAGTTGTATATAGTAACTATATATCAGTATTTCAGTATATATATATATATATATATATATTACACAAAACATGACACTGAAAAAAGAGAAAATACACACTTACTAAATTCAAAATTTTAAACTGTTGTTCGAAATATTAAATTTGGTGTATATTTTCTTTTTTTTCTGTGCCGTATCTTAGGTACTTTAAAGTTTTTTAAGTGATAAGTAACTAAAAAAAATAAATATATATATACTTGTTAATCAAAGTAACTTGAAATTAAAATGAACCACACTTTAAAAGTATGAAGAGATTTTCTTTTCAATTTATAAACATGACATGACATTATCCAAGTAGCTTCATTGCTATGCATGACAATCAATGAATAAAATTAATAATAATTATTTGGATTGAAGAAGTTTCTCGCAAAACTTATTTCAACTTAGCAATTCTTCTTTACTCAAAGTTTGTATCGAGCAAAACTGTAAGAACTCTCTCAGCGAGAGAAAGTAATTCAAATGCAGAATTTAAAATTCCTATAATGTCATGGAAACGCCTCTACTAAGAATAACACTGGTGAAGTTGAACCAAAGTTTATAATCTGTTGGTTTTTGTTATGATTACTTTCATTCATTATTTATTTTGATAATGTAGTGTATAAAGTATAAAAATAAATTACCAAAAAAATGGTTTCAATTGTAGGTGTCATTTGATTTAAGTTCTCATCAGCCATTAATGAAAAGATTTAACGTTTAGCAATAAATTCGTATTTATTTATTAATTTTATTTTATATCATAGCTTAATATATTTAATGATTAATAGAGTTTTTCTTAAGACTATGAAATCTGCATTAAATGACTCTAATAAAGAACATATAAATGATATTGGTTGCCTCAGACCTTTATGAATTGAGCACACCATTGTCATAGGTTAAAGAAAAGTTGATGAATAGTTTTATATATTGTTCAATATTTCATTTAATGTGTATTGGTTGTTTTAAAATAGTTGCCTAATTTCATACAATCTACATTTTAATTATATGAGCTATTCAGCTTTACAGCTAGTACGTTAAGTTTTTTTGCCAGAAAATTCTTTTTTAGGTATTGTGTCATAAACACCTGGAGACAACTACCGCGTTTGTGAGACAAATTCCAAAATATATATATATTGTTAAATAATGAACCTTAAAATGTAGAAAGGGATTAAAAATTGAAAACATGCTTTGAAAAATAATAAATTATATTATCCTATATCTTAAATTAAAAATTATATTAAAACACTATTTTTTTCATTTATTTTTATTATTTGAGGGTGACTATAGTACTGCGTCTTAAAAAAAAAACTATTGTACTTCCCCTCTTCTGTAATAAAGTACCCCAGCAGTTAGCTTCAACGCCTCCAAGAAGCTCAGCACTTTAGCTGGTCCAGCGGTAAAAGTTTTTCTAAGGTTTGTTGAGTGTTGAGTTTGTTGAGAGACATTTTTTTAGTGAATTGACTGAAATAAAATTTATGTTTAGTGGTTAAATGAAAAATGTTGAAATCATTTAATGACTTAATATATGATATAAAAACGATAAAATTGTTACATAAAAATTATCAACACCAATGAACCATAATTTATGATCCTTTCAACGGCACGGAGGATTTGTCTAACAAATCCTCTAATCAATCCATAAGCTGCACTGTTGAACAATAGATAATATCAGACGTAAGTTTTCTTGTGTTTATGAATCATACTATCTTTGGGCAATACTGGATTGTATCCAGTATATCCAGTCCGAAATATTCAGTTCTTTAACTATTCTGGTTTAATAGATCATACTTATTATTTTAAAATGTTCATACTTACAGCTATAAACATTTTAAATTATACTGAAGCTGACTTTAAATTTGATTTGAATAACAAAACCGGCTAATTTTTTTTCTCAATATGTAATTACAGTAACCTTATAACAAATCATTAAGTAATTACAACAACTCAGAAAATCATTCTAAAAATGCGTAATCAAAATGTGTAAACTTTAGCTATGAGTAGCTGTAAATGAATTTTTTTGTATTATTATTTTTTTTTTGAGTAGCTGCACAAAACAATATCTAATTTAACAACAGATTAATTATTGAAAAAAAATGATCAAGCTTTTTTTCGTCTTTCTTTTTTTGTTGCTTTACTTTTTTATAATTCTTATATTATTGGCCAAGTGTTGAGCAACACTTTTTATAACTACATAGGATTTGGCAGACATAAGGCTTGAGTTATGGCATTTGAAAGTTGTTTGTTTTCTTAGGTGAATGTAGGTAAGTTGAGAGCAGATAGGAAAGAGGTGGTGGTATGTAATTGGGTGGGGGAGGGTGGGTTGAGACATAAATAAGGGCGAGTTGGTGTGGCCAAGGAGGGCGGAGGACGTGGAGGTAATCTGGCCCGGGGGAGCCAGGGGTCACTAATCACCTGCATCACCTGCCCGCACACCCTCATTGGCAGCGATAATCCACTCGCAAGAATTATGTCTCTATCAATCCTTGTCTTACTGTATCCACTCCTCCCTATCACCCTCTTACCAATCTTCATCAATAATCTTATCACAGAAGAGCTCTCATCCAACAGTAATTAACTGTGCAAATATCTCACTAATTTAATCAGACACTAAAATTTCTTAAGATACTAAGTTTTGCCATAATTTTTCACTCAAATCATACAACCACCTGTTTACTGGTGGTTAAAGATATATTACGTGATTTCTTTTAAGTTAACTTTAAATAAAGTTAGTCTAGATCCATGTATTACATCATTTCATAGAACCATTCTGGCCTATACATGGCAAAAATCAATCATCAAACAACATAAACAATAAAAAAATAAATCACAAATTAGTGTAAAAAAACATTTAGAACATCAAAGGAAATAAAATAGGTAAAGCAATTTCGTTGGAATTGGGAAATTAATATTATTAAATATTTTAATATTATTAAAGCCATAATATGTGAGAAATAAAAAGAAAAATACTTCATTTTTTTAACTGTGAGCTCAAATGGTTTGGTATATTCTCTCTAATATGTACAAGCGAGGTGCCCATCTTATATCCAGGGCTCCTTGGTACAGCCGAAATGTTGATATTCGCCATAGATAGTTACGACACCCGACTTTCTAGCAATGAAGACAACAAACTACCTACACATCCAAACCTCCTTGGATAAGCTCTCAATCCTGCCACCAAACTCACTGAACAATTACTTCATCCACAGACTATTATTCCAGCTCATGACTAAAACCTGTGAAAACCATGACTAACAAGGCCACATGGCAGCGAATACGACGTCATTACTGAACAGATGAACATAATATCCGACTGAATTAGTGATAGTCCAAGTTATAGTAGCACAGTAATCAATACTAACACTAATCTATACAGTAACACTAACAGTAACACTATATGCGAATCTATGTTCTTCTTTTCCCACCTTTCTCTTTTCTTCTGAAGACAGATTGCCCGAAAATTTGAGTTTGTAAGTGTGTTTGTTTACTCTTTGTGCTATCTATCTTCAATTTTGAACTGGTATATATATAGTCCCTCCTTTTTCAGTATATTAAAAAAACTTCTGATTCAATTTCCTTTGATTTTAACCTTAGATAAACATTTTGAATAGTCTAACACCTTTTTAGCCAGACACTTTGAATAAACTTTATTTTTTCATTTATAATAATTCCTTCAATTATAATATCACTTATATTTCAGCTAATCATTTTTTACAGCTTCATATTCTTTTCTAAATATTTGATGAGATAGAAATATGGCATAATTATGTTTAAAAAATAATATCCCACTATGGCACTCCTATCTAGAGGTGTTTTGTAAAAAAAATAATTCAATTTTAATTAAAACTAAATAAATGAGATAAAAAAAGCATTCCTACCTGAACCTCACTATTTTTGGATCATACAGACAGATAATTTAACATTCCTTTCTTTACCCTAGGTATTATAACTAAATGATTTCTTAATAAAAGTTTATTTGCATGAAAGAGGTAACTTTAAAACAAATTTCAGAATAAAATTTTAACTTTTTTTAAAGTTTTCTTTCGTTGGACATGCTTTTAAAACATCTGCTATTAATTTATGCAATACCGGATGCTGTGTGTGTAAATTAAAAACACGAAAGTGCATCAGAAATCAAAAATGCACTTCTCCTCATGTAAGTCTTGCTATGTCATGGAACTGTAGTCCAACCTGAATGGAGTTTCAGTTAGTAACTTTATATATATATCAGTTCATAAACGAAGGAAAGCAACACTTTTTTCTTTCTCTGTGTGTTGCTTTCCTTCGTTTTTGAACTAATTTGCGTCCAGTTTGTATCTTTTTTTCAAATTTTATTTATATATATATAATGAAAGTCTCCATAGGGCATTTGGTAAAAGTTATAAAGAAAGTAACACAAAGATAGGCACAGATATAATTCACTGATGCATTCCTACAATCGTCATCATCAGAATGCGAAGTATCCCGCTGGAAATATGAAAGTGGTGTGTCCAACATTGTGTTCCTTTCGCTATAAAGTATATGTATATATTGATAAGAGTATCGACCGTGGAATAGAAACTAAACTAATGTTTATTGGGACTCGGTCAGTTCTTCAGGTTCAAATTAAACTCTCATTGCCAACGTTAAGAGTTTCATTTGAACCTGAAGAACTGAAAGAGTTCCGATAAACTTTAGTTTTGTTTCCATCCCACGGTCGATATTTTTATCAATACAGACTACAGTTGTTAAAATCCACATACTATTTTTCTTAGTAAAATAATTTGTAATGTAATACTTAGTTTTTCTGTTTCAAAATTTATACTTCTGTTTACGAAAAAGGTTTTAAATAAAGAACGAAACGTTGGCAATGAGAGTTTAATTTGAACCTGAAGAACTAACTGAATCCCGATAAACTTTAGTTTTGTATATATATATATATATATTGGTATAAAAAACCGATTATTATATATGAAGTGAAGTTTATATATATATAATATATATATTATATATATATATATATAAATGATTTCATATAAACACGTGAAATAACAATCAATGATCAAACCATAATAAGAAAATGGGAAAACAAGACTAAGATCTTTCAACCGAAACAAGCGGTCTTCGTCAGAGTCAAAAACCCATTTTGCTTATTTTAATAACACACACACACACACACACACACACACATATATATATATATATATATATATATATATATATATATATATATATATTGTAAATATCAAAACGATCCAAAAGGACAACAAACGTTTCACGATGAATCACAAACACAGAACTAAGGAAAAAACACACTTACTGTCTCTAATTTTCGGTTGAACCGTCATCAGGAGACTTGAGATAGAGACACCAAGCGCACTTTGCTGTTTTTTTCCTCTGTTGGTTTCTTATTATTAGTTTATCAAATGTTTTGTTGTTGGAAAACCACTTACAGACTGGTGATTAGTTTGAGTTTGTCCTCTGTTTGTTTATATTTCATGTAGTTGTATAATCTAGTTTACTCTGAGAGTAAAGTTGAGAGTAGGCTATTTAGATTATTTTTAATTTTGAGAAGAACTAATACGAGTTTTTTACTGAAAACAATAAAGTTGTATATTCAAAACAATATATAAAATAATAAGGATGTGCTGTTTAAAAATTTTTTTTTCTTTTGAACGAATTGCATTTAATAATTCAAATACATATTTATTGTCATTTTAAGAATATATTCCAAACAACTGACAGGAACAACATTATTTCGAGACAGTTCTCACTGAGTGGGGCTTCGTAATGTACTTGGAATATCTGTTTCGACTTAATGCGGAGTGAACATGACAATCCACTCTCGAACATGCAAGAACAAGCGTTTAATAAACGTTAATTATTTGAATAAATAACAACTATTTTCGTTCAAATATGTCATTAAATATCCCACCACTAAAAATATTTAAACATTTTAAATATTGCTATTGATAAGTAATAGTACACAACCATTGGTTTTTGCTTATGTCATACTTTTGCTTTAAAGTAATCTTCTAAAAGAAACCAACCAAAAATAAATGATAAATAACCTGTCATTTTAACTAACTAAAAAATATTAATATTAAATATATACGAGTATGTAAGTTCTTTATTATGACAAGTATATAACACTTTGACGAAACTATTTAAAATAGTTTGCTAGCACAATAACCTTAATGGTTAATAACCTTCCTTGAAATCACATAACGATTGTTTTCAGACTGAACAATTTATATGTCAATTAAACTAACTACTTCAATTTTATTTTGGTATCCAGTTTAAAAATGCCTTTATACCAATAATATTTAAAATATGCTACTGTTCTCATAAATTTTTCATATATAGTCCAATTCCCGAGTATGAACAATTTAAGGAAAGGAAAAATGTTTGTGTTTTCTTTGTGTATATATTTGTGATAAATAGAATGCAATCTAAAAGAACTGACAACACTTAAAATAAACTATGAAACTATGACACATAAAAAGAAACGTAACAGAGAACTCACTTTTCAATATTTCTATCATTATAGCCTTCACAAATCATTTAAAAATTTTTCAAAAAACTAGTAACATAGTTTGCGTAGACATTTTGTGAAAAGTTGAACATTTATTAATCAGTTTTTCTATTAAAATTGGATCAAAAATGTTCAAAATACTTTAAACAGGGCTTGAACATTCTATACATTTAATTAGTGAATAATAAGGACAAAGAAAATTACGTGATCTGACTGACAATCTAAGACGGGTACTTTCGGATTCAGAACAGATACGTAACCATGAGCGAAACCCTTAATGAATGAATGTCTCACCTTTAGTCACACCCTTGCTTCATGTTCTTTAATGATTTTCAATGGTATTCAATCTCATTTTCATTTTTCTCTATGATAACTTTTAAATAATTAATATAATTACAATGCAAATTACTATATCCATCAATTATTTTATTTAACTCATTCTTTATACTTTATAATAGGCAAGGTAAATGAAATATATCAATCTCAAGATTTAGGGTGTATATCCAAAAGCTTTTGGACTCGATACAGGTCAATCAGTTCGATGGATCATTTTGATATTTTAACGAAAAAATAAAGGCTATAAAATAAGTAAGCTGCGTAGTTCTAGTGCAATATTGCTTCATGGTGAAAATACTTTATTGCCCATCATGTGTTTTCAGATAAAAATTTTTTCGCATGAACTACTAATTCTAGATACCTGAGATTTTTCGTGTACTACACAATATTGTATCAAAATATATGAAAAAAAAAATACTCATGGAATTGACCTGAGATATGTAATGACACCTTATAATAGAAATGTTTTAAAAATATCTGCAGAATATCTATCTGGCTTCTGTTCACTTATCTACTACTTATGTTTCGCAGTTATTAACATCATACGAAGAATGGAAATTTCTTTTTAAAAACCCTTTTTGTTTTGAAAAAATATGAAATATTTGATCTTATTCTATCTGAATGCAAGGTAATCGCCTTGAAGTGGAAAAATATTTTTAGCAATCACACCTAAAACCAACAGAAGTGATAGATAATTTTCTAGGTTCAATTAAAAATTTCATTTAAGAAATTAAAATCTGAAATTGAATTTGTACAGTCGATAGTGAGTTGCTCAATACGAAATATGATGGCATGATAGCATACGAGAGTATTGACATGTCTGATTTATCAATGAGAAGTTGTTTATAACTTGCAAAATATATGGGTTTGATATTACGTCTAATCTATAGCAACATTAAAATGAAACCAAAAATCAATTCATTATCAACAATATTGTTTTTTTTTACTTATGGTAATGTTGAGTATAATCCACTCTAGAATTCTAACTTACAGATGAATACAGTAATCTTACAAGAAGTACCCATTGAATCAAAAATACTTGGAAAACTCTCGCATCTCCCACTTTACATTCTAAACATAATCCTTCACTCTTATAAGTCCCCTTCGTTCGCGACTATGCAAAAGACCGCTACAAATGATTCCACAGTAAACTCTCAACTCATCCAAACGCACTTGGTCAAAATCTTTCCCGGCTAGTAATTCCCATAAACCCCCAAAGACAACTAAAACGGCAATCGCTACGTGACCTGCCGTCATAAAGATTAAATATAGATTACAGAGTGCCACCAAATTTCCACTTAAAAAAATTCAAAAGGAAAACGAGAAACCATGAAACAAAATTACTTCTAAATATATAAAATTGTAGTCAAAGTATCCAAAATATACAAAAAAAAAAGAAGTAGTACCATAGTCTAACAGAACAAACTACATAAATAATATTTTGTTATATAACTCAATGTGACCAACATAGAGAAAAAATATGAAATAAATAATATGATTATCTTACTCATGGAAAATTCATCCAAGTAATAATTTGAAGATAAAAAAATACTATATGAAGAGGATAACCAAGTAGAAAAAATCCTAAGGTAAGCAATACATTCAACTTATATGCAGATAATTTATCTAACAATAAATACAGTAAACTGCTGGGCTTATATTTTGTAGTGTTAATGAAAGTATTGCGTATGTTAATGTCATGTTAATGAAGTATTTCGTACAATTTGACGATGATGCATGTAATAGACAGTGGAACATGCTGAAATAAAATACAAAATAAAAAAAAACTGCTGGGCAACATCGATAAAAGACACTTGTACAAGGGATCCTTTTAGTAGTACTTAAATATAAATTGACCAAATTAATAAACTATTTCGAAATATACATTTTAATTTTTATCACAAAACACAAAATATAAAATAATCAACTATCAACAAGAGTTAAAAAAACTGGATATTTATTTAATAACTGCTACCAACGTACAGATGACAAAATACAATAATCTAAATAATTTTATCTTACCCATTAAAAATTTAATAAAGGAGAGAAATAAAGCATTTCATTTTTACAAAGGAGATAAAACGTTTAACATATTACACTGCTATCCACTCAGAATAAAAAAAAGTAATTAAAACAAAACTTTATTATTATCTTGAATGTTTAAAAAAAAAAACAATCCCAGTTTTGAAATTCTTACTGTAGTTTAAACTTATGTATAAGTATACTTAGAAAACAGAAAGATACAGGAATCAAAACTAGACACTAGAACTTACTTTTAATATTTCGACTCATTGAACGGTTGTTCCCATAAAATAAAGTGGCACGGTGAGAAGACAAAAGCCAGAACGAAAACGAAATAAGGACTAGAAATAGCTGGAGAAGAAAAACATGAGAATGTAAAAAAAATATACTTTGTATAAAAATAAACAAAAATTAAAATAAAAATAATCCCAACAGAAAATTAATATCTATATATCATACATTTTAATTCTAATCAAGTTCATTAACAACTGGTTAAAATAAATGAATAAAAGTGTATATTAAACGTAATACTAAAATTTAGAAATCTTAGATCCCAAATTAATGGTTCAGGTTGATACCCAAATGTAAAAAATCCTCTAGGAAGTATATACGGCCTACTTTGGAAGCTCTTTAAGTCACAAATCTATTGTGTCGAGGGAATCTTTTTAATATTTTAGCTCTAAAATAATCAATAGAAGTGGGGCAATGGGAATTGTTATGAATAAGAACGGGCAGTGCACAATCCCAAGTGACTGAGGACCTATGATTAGTGTTGAGTAGATAAAACATAGTGGTTACTCAAGCAACGTACGATCATCACACACACACACACACACACACACACACACACGTATGCACACAAACACACACACCCACACATTTATATATATATACATATATATATATATATATATATATATATATATATATAAATATATATATTATTTTAATAATATATGCTTAAGGGAAGACCTGCTGCCATTGCACAAATATATATATATATATCCATAGAATGTCCTGGATAATTGACCGAACCCCGATTAGAGAACGCACCTATATATATATACATACATATATATATATATATATATATATATATATATATATATATATATATATATGTGTGCTGAAAACAGGAAAACGATCCAAAAGGACAACAAACGTTTCACGGTGAATCACAAACACAGAACTAAGGAACAAACACACTAACTATCTTTAATTTTCGGTTCAACCATCATCAGGAGAGTTGAGCGTGGTGTCCCTATCTCTACTCTCCTGATGACGGTTCAACCAAAAATTAGAGACAGTTAGTGTGTTTGTTCCTTAGTTCTGTGTTTGTTATTCACCGTGAAACGTATATATATATATATATATATAAACTAGAATTTAAAAAAGAACACATAGAAAGGAAACCACTGAACTCACTACTATATTTCGATGTCCTCGTCTTCAGGAAAAGAAGTGAATCGCTCCAAAGGCTGATAACGACTGACTTGGCGTTCGAACTGAAGCACTCAAACAGTGTAGCCAACTTTCGGAGGAAAGGTAGACAGGGAAGATAAAGATATAAAAGCCAAATAAATATTAAAAAATGAAAACATTTAACTAAAATAAAATTAAAAGCTGATAACAACTTTAAAAAAAATAAATATATAAATAAAAAAAAAATAATAAAAAAAATGAACGATTGAGGTTAAGCCCAGGAGCCGATCTACCGCCCAGAAGACTAATAAGTGCTTCTTCTGAAGCTCTCAGAGTAACTTTCGAATTAGTCTGATCAATCTGCCTCAGGACCTGTACACGGAAACAGTCATTAAAACTGAGTCCGTGAGAACTGGCATGAGTAGCAACGGGAAGGTTACTGCGTTTGCCAACGGATGACCTGTGATTATTCATACGCAGGCTTAGCTTGGTGGAAGCCAAACCCACATAAAAAGAATCACACTGGGTGCAATCCAAACGGTAAACGCAGTTACCAGGGGTACAAGAGGTCTTGTGAGAGATAGGGTAGGTGCGTTTACTATGGACAGAGGTAAAGGAAGGAACAGGATTGATGATAGGACAAGTAAGACATCCACGACGTCCACATTGAACCATACCACCAGCAGTTTTTGGAGGCTTAGGAGAAGAGATGTGAGAGAAGATAGATTGAAGATTAGCAGGTTTGCGATAGGAAATGGAAGATGCCTCACTAAAGACTGAAGAAGTACAGGAGGAAGAAGAAACTATAGGGAAAAACTCCCTGACAACTGAACCCAGCCTATGAGCACCAGGAAAATAAGTGGTGATGAGGAAATTAGAGTCACTGCGATCCCTCCTAGGACCTGAATTATGATGAACGTCTGCAGGGACGTTCATATATGTATATATATGTATAAAAAGATTTCACATAAACACGTGAAACAACAATCAATGATCAAACCACAATAAGAAATGGGAAAACAAGACTAAGATCTTTCAACCGTAACAAGCGGTCTTCGTCAGAGTCAAAAACACAACTCAGTTGGGTTTTTGACTCTGACGAAGACCGCTTGTTACGGTTGAAAGATCTTATTCTTGTTTTCCTATTTCTTATTGTGGTTTGATCATTTATATATGTGTATATATATATATATATATATATATATATATATATATATATACATATATATACAGGGACGTATATATATGTATACATATATGTGTGTCTTACGTGAAAAAGACATAATAACTATTAGTGATTAAGTAATGTTGTGTAAAATTCATGTAGGGTATTTAGAAACAAACCTGATAACACAAGTTTATGTTTAGGTTTATAAGGTAGATTGTAAATTGGAAAAGTGTAATTTATTAGTTATATTTGAATGAAGCAAAGTGACAGTTAATTTAAATAAGAATTTTATTATGAATTGTGAAAATATTGTAAAAAGAATTCCTTGATAATGGTCAATGTTGACCGAAACGTCGGCCCTGTGTAAATATGGATAATAGAAATATAAATAAATCATTCGGTGAGTTGATTTATATGGTACCGGAATGATAGAGGAATAATATAAGAAAACTCGAGAAGGTATGTAAGAAACATACTAGACTTAAAGTTGGCAAGTTATTTAATGATATGTATATAAATATAAATGCAACAACTGTATAATTCACAATTCATAGTGATGGAAACAGAGAATTCGTTATTAAAAAGAACTTTGATTACATTCAGTTTTATTAAAGTTAGGTAGAAATAGTGAGGAGAGACAAGAGAAATGCATTAATGGGGATATTTCAGAGTGAGGGATTGTCCTCCATGTGATAGGGAGTTACATCTGATGATTGATTTATATCTCAACTATCTTCATATTCGTTATCAACACTGGATATATAGTCCCTTATACTTGCATTTAAAAAGAATTATTTCGTTATTAAATTTTTATTAATTAATGCGTTATATTTTTTGTTATTTTTTTTTAACTTTAATAAGAATATTCATTATCATTGTTTCACTATTACAGTCAAGAAATTTTTATGAAAATTTGTCATAATATCTTAGATTTCAGACCAATAAACATTTTTATCAGTTATAAAACTGATGACTTATGTTATTTATTTTTGAAATACTGTGCCAACATGACTTAACAGAGATTGCGAAGTAAAAGCTCTATTTATGGTTATTATTCACCAAGGAATGGATTTCTAAGTAATAAAGCACAAGAGATAAAAATGCTCCATACCATAGATACCAGGAAAGACTGCCTTGCCTATGTTGGATGATCAGTAAAATAAGATGTCGTTAAAAGAACCCTTCGTTTGTTTAAAAGTATCTATTACCAGAATCGATATAGAAAAGTTGATTGGCTGCAGTCAAATCCCAAGTAATCTATCAGGGAAAAAACAAAATTTATTCAATTATTTTCAACTTTTTTTCTTCTATTATACTATATTAGTCAATATTTTTAATAAAAAAAAATTCTGAAATAGTCTTCATAAAACATTTCAAAGAGTAAATGTGTTGCCAAAAATATACAAAATTAGTTTATTTACTTCATTTCAAAGTTTCTATGTCCATTTTTCTAATTATAACGAAACTATCATACTCGTAACTGTTATGGCTGATAATGACTGGTGCCTAATGGTAGGTTTTAAGTTATACTTTTTAGTGGAATATGTCTTCAAAATATTACAATTTTCAAAAAAATTGTGTCATTCAATATCTATATAAATAAAAGAAAGGTTTTGTCTGAACATTGCTTAAAACTGACTCATTTCAAGTTTTCTTTAAGTTTCATATATTAGAGAAACAGAGGTTCCAAATTAGAGTCAGAGGGTCCAACTCTTTATTCTTCCATGAACATGATGGACAGACAGCTCATGAGGTGTATATAGAGGCATTTACTTAACAATGTACTAATAATGATATTTTCTACTATTCTATAATTTCTAATATTTTGGAATGCCATACATCATATCCGAATTTTTGAATAAGTACCCGTCAAAGACGGGCACGTTTGCTAGTTCACAATAAGACCATCATAAATACTCAAATTAAAGCTCTATAATAAGTAGAAAAGTAGATTAAACTTAGTATCAATTTAAAAATGCAGTACAATAAAGCACTTTTCTGCAGTCAATGCTTGATAGTAACCAAATTAAATTAACTCGTTTGAGGTACTGCAACATTTGTTAAATCTTTTTAAAATTTAAGTCTGTTGAACGATTTTGTGAAGAACATAATATATAAAATTCGACATGTACAACAGGCAGTGATATCTAATATTGAGTTTTGCGTTTCCGTTGTCATACCCTTATTTCTAATGGTCTAAAATTCTTTATATTGTTTCATGACGAAGAAATTTTAGGTAGGTGCAAAATTATAGTGTTCTGTATTCAGTAATTTTGCAAAATATAATTCACATATTACACTGTCCTGAACCTTTATTGCGACAAAATTTCGTCAATATGTGTGAGAATGTTTAGATTTTTATACATAACTGACTTCTTGTTTTAAAAATACTATATTTCTTTTCCCTAACATAAGATATATACCAAATAAAAAAATGATATTTTCTTAAGTTAATAATTTAGGAGAAGAGAATTGGATTTAGCCTCAGTTAATAAGTTATAAAGTGTTCTTTACTAACTGAAAAATATGTTTTCTACACCATAATAACTAACTGAACTATAACTTAACTAATTTATACTGTTGGTTTCACTAGTTTAGTTACGATGCATAGTAATTTCTCGACACATTCAGAGAAGTTGCTTTCAAATACTATGTCACTAGAACCCAGGTCTCAATATCAGAAATCAAATTAAACAGTAATTTATGTGCACTGTTACATTAATTACCCACTAAACTGAAAGTATGTCCTACACATTAGTAAAACCAATATATGTCAAATTTATTTTTGCATTATCAAAGTAAAAAGTGTGCTTTTTCCATTGTAAAATAAACGAAGTTATTTTTCTTTTAAAAATAAACAGTGACATATAGAAAAAAACGTAACAAAGAACTCACTCCTCAATATTTTGACCGTTATGGCGATCGTCTTCAGGAGAAGAAGTGAATTGACGTCCTTTGTTACATTTCATTCTATGTGTCACAGAATTTGAATTTCAAAAGAACACAGAAAAATGAAATCACTGAACCTCACTAATATATGTCAATGTCCTCGTCGTCAGATATATATATATATATATTGGGTTAATTGCCGTTGCGTCTACAACGTGCTTGGTCTCCCATTCTCTTTTCTCCTGAAGACGGATTACCCGAAAATTTGAGTTTGTAAGTGTGTTTCCCTACTTTGTGTGTTGCTCTTTGTTAATCTCGAACTCGTGTATATATATATATACATATATATATATATATATATATATATATATATATATATATATGTGTGTGTGTGTGTGTGTGTGTGTGTGTCCGAGTGTGAGTGGGTGTATATGCGGTGTGCGCGTATTGTATGTTCCGAAATGAAAGAAAAGTCATTTTAATACAAAAAAGTGTAGGTTAGTTCTTAACAATGTATAAATCAGACGATGTATAAATCTGAAAAACAGTTAATTATGTGCATTTTGATTATATAATGTTCTAATATGAAATACTGAAGTATATTAGAGTATGTACTCATATAAATAATGTTATAAGATTATTTATTTACTTTTAAGATATAGTTATATACACTTTTTTTTAAATTTTTCTCATTCCTGTTTCATCATTCACCATTTCTTTTCCCCTTCCTTAAACTAGAATTAAGAAACTTATCCAAGTTGCTATCACGGAAAATCAATATCTAATTATCAGTTATAAAGGAGTGTCCGCTGTTTGAAAGAGTAAATTAAAACTCTTATCGAAGCTTGGTGGAATCCTTTGGGCTACCTTCTTTGTTGCTTTAAAAGAGTAAATGTTGCCAGCCCTTGGGGAGGGTTTCCGATTGATCCAATGACACCAACTGTAAATAACTCAATAAGGGGCTTAATTGATTGCGCCTTTTAGGATTTACTTTCATTTCAATGACTAATGAATATTTCAATTTTTTTTTGGTGTATGCTTTGTGAATTTATATTATGTTACTTGCTTTAATCATTCAACAATAATCTATAATTATGTCATCTTTATTTTATAGTTTCACTAACAACTGTGTGTTTTTCATCTTTATTTTATAGTTTCACTAACAACTGTGTGTTTTTCATCTTTATTATATAGTTTCACTAACAACTGTGTGTTTTTCATCTTTATTTTATAGTTTCACTAACAACTGTGTGTTTTTCATCTTTATTTTATAGTTTCACTAACAACTGTGTGTTTTTCATCTTTATTTTATAGTTTCACTAACAACTGTGTGTTTATCATCTTTATTTTATAGTTTCACTAACAACTGTGTGTTTTTCATCTTTATTTTATAGTTTCACTAACAACTGTGTGTTTTTCATCTTTATTTTATATTATCAATCATGAAATTTTGCAATTTTTTACAAGTTTCTTTAAAACGTATATTTAAAGAATATTTTTTGCAATGAATTATAAATGAACTATAATAAGTTCAAAATTATTGTAATCATTAATTTCATTTTTATTTTAATGTAATGGGAAAAAGATTGTTCGATGTTTGAAAACTACGATTCCAATTGTTTTATTGAATGTTGAATATTGCGAAACTTAACAAATTTCTAGGAAGAAAAAATTATGCGCATAGTCCTACCTCACACACACACATGCATACTCACATTCGCATGCGCACACACGCATGTACATAGACACACACGCTCACACACGCACACACACACACACACACACACACAACTTATATACATATCCTTGTATACACAAATACTCGCAGCTGTGCATATATGAAGTTATAAACAACAGTATCAAATAACAAAACTGTACAAACAAATTTTGACGATACCGTATTGGCGTTTGTAGGTATTTGTAAAATAATTATTTATATAAATAAATCCAGTTAACAGCTGCACATATCAACTGGATTTTTCAATTATCCTGACAATAATCACAGTAATGATAAAATATTGAGAAGTTTGTTTAATCTCTGATTAAAAGACAGACAAAGGTGTTCTTTGGCTATAATAGATTACTTGTACTAAATACATACATATTGTTAGTATAACACATAATAGTAACATCACAAAAATTGGTTAAAATAATGATATTATATGAATACTATATAATAATATGATTTTTATGTTTATTACCGTTATCAATATTTATATGAGGTACTTTGCTTATCAAATAAATAACTTTTAAATTATGATATATAAATAATATATGAAAAAGAATAATCAGAAACAAACCAACAAATCAAAAGCCTGATATAAACATTCTTTTGTTAACAATTTTTTGTTAAAACTATCATCAGGAGGATAGCGGATTGGAAGATTAAGTAACCAGTACAGGTATTATTGGTAATAAATCAGGTACGTATGTGGACAGACGAAAAGAAATCTGTCACGAGTGTACACATATTTTATGAACATATTTATAAACAAAAATTTATCAGTGAGTTGGAAAAGTGAAATTAAAATTGTCAAAGCTATTTTTGTATGATCAAAGTTATCAGCATATGTTTGTGTCTACAGGGTTTGTATCATTTGTATTTATTTATTATTATTTGGTTCGATAGGTTATCTTTGTAGTTGTAGTTTGAAAATTTTACTAGTGGAAGATGATGTTGAGGAAATATAATAAGTTAATAGTTCATTCTGCTTTGGAATGATGATAGGCCTTCTGAAGTTAAAACTTCTAAGAAATCACCATCTTCTTGGGTCCATAAGCTGCTGGCCGTGCTCAAGGTTCTTTTCCCATTTACTTCAATAATTTCTTCCTATGCTTGATATTTTGAGCAACCCAAAACAGATCGAATAATTTCCATTCGTAGATATTTCTAAATCTTGTATATTACCCTTTTATCAGATTATATTGAATAATAATAAGTTCTTTTTCGAGACGTCTTTGAAATCATTAACAGATTTCTCTACTATATAAAAAGTAATCATTATTGTAACAGTAAATATATTCAGTTTTACGAAAACTCATTTTGATTATGTACCTACAATCTAAACCAGTTGTTTGGAATTTTTTAATACTTTTTTCTTTTTGCCCTTTGTTAATAATTAGCATTTCTACTAAGTTTAGTTGCATAAAATATAAGGAACATATTTCTATTAAAAAGATATTGGAAATTAAAAACTATTATTAGTTCAATTTACAAAAAATGTGCTAAATTAATATGTTATACTTGTGAAATGGGTGCAATTGATTAGTCATTAATTATTTTGCAATACGCTACTTTGTTAACAGTGTGACTATTTCTATCATAGCAAAACCTAATTTGTTACTATAATCCGTTGTTCACAAAAGTTTAAAAAACCTATTTTTATTGACTTTGATTTCTGCTTGCTGTTCGCTTTCACTGTTCATGAATACATTTTGAGCTGATAAACAACAAGGATATGTTCTGCAAACCGTGGTCTAAACTGTACTGTGGTCTTACAGGAGATTCGGTATTGTTTTCTTTTAAAATACAAATCCTTTATTTTTGCATGATTTTGTTAAATGAATAGTTGAAAATGTCATTAAATTTTAATTTTGAGAGTAATTAAAGGCAATGTGTTAAATTTTAGAGTATAGTCATGTGTACAATGTAAATAACAATTTCATTATAAGTTTTAATTTAACATAAAACTGTAAACTTTTTCAAATTAAGGGACTAAAGACATTTTGCTTGAGTAAGATATTTTGGCAGAAAACAAGTTTCTTCGTTATTCAGTCTTAAGATGGTATTCTCCCACTTGGTTAAAACAGATAAATCTGATTACAGAGGGAAGAAAAGTTATAATAAAGATGTTTGCTCCGATTGAGAAATACTGGGTCAGTGGAGGAGCCCTGCTCGGAGGGTGAGACGCAGCTAGTGACTCCCCTGGGCCTCTTTTCCGGCCGAAGGGGCACGCTAGCATGGCGACCGGATCAACAGGCCCTTCCTTCCTCATTCCTCTCATATATCCCTCTTTTACCAACA
The DNA here is from genome assembly GCA_026182355.1 of Hermatobates lingyangjiaoensis. NCBI lineage: Eukaryota > Metazoa > Arthropoda > Insecta > Hemiptera > Hermatobatidae > Hermatobates > Hermatobates lingyangjiaoensis. Next base: position 7,650,057 of record JAPFBL010000014.1, read on the forward strand.
GCCCTTCATTCCTTAATTTCACTCCAATACTTCTTCGTCTTTTCACAAGAAGCCATTGACAATTTCGTATACAAGAACCTTTGCTAAACCTATTACTACAACATTCTATAAACAATGTAACTTTTAGGATTTAAGAACCATATAACATTATTGATTAAATCATAAGTTTCTATATTTAAGCATGTTTGAATATTAAATTTAATTTTAGTACTCTATTTAATAGAATTACATTCGTTTTTATGGGACGATTGACATGAAAACTTAATTAGTATCTCGTATTAGAAAGGTAACATGAATGTGGTAAAATATAAAATCATTTCCAAAAATGCTTAATATTTTTTAGTTTAATCTAATTTAATGTATCTATTTTTAAATTAATTCAGACGAACAAAGTGATGGCGGGACACTTTAACGATATTAAAGTTATAACCTTTTTGTTGATACATAACACTTTGGTAAATTTATTTCTTTTATATGCATAAACAATTCTTTCTATGAATTAAATGATATTTAGTAGATGTTTTAACTAAAGCATCACTTTATTTAAACTGGATGATTTAAATAAAGTCCTCATGTTTTTTAAACTCCACTTTATTTTGTGGAGTACTTCAGTCTTTTATGGCTTGACTAAAAAACAAATACCATAGCAACAATGTAACATAATCCAAGTTTTTTTTTGAGGCTCCCAAAATTAAATTTTTCAGGGGACGAAAATTCATTGTTCTAGTGTGATTATTAAACCAATATGTACTATTTTTCCATAGCCTTCCTGATCAAAGTTAGTGAATACTGTTTAGATATGTATAATATGAACAAATAATAATAACAAATAATGAGTTTCATGATTGGTTTGCTACAATCATTATGTTTTAGTTTACTCCTCTGTAGTTTAGTAGTAAGTAATTTCACTATTCTAAATTCACCTTAATATATAAATGTAAAAATGAACATATGTGTTACAAATAAATTATAAACAAATCTTAAAGAAAATATTTTGTTACAAACTTCTATTATATATCTGTGGCATATTATAAATATTACTGTTACTGTATAATGAAGGTTATAATTCAGATTGTAGAGAAAACTAATAATAAATTGAAAAATATATTGAACAATAACCTATTATATTATACTTCATGCTCACAAGTACAAAGTCCGTTCGATCATGCCCTGTTTTGGTAGGTTATCCGTCCCTTTCAGTCCTGTCTTGCCGAGGACTGTCTCATTTCTAAACTATCATTGTTGCGAAACACGAAATCAGCTGCAGACACCATTTTTCGGATGGTATCCCAGCGTCTTTTTAAGACATTTGTTCACTCTTCAAATGGATTCTTGAAAACAGTAGCTTTTGTTACCAATCAGGTTTGCTTCTCACTAATAGATATTGACCGTCTTGGACATTTGTTGATGGATTCAAGTTTGTTCTACTGATCTTGAATTGGTTAATGTTGTTCCATTTTTCCTTGTTTCTTTCAAATCCTTTTTTTCCACATCTTTCTTATTCCCTTACTTACCTATTCCTTTCTATATTTCTTACTCCCTAATCTTTGTTATTTTTCTTCCTTTATTTTTAACTTTTATCTGTAATCCAACAAGACGATCTTTTTTTCTCAATGATCAGGTCTCATTTGAAGTCTACAAGGCATAATGTTTAAACATTTTTCTAATGTACTTCATGGAAGACCGCCATAACGAAGTTCACCATAGTCATATTGAGGGGACTGTCTCGATTTGCTCATTTGTGAAGATGCTGTTGTGGAAAAAGAATTGTATCTTAAAAACACCAGCCTTGTATGCTTTATTACGCTATATCCCAAAGACTAAGGAGCATAGATAAAGAAACAAATGATGGGAAACATATTGAGTGAGAAGACAAGGAACAGTCAGATGATGAATCAGTTCGTACATCAGTATCAGTATGGATACTGTGTTTGTACAACAATATCCATACTGTTTTTTCATATGTACATATTCAGTCCATACATATTTTCATATGTATGCTGCTGAACATACTTTCAGAAACTGCTATGCAAGATGATCAAGATGTGGTTTTGATTCATTTAAATATTATGTATTTAGCATATGCATAGGTGATGTGTATAATGAATATGAACAAGATTTCGCTAACAATAAAGGAGACACATAACGAAGACGAAATATTAAAAAAAGCTAGTTCTCAAAAACAGAGAAAACAAAGCATGCTTGAAATATGTAAATCAAGTTAATATAAGCGAAGAAAATTTAGGGACATTAATATGAAGTCAAGATGTTATGTAATTCCAGAACCTGTGCGGCTGAGTGATAATCCTCTTACTTCTGCACCTGACACTTAGTTCGAAATTTCCAGCATTGACCTTTCGACATGCTTTTTGCAAATCAAATTCACCATATAACTAAAAAGAATGTGTGAATGCTGAATCATCTGGAAGTATGAAACGGAGGGTAAAGATGAATTTTGAAATGGATGTGATGTAAAGAATGATGATAAGGGTTGAATGGAAAGGAAGCATTGAAACCAGAACCTGCTAGTCATTTTATTCAATTTTCATGTTTTTGTGCAAAAGAAGAAATAAAGGTAAATGGACAGTGCGTTTAGGTTGTTTTATGAATTTTGTATCATGTATTTTTAAGTTGAGAGATTAAAAGAATTTAAAATTAGACAAAGTTGTCGAATTATTAACAATATGTATTGACTCAACGTGATGGATAAGGTTAATAATATATTCATAGTAATTTGTATTAAAATATTCATACTAAATTGAATAAACGGTCCAAATGGAATATACAACTTTAAATTACACAAAGCACGACACAGGAAAAGGAAGAAAAAACGCACTGAATTCTCTATATTTTGAACTGTTGTTCGTCCTCTCTTCTAGTCTACTCCTGATGACGAACAACAGTTCGAAATATTGAGAATTCAGGAAGTGTGCTCTTTATTCCTTTTTCTGTGTTATGTTTTGTGTTATTTAAAGTTATAATGTATTCATATTGAGCAATATCCTATATTTATAAATGGACATTTATATTTTAGTCTCAACAATATAAAATCCATTAACGGTCCAAATGGACCATACAACTTTAAACTACACAAAGCACGACACAGAAAAAGGAAGAAAAACGCACCGGATTCTCAATATTTCGAACTGTTGTTCGTCCTCTCGTCTAGTCTGCTCCTGATGACGAACAACAGTTCGAAATATTGAAAATTCAGTAAGTGTGCTCTTTATTCCTTTTTCTGTATTATGTTTTGTGTTATTTAAAGTTATAATATATTCATATTGAGCAATATCCTATATTTATAAATGGACATTTATATTTTAGTCTCAACAATATAAAATCCATTAAAATTAACAATGGAACATATCGTTTCAAATATTCTACAAAGGAATGAATGTGGTCGTTTTGAAGCACAACTGGTGGTTAAAGATGAGGTTGAGAGGCTGGAGGAAGAGTGTGTAGAAAGAGGAGCCAAGTGAGGTCTGGGGACGAAAGTCGATAGGCTCACTTGTAGGCAAGGTCTCAACAGGTCGGATTCAGCCTCGCTACAAATTAAACCTTTCCAACAGCGCTCCTTGTTTTGCTGACTCGCCGGAGCCCTAACTCACTCTACAGTGAGCACCCTCCTCCTCCCCCATCAACCCTTTAATGCAATTAAACCTCCCCTGCAGTACTCAGGGGATCACTAAAAACCGCGGACCCTCAAACACCCTCTGGCTTGCCACTCCAGCTGGAGACCACGGCTCCCACTAATGTTCAATACCAGCTCTCTTCCATTTAACCTAGAAATACTCTTATATTTCACCCTTAACTCATTAACAATTCATGATAAACAAATGCATGTAAGCATCCTTTTTATTACTACAACTATAATATAATAGTATAATTATTTCAACTATTAATATATTAATATCTATGAAAACATATTTGTCATATTTAATGCATAATTTTCAAAAAATGAAATATATTTGCATGTTAAAAAGTTTTCTATACTGAGATTTACAATATCTTGTTTAATACAGTTATGGAAATTCAATCATCATACTTACTGTTTTCATAGTATGCGACTTGGGAGCCCATATAAAATAAATATAATATCTTTATTTTTATAACATATGCAACGGAAAAATCATGACTATAATTACTTTCCTTTTGATCATGATCATGATATATAACAAATTAAAATGAACAAGTGTTTAATTTAATTTTTAGTCTCATTAACTATACATCAAAATTAATAATATTATTAACAGTTTTTTCTGAAAAAAAATCATGGAACTTCCCAATATAATAATAATAATAATATAAATAATTAGGTAATAGACAAGTAATAAAAATTCACAATTTCTATTATTCCTCAATCTGTAATCAACAATACAAAAATATTTATAATGATAAAATTATTTAAATCACTATTATTTTTATTATTATTATTATTTGGTTAATAACTTTTTTTTATGAACTTCAAACGTTTATTTACTCAGAAAATTAATCATATGTAAATTTTACTTTCATATGTAATCAGATAAGGGAATAAATGAGAGCAGTTGAAATTGAGTTTTTTGCTATTGAAGCTATCAAGTGTTATTACACCTGTTTCTGTAATTTATTTCAATCAGTTATACTGATTGATTTGTTTTATTAAAAAAGGTTACTACAAATAATATTGATAATATCAATTTTCCAAAAGAAGTCTCTTCGGAAATGAAAAATATTTTTCTCACAGTGAAAAGCTCTAATACCTTTCAATATTGAGCAAAAGAGTTGTGGCGTAAAATATAATGTTAAATATTAATGTTTTATAAAATATATACCTTTGAAACACAATCTTTTCTTAAATAATATTAATAATGTAAAATGTTGAACCTTATTTAATACTTTTATTTTTTTTTAATAATAACGCTTTTAATATTTTAATGATTCAATCTTCCATTCAAAATAGCGTTCTTTTTTTGTGTTTATACCATCATGCCTAAATTAATCCATTTTAAACGAGATCTGTTCTTTATAATTAAATTTTATCTCACAAAACAGTTTGCTAATTCATTTTTTTAAATAAAAATGTTTACAATGTTTTGCCAACTAAAAATTTATTCACTTCAAAACATTAGACAATGACAAATTCTAGGTCCCTTGCATGTTAGCAATAGAATGAGAAAACTTAACGATTTAGATGTTAAACTGAGATTAACAGAGAGTTGCTTAGAACAACTGCGAAGGTATAAGAACTTTTCAAATCAGAAGTTGCACCATTTGCCTAGTAGCCTGGGAGGCTCATGGCCTCAACTGGTGCTCGTGGAATCGTTTCAAAATGCTAATACCATTGTTTACCCTGGGGCTTAACTCAGCTTCTTGATGAATATGCAGATTTTCAACCCCCCCACCCTACTTTATCTCCTCTTCATACCTCTAAAACTGACTTGTATAATTGAAATAATACTGAGAGTAGCAATAAACGAGTGTGTAAATTTACATAAATTACATATTTCAAATATATAGAAGTTTCAAAAGTTGTTAAAATTACATTAAATTTAATCAATTCTTTAAAACTGTTATTAGATTCTAAGAGAAATATTACAGTTCAAGAAATAAATTTAATTTAATGTTTTCCAATAAATCAGAAATATATATTTTTTTTAAAATTTGTAAGCACTCTAATATAGCAAAGAGTAAAAAGCCAATTTTCAATTCAATGGTAACATTCAACTGTGTTTATTTGTTTGAGCAGAGGAGCTCCCACATTTCCTGCATGCGAGCTACTTATAAAATAAACAAGTCACAATGATCTACCCACTGAATTTATTTAAAAATATATTGAGGATTCACACATTTTATGTTGATGTATGTAATGGAAAGTGATAGTTTTTTTTTTCACATTACCCAATCCAGTTTCTCCGCTCATTTTTTTCCCTTTCTTATTATTAAATGAAAAAATTAAAAGTAAAGAGTAAGAGGCAACTGAATTACTAGTTTATTAGTTTTACTGTCTTATAGCCTCGTATGCCGTTGCCCAGTGAACTAATCATCAAAAAAATTAGAATTGATTCAACCTGTCCTTCCGTATCAATCATAAAGGCTGATGTTAATTTGTTCAATTCCATGTGATCTACTAATAATACCTGGTGATCGACTGGTGAAAACCATCAACGTATTGAGCACCTCTGTGTTAGGGTATTCCACCCTCATCACAAAATTATTATTCATTGAAACTTCAAAAAAAGTAAAAGTAAGGTGGATTTCTACAACCATCAGTTTCGTTTATATTGCATGAATGAAATTAATTATCCTGTCATTACTTCGAAATACATTACTTCTGAAATTATGAGACCAACTAATGGAAATAGAACTATGACTCCCAAATGAATGTTCTTAAAACGTAAGCCACAATTTCATAAAGTAAAAAAAAATAACACGAAATCAACTTTTATAAGTTTTATAGGTGAAATAAAATGATATATCTGTTCAAAAGTTGATTAAATGTTCTTTGTTAATTACATTACAATTAATTTCTACAGAAGTAAGTTGATTCATTTTTGAAAAATTGTTTATGTAATTGTTGATCTCATTATTTTACGTTTGTGTTTTTAATCTATGCTTCAAACATATTATTTGTCTAATGAAGAACATAATTTTAGTATATATACGAGTTACGCGTGTCCGGGTAATGAATAGGTTTTTAAAAAAAAGGAATTTAAATAAACTAGCTCGCACGTGATTGAAGACAAGAATCGAGTTTATTAGTCAGCTCCTTCTGTTTATAGGAGAGGCAATGTTGATACGGACTTCAACCCTCTAGTCTCTCGCGGGCCGGCGTCTCCCGCGGGGTGGCATTACTGCCCCCTCCCAGTCCTTATCAACAATGCTCTCCGTACAAGTGTCTGAGTTATATCATAAAATAACAAAACAAAACTTGACTCTAAACATAAGAAATGAATATAATGTTTTAACATTCAAAAATAAAATGACGTCCACACAAGTAACTGAATTAACATTGTTTATAGAAATTACAGAAATAACAAAAGATGAACTTCTATGATTATTTGTACAAAACAAAAATAACAAAATTAACAAAGGTAAACACACATAACTACACTATATCGTTCGCACCATTGGTGGGATTTTCCTTCTCACCCGTCGCAGTTCCTGAAAATGAACTATTTCTTGTTTCAGGGTGTCCGTTCCTATCCTCCATATCTGTGCTCTGTACCGTGGTAACGTTGCGAGTACTTCGTATGGCCCTACGTATCTCGGGTCCGATTTCCTTCGCTTCTGCCTATTCAGTTTATATACGAAGTCCCCTTCTTGTATCAACCCTACTGTTTCTTCTGCTTTCCTTTGATTATATTGCTTGGTCCATCTTTCTTTTGCTGCTTTGACTCTATTATGTAACCTTTGTGGATCCGCTTCCTTTTTCCGCAATTCAAATGGTGTTGCCTCTGTGGTCGAGTGAATACTACTGTTGTATGCTAGGACCGCTCTGGCCATTGCCACATGACACTTTATGTTTTTTGCATCAGCCAATAACTGCAAGTGTTCCGTTAGAGTGTTATGTAGTCTCTCTATTGCTCCGTGGGACCTTGGATGACCCGGTGTACACCAATGGGGGTTTATATTGAATTCTTTTAACAGGGTTTTTATTTTAACGTTGTTGAACTCTCGCCCTCTGTCCATATAGATCGTTCTCGGCAGTCAAACGTGGCCAAATACGACAGCAATGCCTCTTCTGTACTTTCACTTGATTTACTTGTTAGTGGCCATGCTGAGGCTAACTTCGTTAGTCTATCTATTGTTGTTAAATATTTGTTTCCGTCGTATGTAAATATATCAATTTCTAGCTCCTCAAAGGGTCCCTCGGGCGTCTGACTTTGTAATAATGGAGGTACAAGTGGTACTCTTTCATACTTCCTCCTTTTGCATATTTCACAGTCCTTTATCACTTGGGCTATCCTCTTGCCCATTTGGAGCCAGTAATGCGACCTCTGTAGATGTTTAAGGGTCTCTGTGACACCACGATGGTTGGTTTTTCCCCTGTGATAATTTAGGATGACCTCTTTCTGCTGCTCTTCGTCTTCTACCGTTTCTACCTGGTTCTTACAGATTATGAAATGAGCTCCTTGTCTCAGCTCTCTTTCCTGAATTAGTCGGAGTAGTCTATTTTCAAGTTCATGTGATTCTATAAAGAAATGGTATACCTTTCCTGGCACTGTTAGTTGGTTTATGACTGTACTTAATTGTTCGTTGTTCGCTTTCGTTCCTCCTGTAATAATATTTATTTTTAAGTGGCCATATTTGTGCAATTGGGTGTTTATTATTTCTTCTGTGTCGTCTTTTATAATTATTTGATTTCTCTTGTTGTTTATTATATCCTGACTAATCTCAGCTTCCGGTCCATTTCGTTGTTCTTGGTCTTCATCTGCGTCTGGTGTCCAGTTGGCGAAGAACTCTCGCACGTCCCTGGAGGTACTTGGCTCTCTCGTACTACTTCTCGTAATGACGTTGACGTTTCTGGACAAACAGTCGGCTACTTGATTATCAACGCCCTTTACGTGCTGGACCCTGAAGTTGTATGCAGCTATCCTTTCTTTCCACTTTGCTATCCGGGCTGACGTCTCCTTTAAATTCCCGATCCACATTAGGGGCCTATGATCTGTTCTAATAGTGAACTCAGCCGCGAAAAGGTAGGGTCGGAAATGTTCTACAGTCCACACTATGCCTAACATTTCCCTTTCTATTGTGCTATACCTTTTTTCTGCTGGTGATAATTTTCTGCTGGCGTAGGCTATTGGTCGCTCTCCCTGGATAGTTTCCTGCATCAAGACTCCCCCGATAGCTTCTTGACTGGCATCTGTCATTACAATGAATGGTTTGTTTAGGTCAGGAAATTGGAGCAACAGCGGGCCCCGCAACGCCTTCTTACACTGCTCCACTGCTTCTCTTAGATCTTCTGTTCGTATAAACTTCTTTCCTTTCTTTAAACTGTCCGTCAAGGGGTTCGTGATTGCTGCAAAGTCCTTTACGTACCTTCTATAGAAACCTATCATACCTAGAAAAGCCCTGATGTCTTTGGGTCCCTTTGGATAGGGTAATCGATCTATTGCTTCAACCTTCTTAGGGTCGGGTCTTACTCCTTCACCTGAGATAAGGTGCCCCATAAATCTAACCTCTTTTTGATATAAGCGGGTTTTATCCATCGCTACCTTTAAGCCAAAGTCCCTTATTCTTTTCAGCACCCTTGTAACATGTTCCTTATGCTCTTCTATTGACTTACTGAACACTATGATGTCATCCATGTAGATTTGCGTAAAGTCTTCTCCCAGTCCTTCAAGCAGTTCATCCATGAGGCGTTGGAACGTGGAAGGCGCATTCTTTAGGCCAAAGGGCATCCTCAAAAATTCGAAGTGGCCTCTATCGAACGTAAAGGCCGTCTTCTCGACATCTCTCGGGTGCATCCTAATCTGGTGATACCCGGCCTTGAGGTCGAAGGTACTGAATACAGTTGCTCCTGCCATATGGTCGAGTATGTCTTCTATCCTTGGCAGAGGGTATCTTTCAAGCTTAGTGTACTTATTTAACTCTCTAAAATCTACTACCAACCGGTATTTAGGGGGTTTACCCTCCTCGACCTTTTTCGGGACCAGCCAAATAGGGCTCGAAAATTGCGACTTAGACCTCTGTATTATGCCCTGGTCCAGCATTTCCTTTATTTGCTCCTGCATTATCTTTTTCAATTGGTGTGGGTACCTTCTAGGTTTCACGTAAACAACTGTACCTTCAGGGAGTTCTATTTGGTGTTTGACCCTACCTGTAGCTGATAACCTCTGTCCTTCACTATAGAATACTTTTTCAAATTCTTTCATTAATTCACTCACCTGATGTTCTCCTGGTATCACTTTTCCACAGTTTACCGTTATTCTCTTCCCTGGTTTAACTCTCCCTTCCACGAAGTATTTCCTTTTTCCTAGTTTAATGTCCCACTTCCCTCTTTTACACTCAGGTTTTGCATTGATTCTCTCCAAAAAGTCGCACCCTAGAATAACTCCATATTTCTGGGTCTCTAAGTGGGTCACATGCACTTTCATCTCCAAGGTCTCTCCTATTAATTCTCCCATCTCTACCTGTAATTCGCCTACCAGGCTCTTCCTTCCTGCCATTTTGACCAAGGTGCAGTTGCACGGTGTCAGCCCTGAATAATTGTCCATCCTTTTTGCCACTTCATTGTCCATAATTGTGCTATCTGACCCTGTATCTACCAAACACTTAGTCTTCCATTTGGGAAAAAAAAATATAGGGAGCTTACCTCTTATGCTATTCCTCTGTTGCTCGCCTATATACCTCTCGCCTAACCTTCAATCCTTCTTCCTCTTCTCTCGACTAGCGATCCTCCCACCACGAGTCTCTTCCAGTGAAGGCCACTTCCCTCGCTCGTACCAGCGCTCGTGTCGTTCTATCGATGTCTCTTGCTCCGACCCTGTTGACTCTGATGAGCTCCCGTCCTCTGAAGAGCCTTCCCCTTTTTGTCTTCTCCTGCCCCACATCTTCTCCCGCCGGGTTGTGTTAACTTCCATGGGTTCATCTCTTGGTGTTGGTCTATACTGTTTCGTTCGTGGTCTCTCCTTGCGATATAAATACGGACACTCTCGCGCGAAGTGACCGAGTTCACCACACTCCCAACATCCTCTTCTTACTGGCTTCTCTCTTCGCGTGTAGCCTCCCACTGCCTCATAGCTGTTCCTCCTGGCTTGAGATCTTCTCTCTTCAAAACGCCCCCGTGGCTTCCTCTCCTGTGAATACCTCCCTTGTCCTCGATCCTCATAGGCTCTTGCTCTGAATTGCCTATCCTGAGGTACTCTCCTCCTGGTCACAACTGCCCATCCTCCTTCTGACTTCCCTCTGTATATAACACCGTTATCTTCTCGGTCCATTTCTTCCTCCCGGATGGCATTAATTGTCTCCTCGAGACTAGTGGGCTTCATGTTTCGGAGGGCCATTCTCACTCGTTCTGGAGCTGCCTTGAGGAGAATTTCACTGGCTATCTCTTCATATATCGTCGTTCTCCATTTCGCTTCTTGACTGTCTGTGCAATTTTCATTTATCTTCATAGTTAATTTCCTTGTCGCATCCCCCAATCTGCGCCCGAACTCAGCGCAGGTCTCACCATTCTCCTTCCGCATTTCAAAAATTTTTAGCGCACTTCTAGCTACAGGCTTTGCGGCTCCAGCATATCTGTCCTTAAGGGCTGCTCGCACCGCACTCCACTCCGCACAAAACGTAAGTCCTAACTCCAGCATCACCGTAAGGCTGACCCTGGCGAGGAAGTAGGAAGTATGTTCTTGTCTGTAGCTGGGTCTAGTTGAGTTGTGACTAACTGCTCGTTGATGGAGTCCATTCTCTCTATGAACAAGTCCAACTCTCGAGCATCACCCTCGAACCTCTTTATCGAATCTAATAGGTTCATCAGGTACCCTGCTTTTGCTACTCTCGCTTGTTCTATTTTCACTGCGAGCCTAACATCGGCTCCTGTTGTCTGTTTACTCGTCATGTTGGTTTCTACACTGGACACAACACTACACTATTAAACAGTTGGCGAATGATCCCGGGTTTCGGCACCAGTTACGCGTGTCCGGGTAATGAATAGGTTTTAAAAAAAAAGGAATTTAAATAAACTAGCTCGCACGTGATTGAAGACAAGAATCGAGTTTTATTAGTCAGCTCCTTCTGTTTATAGGAGAGGCAATGTTGATACGGACTTCAACCCTCTAGTCTCTCGCGGGCCGGCGTCTCCCGCGGGCCGGCATTACTTACGTTTTTATTTAAACCAAAGCTTCTTAAAATAATGATTAAAGGTTTTTTTTATGGAATAATACATTATTTTCTAATATATGGAGAATGCTAAATAAATGCATTAAAAATATACATTCTTCTAATGTTGATCAAACAGATTCTGTTAACTAATTCATAGATATTAGTTTAGTAACAAACATGTTAATTTTTGTTAAATCATTAGTTGTGCAATTTGTAATTGTGTGGTATTTACTCATTCTGAGTTAAAATTGATAAACAAACAAAAGTCCCCACACAAATGAAGTTTTATTCAAAGCGTTTCGAACACTTTGTGTTCATCATCAGGAAGATACTATAATAAAAATTATATCTAATCAGTTACAAAATTAGAGTGAAATAATAAAATTTAATTAAGAGAATTCAAGACATACCCAAGGATGTGGTGCTGACGGGTTGGTCCAGTGAAAACAACAAGTAGGAAATAGATCCGCTGCGAAAGAGTGGGATAGGCATTTAGGAGATAAGGTGACAAAGGTGTTGTGTATGCTTGAAAACCGTTAACTGAAATACAGAAGGCCAGAACCACTAATTTAGAGGAAACTTTTTTCTTTTTTTTTTTAATTTAATCTTTGTGATTCTAGGAACAGTTTGTTTGTTTATCCATTTTACCTCAGAATAATTTTTGTTAGTGCTTGCTATATGCACATTGTGTTTCGTGTATCAAATTCTCACGACCCATAATTCAATAATTCCATATTGTATACTGATGGAGTGTTATTATTGAATACAATAGTACATTTACTATCAAAAGATAACAGGAACAGTAATAAGAGTAAACATAAGTCTTCTTAAAAATAAAGATGATTGTTGCATATTTAACATATGTAAATAAAAAAAAAGAAAGGCATTTTGTTTTAAAAGATAATGCGTGGGAGAAGATAATTAGATGTTTGTACAAAGGAGTGAGAGGAGTGGACAGGCTTATCTGTGTTGACTCAGCCTCTGAGTCGATGGAAAAGCCAATTTAGCATTCCGACAGGCTTCTTGGGCACATATCCGCACTCGCTCTGCTCCCTTTCTATTGTTCAGATTCAGTTTATTAAATATTTCGGATTTGAGCTGGCCAACCTCCCGTCAGAGATAGAAGCAGTCGACTTGCTTCAGACAATAAAGCCGTATTCTCTCCCATAACTCCATCCAATTCTGATTAATTAAATTTACCTCGACAAAGCCCATAACATTGTCTAACTCACACTTGACTGCACCTCCAACTTATTATCTCTCCTATTCCACCATCTGCGGCCTGCCTATCTTTTAGATTGCCAAACTAAACAGTAAATAAGTATCTTCAAACTTAGTTCATTATGATTTGGTAATAGTTCTTCATACTCAAGCAACTATAACTACAAAGTTGAGTTTCATAACAATACAACCAGCCACAAATTTAAGCAAAAAATAATAATATTAATAATATAACATTTTATAGATTTCATTTAAATACTGGTAAACTTATTTTGTCATTTCTGGGTAATAATTTATCTGCACTAAATTCGCGTCAATCATGATTTGATCTAATTAAATTAGCAATAAGAATTATTATAATTAATACTATAAAGAACATATAATAGTATATATTTATACTAATATATAATATATATTAACACTATATATATATGTATTAAAGCATTTACAAAAATATTTATAACAATTACTATTAATTAACTCACTATTAAATTTAAGTTGATTGTTAATTAAAGCCCTAGAATAAATTTCTTAAATTTATTTCAATATATGAAACTTTATCCGAACCAAAGAAATATAATCGTCTCTATATGGCTGGATTATTGGCAGACGTTGGTAAAAGATGTAAACACTTACATCAATGATTTTCGGAAAAAAATGCCCCAAATGAAAGTTGTAGAAAATGATTTGAAAACATCTCTGATACTATATGGCTTAAAAATGTACAGCTAAACCCGGTGTAGAACAGCATAAATATTGAAATTGTTGATGGGTATGTAATGATATCTATTTCATTTATAATATACCTACATTAAGAGAGAATGCTATCTTATGAGATCAAGAATAGTACCAAAAATGCGATTATTTGGTACCATATACTGATGCAAAATCAGTATATGACATCAGTGCGCAGTGAACACGAAGAATATATAAATGAAACCTGAATTTTAAAACATTATGTTTGTTTTAGTTACATAATGTATATAGTTTTGAGGATGCATATCTATTTCTAAAACTCCAAGTTGCGTTTGCTAAATAACACTTGCGTTTTGATAAATTAAACACTTTACCATTTTACATATAAATAATAATAAAATTCATTTCTATTTTCATAACAATAACATTAAACTTTCTAGATTCAGTCATTTTCAATGACTGTAGAGGTTTTAATTAAACTAAAATTGGTGTTCGTAACATGGATTATTAATACCAGTTTTCAACGCACAATACAGTTTTTAAACAGGTTGCAAGGTTTTTTACTCAATCGTAACATTATGAAACAAACAAATATTATATATGATAATATCAAACTTTTTGAAATTGAGATGAATATTACTATTCATAGATATATCCAATAAGAAAAACTATAGAGTTTTAGTAAACAAGCAGTACTATTTTATAGTTCTTGTTTAACTGACTCACTTGACGAATAAATATGTCAGAATGACAGACCTAAACGCTGATTACTATTTTTTTAAAATTGAAATGAATCTTGTTTGTCTCCAAACCTCAATTTTATAGATTAAGATGTACAACAATAATGATTAGGGTAATCAGCATTTATAAATTCAACATGATAAATCCATGCTAAAACTTAAATGCCAACGATAAGTATGATAGTTTAACTCAACCATAGTTTTAATAATTTATGTTTAGAGAGTGAGTACATAAGTACTCACTTTTATATATTGTATAAAAGAGTATCAATATCTTGATAGGGGTTAAATAAGACTTTAGATCCTCCACAAACCAATAAAATTTCCTATATTTTTTCATCACCCGTATGACCATTTTAAGACAAGAATGTTATGAATTATTTACATGCATTTCAAATTATCTAAAATGTCACTGAAATAGTAACATTAAAGATTTATAATTTAATCTTTATTAAATGGAGTTTTTCAAACCGTTATAGATTTTAATATTTTAGTCAATAACTTATAATTATATATTATGTCAGATGTTTATTTTACAACCTTTAAAATATTAAAATTGAAGGTAAATGATTTTAAACTAGGACTTATATTTAATTTGTAATTAGGGTAAAATATTGATCGTTTAATTATAATGGAAAAAAGTTTTCTTAGTGCTCTCATAAAAAATATTGGAAAAGCAGCAAAGGGATAAGGAAATAAACTGAAATTATAAGGAATTTATAGGTCATTTCCAAATAAAGTTTATAACTTATCTAATAAATTTCGGGAATATTGAAGCATTCTAGCTGTAACGAGGCCAAAGTACTTAAGGCAATTTATAGTGGCTCTCAATGTCTTTCCGGTAGTGTAGTAACATAAAATCAATTAAAAAAAAAGCTATAGCAGACAATTATTATTGAAATCAATAACATATTGGCTGATTTAAAGCAATGGTGTTTTTAGCAACTTTTTCATATACCCTATCCATAATTTGGTATCATATTTTTCAAACTGAGGATCAATATGTCTTAAATATTTATGCATTAGGTTAATGGGTTTTGAAATTTAATCAATTAATATAGAGAGACGATTCATAAAGAATTTCTTTAGTAGAAACATGAGGGAGATACTTTGCATAAATTACCTTTTTGTCTCAAATATAAGTTTGTGTATTAATATAAAATAAATAATATATATATATATATATATATTATTCAAAAGGTCTTCCCTTCGAATATTGGTTTTATGAATAGATTCAGCATGGTTTCGAGGAGCACCTCCGGCTAAGTGCATAGTAAGTCTACAGAAGTCCACAGAACCTTCAAGATAGCCTCTAATTGGCAGATGTTCCACCAAGACATCGCAATCATCAAACAGGCGCTAATAAATATTATATAAATATTATAATAAATATTATAAATAATAAATGTATATATATAGGTGTGTTCTCTAATCGGGGTTCGGTCAATTTTCCAGGATAAAAAAATCAAACTCTCGTTGCCAACGTTTCGGTTTTGCCAACTTCATACAAACGAGAGTTTGATTTCTTATCCTGGAAAATTGACCGAACCCCGATTAGAGAACACACCTATTCTATCAAACGGTCAATATATTATTGAATCTGTTATATATATATATATATATATATATATATATATAATATTTATATCATATTTATATTATATTTATATAGTTTGCATCGGCCAGTGGACGCATTTACGTCTCCGTTCCTTCATTCTTTCTCCTTTTATTTTCTTTCTTTCTACTCTCCTGAAGACGGCAAGACGCCGAAATTATCGAGATTCGTGAGTGTTCGTCCTTTTTCTTGTGTTCTCTCAATGTAAATTTAATTATATATATATATATATATATATATATATATATATATATAAAATTAAAATTAAATGGTCTGACTGAATAAGAGACATGACAACAAAAACAAATGAAAAGGTATAGTTAGAAGAAAGTGTAATTTTGATATTGCGACTTCATAATGATGAGGAGAAGAAGTGTTACACTTGAATAGGATTATACTATTTTACCTCGGTATTTTAGACCCAAATGCACTCTGCTTTAAATCAACCTTACAAATGAAGATGAACAGGGAGCTAAATATGAATAACTTATCAATAATAAATTAAATAAAAATTAAAGAAAAATATGTCACATAAAATGAAGAGGAATAGAACTTTTCGAGAAACAAGAAAACCAAATTAAAAAATAAATTTTAAAATTAATAATGGTAGAAATAGTGAAATATATAAAGAAATTATAAATAAACGAAATAAATGAAACCTAAATAATTAACAGTGTACATTGAGGTCAGGTGGAAAGGGGACTCCAAGCAGACTTGAATATGTAGAGTTTAGTGCAAAAAAATTAAGAGGTTTGTATTCAATTTGTAATATGTGACTTTAATATTAAATTTTAACTTTAACTTTAAATATCAGTAACTATTAAAGTTACTAGGGAATAGGACATAGTCATTGTCAATTGAGGATGTGGTCACAGAAGCAGTCTTTAGATTAAGCCCATGGGAATTGACGTATATTACAACGGTTTAGGTTACTGTGAAAGCCAACAGAAGCCTTGAAACAATTTATAAACAACGTGAAAAACTTTACATCGGGTACAGTTCACACACTGCATATACTGTGGGTACTAATGCTAAGTGATTAGGCATAAGCAAGAACTAGATTTAGTGGTAAAAGTTTGACAACCAGAACGCCATAGATTGTGCGATTGGTCTACAGTTCACTGAATCAAGGAAGAATGATAAGAAAAAATAAATAAATTTAAGGTTGAGTGTTTTATGAAACAGCAGAAGGTAAATATCCATTAGTTTTCCAGAAGAAGAGAAGATGGAAGAAGATTATAGAGTGATCCCCTTGGGAAGAGTGCAATGTTTATGCACACAAAGAGAAAGGTGGAAAGTCAAAATATAAAATCACTGTGGCCTCTCCTAGGTCTACACCAGTGAACTATATCAGCAGATAGTGCTGAGATATCAACATCTCTTGATAAAACTATGAGATATTTTTATATTTCTCCTTGAAAAGTTTAATGTGCTATACTTTTAAGTATTCATAAATTCATTTTTTTCTTGGTTTTATCTGATTTACTTATATCGTTTTAGTTAATATTTAATTGTTTATTGTTCATATTTTTATTTAGTTTCTTATCTAACTTTTGCTAAGAAGAAACACTGTACATCACGTTCCGGAGAGAATAAGCTATCCTCTCATTTAAAGGAACACTTATTATCCTGATTTTTTTTTGCTACTTTCAGTATTACTTTTTGTATTAACGTCTATAATATAATATATACATATAATGTAACGTGATACTTATATGTTTAAACTAAAACATTCAACAGTACGTGAATTCTTCTTCATTATAGTCTACAGTAATATATATAGAACAATGTTTTTTGGGAATTTTTTTTAATTACAAGAAGCTATATTAGTGAACAGATAATTACTTTTGTGATTTACTTACACCAATTAAGTTAAATAAAAAAAACTAATTTTCATAAATCTTCTTAACAACTTACAAATAACTAATTTTCAGTAACAAGAAACCTATCACAGTACTAAATATCCTAACATTTAATGGATCAAATCAGAAGGAGATAACAGTTATTACAGTCTGTTCTGAATAGTTGCCATATCTATCTTGATTTATATGTAGCTTATGAAATATGTGTTTATTTATGTGAAGGAGTATTAGAATATTGAACATAAATTATGAGATGATCTGATGGAACGAGGCCGTAAATCGGGGTGTTTATGATAATCTTGGACGTTTATGCCAGGAGGAAAGGGATAGGAGGTCGGTGGGGGAAGATGGGCCTAATCAATCGCCGGGTGCGGTATGAGGTTATCTCCAACTTCTCGGGGTTCGTAGAATGGCACTCTGTCTAGACTTCGCTCTTATCGGAGTAATTAACATTCTGCCCCCAACCCCTCCCCCCCCCCTTCGACCTAAATTAATGGCTAATTTGATAGAGAAATTATCAGGGTTTACGATTTCTTTGGTCTGGAGAAAAGAAAGAGTGTTAAAATTAGATGAAAACTATTTCCCTTCTCTTGTTGGTTAAGTTTTACTATTTACCAAGCCCAAGTATGAGTAATGAGAGTCAGTCGTAAAATCCTTTTATAGCCCTGTTGATTGTGCTCTTTACCAAGCAGACCCTTGTAACATCCTAACTACTCTTCAAATTACTCCCCCGCAGACACGGAAACCATCCTTACTCTCCCGTCCCTTCTTCATCAGCAATTGAGTTTCCAAATTGTATATTGAACAAAGAAAATGGATAAATAATTACTTTATGGTTTGATGTTATTTTAAAATGTTATCAACAAAATGCCTTTATTTACATATCTGTTATATGCCTCATGAACAACAATAACTGAACTATACATCTATTCATTAGTGGCAAAAAATTAAAAGCTTAAAATTAATAACCAGTAAAATCATACCATAAATATGATTAGATTGGAATACATTCTAAATTAAACTAAGGTACTTAAATTCCAAGATCAAGTGTCATATAATGATATCAATAAAAAAATGACATCACTTCATTAAGAATAATTATATAATACATAATTAATTATCAAACGTCCAAGCCACAGTAAGAACTGATAAACAAGATTGAAATCTTTAAACCGTAGGAAGCGGTCTTCGTCAGAGTCAAATCTCAACTGAAGCCAAAGATGTAGAAACATCTGGTAGGATAATTAATCCTGTAATATAATGTTACGTTTTATTTTCTTTTACTTAAAAATGTAAAGGTTAAAAAATTGGCTTTTAATAAATCTGATTAAGTCAAGTTGCTGATATTACCCATCATACTGAAATTAGATGATTTCTTCGGACTAGAAATGTTTTCACTCGATGTCTTTAGAAAACAATTACCTTCCTATAGTATACCATTAAAATTGGTAACTATGTTGACAGAGATTAGAAACCCACTGGTGGTATTTTATCGTTGTTAGGGACCACAGAAATTTAAAAAAAATATAACTCCTATTTTGAACTAAACGATTCACCTTAAAAGTCTCTATTGTAGTGTCGCCAGTTTTTTCTATTGTACTTGAGGTTATTTCTGCATGCATCGTTAGATGAAGTAAAATAAATTATTTTACTTTTATATAGCCATGCCATCTGACAGAGATTTGCTTAGGGTTTTTCTCAGTAGAAATTTTAGAATATTATGGGTCTCTCGGTTATCACTTTATGTAATACAATGCTCTATCTATCATTGTGCTTGACTTATTCTGGTTTATTTGGATGAAAACAAACATCTACTATGCTTGAGGCTGTTGATTTACTCTTTATATTTTCCCCAAATCTTAGTAATGAAAATGTACAATTATTCATGAAAAAATACACAGAATACTTTTTACTCAAAACAATAATAATAAAAACATTTAACAACTTTTAACTTACAAGATAATGAAATTTAAAAATGTTAATATAAACAATTTTAATATCAATAAGGTTATCATTAAGTACTTATTATGACATCGAAGTTGGGAACAATCCAAAACTTGTTAACGAGGATCCTAAAAAGCTCTTTTATTGATGACACTTCGCCACGTTGTTTCTAAAGAAATATTTGATTAAATTACATATTTTAATTTTTGCCTCTGGAGATTGTTTGTAGAGAGTAGATATCAACTTAAATGCATACGAGGAATTAAGTGGTGCAGTAGGTATATAACTTTAATACCAATCTACATAGACTCTAGTGCGGGGGTGGGTAATCTCTGGCACGCCGATGACTTGTCTCTGGCACACAAGAGCACATGTTATCCTAAGCATAGACAAAAAAAAACCTACTTTCCTTGGGGTATAAGCCTTCATGCCATGACAGTATATATACGCCCTATATAAACGGTGATGAACAGGTTTAAGCTCTACGAAGCTAAAGCGGTTTCAAGAAAAAGAAGTTGTTCTTTTTTTAAAAGGTTAAATATAGTTTTTTCTGGGTTTTTTTATGCTATGTATTACTGCACTCAGGTAATTTATTTTTTCGTTTAAAAAGTTCTTAAGAAATACCAAATATGTTCTAAAACAAATGTCTGGCACGTGGAAAAAGTTTGTGTCAGTGACTTGGCTGATTTTGACACGCACTCTCAAAAAAGTTGCCCACCCCTGCTCTAGTGGAAACAAAATATCTTGGAATTCAATAAAAAAAGATTGATCAAGATAACTTCGGAAGTTAATGACATTTTATCGTTGATGGAGCAACAACAGAAGTTAATGGATAACAAATGTAAATGCAACAGGAGTGGGATTTTCAAAGCAAGACGATAACTGTTTAAAGTTTTTCACCAGTTCAAAGTTGATCCGACATCAGAGTTACGGAAGAAATACTACAACCAATTTTACTCGTTTGCATGTGCTAACTCTGAGGTTGACGAGAATACATTTCAACTGTTTCTCAGTAACCAATCCACCGATATGCATTAATTGCTTGTAGACTTTACAGCCACCTATATACATAATTAATTACCTTTAAATGGAATTATAGGTTCATGCAAAAGCAGTAAGATAGTAAAAAAATTATTGTGTGATAAAATTTTAGAGGATCTGATAGTGACTCGCACAGAAATTGTGCGATGAAATTATGTTTGGCAGCGTGACGTTGGTAGAGAAATTTTCATCTCAAAGTAACTGGTAAAGCTTTAGTTATTTCTTTCCCTTTTTCGCCTACATGAGAAGAATGGCCACTAAATAAACTCAACGATCAAAATAAGGTGCACTGAAAGAAACAATATGCAATATTTGACAACATACAGATTTGTTATTGATCTGCAATGGCTGACTGCTGACGACAAGTGGTTATTTTAGAAAGCTTATAAAATAATGATAAGATTAGCTGCATCTGATAAAAACGTCGCATGCAATCTTTAACCATCTATGATGTTTACAGGTAAAACAACTCATTCTAAGTAGATTTCGCATGCTGTTGGTGTACTGTTAGTCTATAGATAATAATTGAACAAGTCTCTAAATCAAGTGACTGATTCATACATTTTTAGAAAAACCGCAGAGTCGATTACATCTCGACTATAAGATCAACATTCTGGGATCAAAATAGCTGGCACTTGTGAAAGCATACTGGTCGTATCTCAGTGTCTAACTACCGCATGCTGTGACTGCAAATTCAATGTTTGATCTTAAGTAAAACTATTCACATTTCGAATATACAAATAATTTCGAATATACTTAGTAAGTTATACAGTTACTAAGTCTCAAATGAAGAGATAGTTGTAAAAATGAAATGTCTCATCCTTCAATGTTGGATACCAGGGTAACATTCGTTAAATTGAGCCAAGACGAGACAATGATGGAAAACCACAGTTTAACAACAGAAAGTGAAATGAAAGTTATATTAACGAATGGAGAGAACGAAATAACTTAGTGAAGGTTTACATATACAGAGAATTTTCGTGTGCATTCCAGGGGAACTGAGTAGTGTTGACATGTAGAACTAAATCGTACTGAGAAGAAGACCAAAGTTTGATAATCCAGTTCTTAGCACTCTAGAAACCTCCTTTTCTCCAGATAAAGCCACCAGTATATTTCTGATTGGCTTTCAAATCTCTGGAAGTATATGACAGAGACGAATCAAATTTGTCACCCGGAATATGGACCCAGAATCTGTAACATTCCAAGATTGTCAAAATCTGTACGTTAATATATTCCTTCACCCTTAGGCTAAGGTTACATAGAGAGTAGTCTTAATTGAAAATCTTCTGATCGGAACGCCCTGGAGAGCTCTGAATCATAGACATAATCATGCACAAGCACTTGGTAACAGATTGTTAATGATTTTTCAGAAGAATCAATTACATTTCTTCCAAAAAGTTTACAAAAATTGTAGTGATTATACATCTCGACTCATGCGTTCAATATAAGTCAATTTATACGTTCAATTTAATAAACGCATTAATATTTCAAATAGATTACTCAGTTAGTTAAAATACTAAACCCCGTGATGCCAATTCTACTGCTGTTGTATTTTTAATTTCAACTGATCATTATCAACAGGACAAAAGAAATATATTCCTTAATAATATTTTAGAAAAACCAGGCATCTATTATAATAAGTTTAAACTACATTTCGTACTGTATTTGTACTACCAGTATCAATATAATATTAAAATTGGAGTCTTCATATATACACAGTTGAGGCTAATCCATATTATAAAGGGCGTTTACGAGGAAAGCCTTCTTCTGGGCGGACTACTTCGTTCAGAAGCAATTTGTTTACTTACGGGGTTTGTTGTTGAAGTTTATAATTAAGTTCCAGTTGTTCACTCGTAATGGCTGGAGATGAACTGCTGCTAAGTCAATGAAATTACGGAACAAAGTTGGCTCTCTTCAGAGTAAATATTCATTAGTGGTTTTACTCCTAATCCCTTGAGAAGTATGTGTTTCGAACCAGAGTGAGAGTAGAGAGTATGGGGTTGACAAAAGAAACTTTACATCCTGCTACCTACCTAGCTGATTACCATGCTAACAACTAATCCGTATTATTAGAACAGTAACTAATAAGCTACTTTTACAAACATATCAACAGGAATGTTACAATTACAAATTGTTATAGATTCCATGAATAATTTCCTTCTATTGATTATTTTAGAATGTATCATTACATAGTCAGTAATAAATAACTAAATTACAATAAACCCCATTGACAGTAATTCTTCAAATAAGAGGTCAATAGTATTCTGAGGACTCCCACAAGTATTTTTGTGGAAATGTTTCAATCAGCTAAAGCTCACTTATTTTAAGCTTTCTAATAACTTTTGAAAATTATTATAACAACATATGCCATAAAGTTTATACTAATTATAGCATATACAGAATAGACATTAATGTTTCATGCAAAATAAGTATATCAAAATGAAATAAATTTCTCGCAAATATGGAAAGTTTCCTACAAAAAATAAGTCTTATGGTATATTAACGAAAATACCAAACAATTCTGGAAGCAATAATATGGTGTACGTAATTTTCAATTTGTTTCTAAAGCCCATACATGTGATCAATTTATAAATATATTTGCCACTTCTTCAAATACACCATAATTATTTTTCTAATAAATTTGTGCGAATAAATATAAATATATTGTTGTCTATGTTATTTTAGCCATATATTATCTCATTTGCAAATTATTTGTGCTAGATTTACACAAACCGAACTGTGTTTCAGAAGAACGGACATATATTTTGAAAGAAAAACAGATCGAGTTTTGGCTTTCTTGATACTATCTACGAGTTTCATGACTTTGTCAACACTATTTTCAATTCTAATGCGGGTTATTTGAGGTATGCCATAGAGTATTGAAGTGGTCTGTAATAATCATCACCAAATTAGTTTTAATGTTATTATGGAGATAGTAACTATAGTAACTCTAGACACTACAGTTAGTATAGTTTCTAAGAGTAACTATAGTTATTCAAAAAAGAAATAGGAAGAAAAAAAATTGATGTTTATTTGGGCACATGTGAGAAAGATAGCATATTACAAGACACGCAACACATCAAAATTAATGACCCACGTATCAAATAATTCTTTTACTATTCAATTCTAAAATAGGTTGTTAATAAATACGTCAACTGACTTATCAACTAGTTTATTTTATGTATTACTTATTTGCTGCTATTATTTCCATAATGTGGATATTGTGAGAATGTTATATATACATATAACATCATATATAAAAAGATTTCACATAAACACGTGAAATAACAATCAATGATCAAACCACAATATTAAATGGGAAAACAATACTAAGATCTTTCAACCGTAACAAGCTGTCTTCGTCAGAGTCAAAACCCCAATCAGTTTGGTTTGAAAGATCTTAGTCTTGTTTTCCCATTTCATATTGTGGTTTGATCATTGCTTCTTATAACATACATATACAGAATGTATCATTAAGTATCACATTTAAGACAGAGATGTCTGTTTAAGGTAAAGGATTTTATTATAGTAAAAAAAAAAAGCTATAATGCATATAACATATTAATGACTGTCGAATATTGATACTTGAATTATCCATCTTTTCAAGTTATAATTAAATTCGGATTATCTTTTTCCTCCCTGCGGAATATTATTATTTACGGAATTATCAAGTTATAATGCGGAATATTATATTATGTTATTATTATATTATTGTTAATATTATTTATATTATTAATTGTTATTAATTGTTAATATATTATTATATTATAATACGGAGTATTATATTATATTATAATTCGGAATATTATATTATATTATAATGCGGAATATTATCAAGTTATAATTACGTTATTAATTTTTATTAATTGTTATTATATTATAATGCGGAATATTAGTTATTTGCGGAATATTATCAAGTTATAATTACATTTGGATTATCTTTTTCCTCCCTGCGGAATATTAGTGAGGATTATTGGAGTTAACCAGTCGTTATAATAAAAATAGATGCTAAAGCTATGTTTCTTTAAACCTATGTTTCTTTAGCATCTATTAATAAACTATTATTAAACTATTAATAAACTATTAAATTTATCTATTAATCTATTAAAAAAAAGATGCTAAAGCTATGTTTCTTTAAACCTATGTTTCTATAGCATCTATTAATAAAAATAGATGCTAAAACTATGTTTCTTCCTCCATACCACTATATCTAAAATTGAGTATATTAGATATCCTACCTAAGTAAACATGGGTTAGGAAGTTCTAGGAATACTATAACTCTCATAAAAAAACAAAAGACATAAGAAAGAAATATTGGACTGTTTCAAAGAGGGAAAACAGTAGGCGAGATGAGTGCAGGCATCTCAAACACGATAACAGCCGCACTACAACTATTAGATATTATATCTCGGATTATAAAACAAAATATAAATGAATGGAGAATTGAATATCTTTAGAGAACTTTAAGAATATATTGTACAGTAACATATTCTGTGCAGTAGCATCCCTACCTATAAATGCTTATATCAAATTACTATTACCAAGAATTGCAAACATGAAATAATTCGATTTCGAGGTTCTGTTGTATTTGCACGCTTTGAGGTCCTCTTACGTCAATTCTATTTATGTTAGTTTAGGTGATGCAATTATTATATTTGTATGTAATAGTTTATGCTTGTTCAAAAAATTTTTTTATCATGCTGAAGGTCAAATTGATAACACACCCCAAATGAAGTAGTCATAGTACAGATGGGCAGAATACATTTTCAAAAATATAGCAACAGAACAGGCCTGTGGATGACATTTAAGATTCCATTGTTTCCTTCTGAAAAATTGTTGTTACTTCTAGTAGTAAAGAAGTAATATTACCCACGACTGAAGAAAATAAAATACTTTTGAGTACATTCAGAGGAATATTGCATAAAAATATAATAATTTTGTATATCATGAATAATAAGATCTAGACGCCTTGGTTGACTGATCATAATGAAATGGACCACAAATAAGTTCCCTATAATTCTTTGATTTTATAGTTCTTTTGGCAAAATTCTTCAAAAAAAAAAAGATCATCATACGAGTACTGCATTTTCTAAAATCAAAAAGTATGTATTTTCTATTGACTTGGGAATATTGGTATATTGTACCAACTATTTTTAAAAAAAAAAATATTATGTGATGTAGGAAAGTAAAATAATTCTGGAATATTGAAATATGTAGGACAGACCTTAAAACTAAATTGCGAATAATAGCAAATTTCTATAATGGTCAAATTCGACTACATTAACCTAATGCAGAAAGGAGTATAACTACATAAGTTGCAGAAAGAAGTACCTGTTTTGATGCATAATCATGCGCCCTGACATTTTGGTCAATTACATGAGATTAAAAAGCAGAATAGGTTGATGCTTTTTAACATGGAGCCCATTTGACACGTCACAGGAAAGTCCTCTTACGTATGATACAAGATGAAACCATCCTTGTGAAGTGCCCAAGGTGGACCTCGCAGAGGAGGGCTTCAAAGACCTACATTAACAAAAAAAGCTTATAAGCTTAAGCCAAGTAGTCTCTAAGAGACTGAGGGTTACTTGATGAGAGAGATCATCAAGAACTACTGGGGAGAATGAAAAGGAGGAAAAGAAACAAAATTAACAGTTAATAGGGGGTTGAAATATAGCAATGAGTAGGTAAGTAAACGAAAAAATCAGAGATTACAAGGGAAGGTGTAGAGAGAAGGTAGGAGAAACATTCAGACGGTAACACGGCACGACAGGCCAGGTAGTTCCATGTCCGCCATAACCAGCTGCAGCTAGATTCACCCGAAAAAAGTCTTAACAACGTTACCCAGTTTTGCTGGGGTAGAAAAATGACCTAAAGAAAAACAGGTGTAAGCCGGAAGAAGAAAAGATGACTTGGAATCTGGCCCCAAACCGGCACGCGACTGAGCCGACTTTCCACCAGCCCAAGACCAGAGATCCCAAGGAAGCAGCGAAATCTACTGTAGTGCCCACAGCGAATGGTACCTTTGCCCGAATGTCACTCAGGCCAGCGTGCAGAAAGGTAACCTTTCCACCCCCCGGATGTCGTCCCAGGCTAGCACTCCGCCCAGTTGTGTCTTTCTTAATACATGCCATCATCCAGGCCCCCACCACGACAAGGTGAAGACAAGTGCGACGGGGGGGGGGGGGGGGGGGGAGAAAAAAGATACCTACATTAAAATGACTCAAGTAATTCCATTAATTGTCAATGAGTTCATAATAGGTCTGCTTATAGTAAAGTTTAGTCCAAATTTTTAATATGTTTATATTTGTGGAAAATAGTGTTTAATGTAGCATCTATGCATTAAAATACTACTATTGTTATGCCTATAACCAAAGAATTCTGCATTAGGTAATTTAAATTTTAAAACAATCATTAAATCGTATTTGTTGGTTGAGCCATAATAATTTAGTAACAAGAACAAGGTCATGACTCAATTTAAATATTCCACATGAAAAGGAACTTAAATCTTTACAATTTATCAGTTCGAACCAAATATCCGTTTGACTTCACATACGTTTAAAATGATCATTCATTAAATCATATTTATTGATAAACAATAGAATTTTATCTTAAAGATTTCGGTTTGGGGCAACATGAGATTAACTGATCGTAAGAGGAAATATTGAATACTAACATTGACACAATGATAAAACAAAGCAAAGGCGTTGGTAAAAAAAAAAAGATAAGAATCTATAAAGAGAAAGTTGTTTTCTGATAGAGTGGCATCCTCGCCGGGCCAGGAACGGGCCAAGATGGAGTGAGATAAAAAAAGAGCTTGCGGGGAAAGGCGCGCCACCTAATGATATTTTCTTTATCAGTTGTGGTTCCGCGGAGCTCACATCGATCCACTAGACAATGGCACAAACTTCCAGCTACAATAAACACTGCCAACTTCAATATTCCCTCTCTTTCCCACTCTCATTCTTCTTCCTCTTATAAACTTATATTTACACCAATATAAACATTCTTACTTCAGTTAATATTAAAACTGATTTTTGGAAGGTATTATTTACATCAATATACATACTAACCTCAATACTGCTAAGAAATACTATAATTAAATCAAGTTAAAACTATTTTTACAAAACGTACTACTATTTCCATTTCAAAATTGTTTAGGAGATTTTGAAATCTCCTAACAATTATAGGTACTACTGTACATTCAAGATATTGGATTTCAATTTCATTCTATGTTGGTTCAAAATGTTACTGTCCACCCAAACGTAAACAAAGAAAAAATATATATATATTTTCATTCAGAGGTTGGTTTAATATATTCCAATCTGTCCAATCTAATTGGATTATGTAATTATAATTATAGAATTAATATTTTTTTTATTATATTTGTCAGTATTCTTAAATTAATTGATTTGATAAAATGTTTACTTGTCATTTATGTTTATTCTTAACTTTAGATGTTTAGACACTTTTAGATTTCTAATTATAATTGGCTAGGTACGACCATATCTCAAATTATTCAGCTATAGAATTTCAATTCCAAAGAGATTTTCCATTCTTTTATCAGTTTTAGTTTCTATATATAATTTATTCTCTTAAGAATCATAATTACCTCTTTTCTGCGAGGAGTGCATTTGAATGCTTATTTTTTTCCATGTTGATCTTGATATGTAAATGCTGGGATTAATGTTTGTGTTTAAAAAATGAACTAGCGTTTCAGATTGAGTTCAGGAATTATTCTAACTCAAGAAGACTGAATATATACCTTCCCTGAAGTGCTCAAGGTAACCGTGGTGTTGGAATCAATGATTTGTTTAAGTAAATTTTGGAGGGGACAATAGTGGCACCCTCCAATCAAATTTGTTTATGGCGATGCTGGATAAAGATTCCTACCCTTTCATTTAGTGCATTAGAAAGCACAATTTTTATAATTTATGTATAGTTTTTATGTATTTCTTTGTAGCTTACTATTCACTTGACATAATGGTTTCCATAACTCGGCCTATATTGTTCTTCACTCTAACGGGTAAACTTGTCACAAAGGGCTCTAATTGTAGGAGGCGGTGAAGGAGATGGCGTTCACACCAAACTAACAACGAGAGAGGAAACAAGGGAACGGTCCAGCAATTATACTTAGTTCTATGGTGTGGGTGAGTTGTAGACTCAGCACTACAGTTAACAAAATATGAATTCTAAAGCAGAAAGCCTACGATAACTCACAAAAGCACTTTAGCACGATTTATAATCAGTGGCTTATACTCATTCGGCTTCTTCTATGGGTGGAATATGCAGATTAGTTATTATTTGACAAGCTATAATCAAACTTCAATAACTATTTTTAGTAGTTAAAATATTTAGAGTTTAAGAAAAATTGCTGTGAATGATGTTTAAACCTACTTTACTAGCGTATGACTTTGGGACTCAGAGATTGAGGTTCTCTTGGAATGCTGCGTTTAGAGAATTTTATAGTTTCCACGGTGAACACTCCATTAGATCTCCAAAACAATGGAAACTAACGACAGTCAAGACAAATCAAAACAATTATTCCGTAATAGTATTTATCTTAGTATCAATGTCAGATTTTCTTAACAAAATATTATTATTGTTAGTATTACACCATAGTAATATTGTAATTTCCATCTAATTAATTTAATAATGGGGTTGTCTTATTAATAACAGCTATTATTCTCATTAAAAATTATATTTGTTGAATAAACCAAAAACGTTAAAGTGAATATCTTTAATCAAATAGAGTACTATTTCATGAAATAATTTTTGTTTATATCTCTTCATTAATAAATAACAAGTCAATCCAAACTAATTAGCAATATTTTCTTAAAGCCAGTTATGCTTATAAAGAAAGCTAGCTGTTACATAAAGCACCATAGTCATGTAAGATCTGTCATTGCAACCTCTAGGCTTATTCCTTAATAGAGCATATTTCATTAAAATAATGAAATTAACGAAGTTAATGCAATGCTTGGAGCATAGAGTTTTGCAGATTTGCTTTAATGAGCCCTTCCGTTTGAAGTCATGACAATTCCTAAAGCAAATCTTGAAACCATACTCACTTACATTAAATCCACTTCGGTACTATTTTAAAATAATATCTCATTGCTTGGGACGATGTCAAGAAGCCAGTTAAGAATCACATTGGTGTCTGAGTCTTCTTAAGGAGCATGTATGAGTCAACATTCTATCTTGACCTATTCCACTTTAATGTATACCTCTGTACTATTTTAAAATATTTTCATTCCTTGCAAGAGAGTCAACCAGTCAAATAATCTATTTTAGGTGTTTTCTACGGTTAGAATAAACAACATTTTAATTTAATTTTATAGAATATTACAGTGATATACAAGTTATCATTTTATAGTTTTTTCTACGTTTGAATATTGAAATTTCTAATTTTAAAAAAGCACTAGTCACTAGTGATTTTAATTTTTTTATTAATTTAATACAAATATAGTACTTAATTTATTAATTTATAATCATTAAATAGTAATTTAATTAAATTTATAAGTAATTTAAATTAAAATTTAAATTATATTTAAATTTATATATATATATATATATATATATATATATATATATATATATATAAACGGAGTTTCGCGCTCCGTTCTTCGACGTGGGGAGATCTCTCTCACTTCGTCCTCTCTTCTAGTATACTGTCCTGATGACGAGCAACGGTTCGAAATATTGAATTCTGTAAGTTTTCTTTGTATTCTCTTTTCTGTGTCGTGCTTTGTGTAATTTAAAGTTATATATATAATATTATATATATATATAAGCAGCATTAATATTCCATCAACAAAAAATGGTTTGTTTCATTTATTTATATAAATTAAACTTTCGAATTCTTAATGGACAATTTGATAAAAAGTATATATTAAGTGTGAATTTATTTGTTTAATGAAACATTAGTAAAGACTGGTGATATTGGAAAAAAAAATTTGATTTCTTTGACCTCCGCTCTTGAAATTAATTTTTTATACGTTTACAATCACATGAGTCTGTTGGTAAGGTGTGCATCCAATATTTCTATGACAAGTTTTACAATAACATAGATTATTTAGAACTTTAAACATTTCTTAGATTTGACGAAACACTATACAGTGTTCTGAAGAAAAAAGAAAAACTATTTCCTTCTTGAACTACTGATTATATAAGGATTGATTTCTGTGGCGATATCATAATGGGAATAATACTTAATGATTCAAATTCTGTACTTTTATATCTGACTATGACATAGTTTTCAGAAAATGCGTAGAATGTTTTTTTTTCTTTTTTTAGAGGGCAAAAGAATGGACAGTCAGCCCTCTGATGCTGAATCCTTGAGGGAATATTAGAATATTGTATCTCCAAAAAGAAGATTGATTCTATATTGGGGGTCCTAAATTTGTCCTAACTCAAAGGAATTTAGAGTAGGGATCTTTAACGTGTACTTAAAATCTTACTGGCTTGGGACGGACAGTTTAACGTCCTCTCTGAGGGACGACGTGGTCAGATTTATTCACCTTCCACATGAATAAATCGAGAGCCAGAGTGGTTATCGAACCCCTGGCGTACCAGTTCAGAGACGAACTTACTCATAGAATAGTTATTACATTTGATAAATTTCTATACATTCTTACTTATCACTTTGCTTACGTTTGGATTATACCAAAACTTAGCGAATACGGAAAAGATGTAATGTTAACTTCATATTGATCAAAAATTATTTATTTTTTCATATAGAATACTATGATGCCGTATCTGAGTGAGGGCTACAATCAAAATTCATATTCTGTTGTTTTTTAGCCGACAAATAATTTTGACATAGATTAAATAAAATCATGTAAACAAATTGTATTTGAAGTCCAAAGAATGATCTAAATATAAATATATAAGTATAAATTACGGCTAACTTGAAGTCCAGTATAAAAGAATAATAGACTATTGATTAAAAAGGAATAGTAAGTACAAAATATTGATAAAAAAGATATTGCCAGGAGAAGAGTATTAACATAGCTAACTGAAGTACTTATAAAAATATAAAGGGATCTAGGTCAATGAGATTCAGCAATACATACCCATTATGGCACGATCTATTAAACTCCAATATCTCCATTAATATGGAATATTATATTTTAATTGGTTCTGTGGCTTTCGATCTCAGGAGATTTGCCAAATAGATTCATAAAGACCTCTTTCAACATCACTATCTGGAAAATGGAAATTACACTTGACCATTTAAACAGATTAAGTTTTATACATTCTATCTCAAAAATAACTATTATCAATAAAATAGCGTCAAATAGTTTACAATTTTAATCTAAAATTGATAAAGTTTATGTGGAAGAAACATATTTGTATGACGTTTAATCCAGAAGGAGGAGCACATTCTCAACTTTTCATGTACAATGCTCCAAAGTGAGAAGAGTCTCAGATTGTGTTCGGTTAACTATACATCTGCACTACATTTCATTATTTCAGTAAAAGGAAGGCTTCTTTTAAGAAGTATATTGACCATAGTGAATACATAGGATTTATTGTCACTCCTCTCTCTCTATATAGTCTAAATTAAATTTCACCAATCCATCAATCTCTGTATAATAACCTGTCAGCTCCCCAAATCTTGTAAAAATCCAGAAAATATCTAAGAGTGAGTTGCTCCTTTATTTTTAGTTTCATTGAAATATCTAAGGCAAGAACTAATGAATAATAAATTAAATGGTTTACATTTTTTTAGGAATTCTCAGTTTCACTGGACATCATTTCTTCTAAATTAACAAAATGGGCAAACAATTAAACCCGATTCACTTTCAGCATATATATATATATATATATATATATATATATATATATATATATATATATATATATATTACTGCTTTATATTACAAAAATTATTGTTGTAGAACATTTAAAGCTGCACGAGAGTTGTGTATTAAAATAAAATCTAATAATTTTAGCAAATAAGTTCTGAATATATCATCAGATTAATGTTTTCATATCTAATTTTTTTTATCCTCTCCTACAACTAGGAACGTCTTCACAAGACCACTCTGTTTATTTTTTTAGAAGATCTGCTAATGTTGCCAACATCTTTCCTTCATATAAATGAACAAGATCATAGTGATCCTACCGTTGTCAGCACTAATAATGTGTACGTCCACTGCCTAACTTCTCTGGCCGTTAAACCCTAAAAGTCCTATCTTAGATAGAATTTCAGTTCAGTCATTTAATACACAAGGCATACTGGAATTCTATACAAATGCACTTTTCAACACTAAGTGTGTTGACACAAAAGCGACATTCGATTAGCTACTAGGATCCAGGAAACAGTCAGGAAATCCAACATGTTTGTGAAATGACATGTTTCCAGAGACAATATTGTGAAAAATTTATTCTAATCACATTCAAAAAAAATGACAGAAATTAATAACGACTTTCCTTTAAATTTTTTTTAAACATTTCTTTGAAATTGAAGTCTTCTTTTTATCCTTATGATGTATTTTATAGAGGATACTGGTAAAGTGCTCAGAGTCATTATGATATGGTACCACTTGACATTCAAAGAAAAAACTATTCATTATTCTCATCAGTGTCAAGTATTATTCAACATTTTTATTTAGAAAATTAGCCAACGTGCGTATCTTTGGCGGATATTTTACGAAAATTCAGGCGAGTATTCCAAAATTTATCATAAATTACATAATAGTAGAGAATATTATTAGTACAGTCCATAACTGTCGGATCTGGAGTTTCTTTCACGTTTTGCAGCTTTAGATACTGAGCTCAAATTTGATATTATTTTAGGTCTACTTCTTAGTTAGTTAGGTAGGACTCTCTTTTTTAAAGCGAGCAAATTATGATAAACACAAATGAAATTAAAATTAACTAACAATACCTACTTACTACAATTAAAGTACCTGTTCTAAGGTAAAATGGATAAACAAACATAAGTCTCCACACAAATAAAGTTTTGTTCAACAACAACGCGTTTCGAACACTTTGTGTTCATCATCAGGAAGACATCAAGGATGTGGTGCTCAAGGTTGGTCCAGTGAAAACAAGTCTACAATTTTACCTCAGAATGAGTAAATACCATACAATTACGGATTGCACAACTAATGATTTAAAGTACCTGTATATCTCTAACTACTATATACTTGTATACTTGCGTAGCTAGCCAAGCATAGCTTAAAAGTCCATAACTTTACTTCTACGTTTAATTTGCAATTTATTTAAATAATAGATTTCAAGTTAGACTTACACAAATTCACTGACAAAGTTTTAGCTTGTTATAAGCTATGGTGGCTGAGTTTCCTTGTGACAAAGTTTTTGGTCGAACAAAGGAACAAAAAATTTTCTAATGTGGATTTAGTCACTCTAATTTATAAAACTTAAAGATAACTTGATAAGAGTCAGTTTTAAGTAATGTAAAATGTTGCAGATATATGCATTATTATCAAAATATATCCTAAAAGTTCTGAACTAGTTATGACACATGTCACTTTGGTAACGATACATAGATTAATCAACTATATTACACATACATATACAGAAGAGGGTGTTTATTAAATTAACTGTAGTAC
This sequence comes from Hermatobates lingyangjiaoensis, assembly GCA_026182355.1. Lineage (NCBI taxonomy): Eukaryota > Metazoa > Arthropoda > Insecta > Hemiptera > Hermatobatidae > Hermatobates > Hermatobates lingyangjiaoensis. The sequence goes on from JAPFBL010000014.1 coordinate 7,684,558, forward strand.
CTGATGGATAGTTGTTCATTTACTGAGTAGTGTAATTAATTTGTTTTCAATATAAATATAGATGAATTTACTTCAAAAGTCATTCTGACGATATTGCAAATTCTCTCTTTTAAATTAAACAAAAACCTTGTTATTTTACAAATATAGCAATTATCAAATAATTGATGGATTGTTACAAAAAAAAAAACATTTGTTAAGAAATTGTGAATGGTATTTTGTTTAGTTGAAAAGAAACAATTGTAAATATTTTGAAGAATAAGATTAGAAAGTTTTTCTTTGGATTAATAATGCAACTTTGAATTGGGCTGAAGCATGCGAATTAACTTTTAAAATTAAAGTTTTGCTCTCAGTCGCCCTTCAACCAACTTTAGGAAAGTCTATTTTTTTTTTTTTTTTTTTAAACTGACTGAAGCAGATTTAAAGCCAAGGGATTATGATTAAACATTTCACCTTTCATTATGTATTCAAAATCAATTTTTCTGAATTTGGGAAAAAACACAGAAATTAACAATCAAATGTGGTCACGAAATTGTATATTTTATTCTAAATCAGACAGTGAAAAGAACTGCATTTTTTTTTAATGAATTCCTGTTTCCGTTGGTGAATTTAAATCACTTATTTATTTCAAATGGAAATACTTGATTACAAATTTAAATTTTTTTTTTCAGTTTTATTAGGAAGTTTGCTATTTGTATTAGACTTGACTTTAAATTGAATTAAACTAAGAATATGAATTAATTATTATACGTAGTACCTAATATATTGTTCAAAACATACATATTCTAATGTATTATATTTATAATTATTATAAATAATATTGTGTGCGCTTTCTGTGCGGAATTATAAAAAAATGACAATTTTTATCACTAAATAATTAAATTAGTAATTATAGTACGATTTATGGGTTTAGGTTAGGTTAGGTTAGGTTACAGTGGCCGTCCCGAAAGAGAACACACATAGGCCGCAAGCCGGCCCCTTGTGATACCACAAAGAGAAATTGAGGCTATTCTCCCCCGTCACTGGTCCACTCGAACCATTTCGAGAGAACAATAAATCTAGACAGATCCCTGATACCAGTGGATGCTAAGTTCTCAAGATTGTCAAAGAAGTACTCTCCCAGTGCCTCTTTCCTTCTTTTAGCCAGACCAGGGCATTGACAGAGAAAGTGAGAAATCGTCTCTTCCTCTTTCTCATCCTGGCATGCCCTGCAAATTTATGGGTTTAAGTAAAGTAGAAGCCTGATATTCACTAAAATCAGTGAATTTAAAATGTATGTAATTTCATTCTTTAACTCAAATTTTCAATTAGTACATTGACACAAAAATAGTTGCTAAAAATCAGAATTGAATCTGTGACTTTTATTCACCTGCACAGTATTACCAACGTCACCAATAAAATAAAACCAATAAATACTTCATTGTGTTTTAGAAGATAGAAGATACTTTGAATATTAATCGGACTAGACGCAATACAAAAATTTAAGTTTATTCAGGACGAAAATCTAAATATTAAACAAAAACTTTCAAATAATATACTGTACATAGAAAAGGAAGGTGATTTTAAAGAACGAAATTTGATAGAAAATGATTTTAAGGATGTCAGTGATTTATAAAATGATAAGGGTAAAAATAATTCTTCGAAAGATTTAGTCCATTTAAACCGTGGAATTTTGACAAAAACGATTAATCAGTTGAACTGAAAGAATAAAAAATTTTGTCAGAAATCCTTCAAGAGTTTGGATAAAGTTTTACGAAACATAAGTTCGATGTTGGCTCGGTTAGTGGTGTTAAACCACAATTAATCTTAAACAAGATAGTTATATTTCTAAGAAACCATACAGATGCTCCTTTTCTGATCAAACAGAAATAAAATTACAGATCTCAAAGTTACTTGAGTACAATTAGTACTCCAGTAACATTAGTCTTTAAAACATAAGATGGAATAAAAGCTCGGTTGTGCATAGATTACAGAGAATTAAATAAGATAGTAGTGCCTGAATCGCAGTCAATTCCTAGAATAGAAGACTTAGTGGTATTCAAAGGTGATGGTGCATGGTTTACTTCTTTACACGTAAACCTTTAAGCTTTTTGGTCCATATCAATCCGCCCAAAAGATCAAAACAAAAAACAGAGTTTGTTACACAGAAAGGACATTAACAATGGAAAGTACTGCGTTTTGGATACAGAAACTCACCCGCTATTTTTCAAAGAACAATGTCTGGTATAATCAGACATAATGTGTCACACATGTGCATCAACTATATAGATGATATACTGTTTTCTAAGTATTGGATGAACACTTTAAACAAATAAAGTTATCCCTTCAAGCGCTTAAAGAAGAAGGCTTTAAAGTGAAATTAAATAAATGCTCGTTTGCCCAAAATTCTGTTAAATATTTAAGATATGACATGATTAATTATAAAGAGTAAAGTATATCCAGTTAAAGATAATGTCATTGCAATTACAGAGTTTCCACGTCCAACTACAAAAAAGATGATTTTCAAATACTGGGGAAAATCAATTGCTATCACAGATTCAATTTGTAATCTCCTTCTTTAACTTAAATCTTCAAATAGTAGATTGACACAAGACAATTGCTAAAAATCTTTAAGAGTACATAATTAAAAAAAAGGAAAACATGATGAAAGACATCATGATGAGTGATTGAGTGGGGGCAGAGAGGGCATGATTGAAAGAGGGACAGTACAAATAAAATTGAATTTATTGTTATATTTTGCAAAATTAGAACATAGCAATGATTAGAAGTATCAATAAACATGCTTATATTAATTTTTTTTTTATTTTTAAACTAGCAAACGTACCCGTCTTTGACGGAATCAAAAATTCTATTATACTTGGTATTCCAAAATATCAATTATAGTATTATACTAATACTACAATTAGAAGTTATAGAATAGTAGAAAATACCATTATTAGTACAGTGCTAAAAAAAAGCCTCTGTATACAAACATTAGATTTTAAGTTAGACATACACAAATCTACAATCAATGTTTCAGCTTTATATGTCTTATGGTAGCAATATTTTTTGGACAAACCGACAGACAGAAATTATTCTAAGGGTACATGTGGCTACTCTGAAGTATGAAACGTAAAGAAAACTTGAAATGAGTTAGTTCTAATTAACGTGCTCCCAGTCAAAAGCTAGCACGCAAGCCACTGGGCTACTCTGGTTCCATACCTTACTTTATTACCAGTGTTTATATTACGCAAATATTAAATTAAAAAAAAATATTTTTGTTGTGTTTATTTATAATACATTTGCACTACTGTCATCGGCGAGCAAGCAAGCTACTGGCAACCCTGGCTGGATCCCTTTACTTTATTACCATCTTTTATATTATCCACATTTTAAATTCAAAAAAATATTTGTTTGTTACATTTATTTATAATACATTTGCACTACTGTCATCGGCGATCACGCAAGCCACTGGGCTACTCTGGTCCCATACCTCACATTATTACCAGTGTATTTATTAAGCAAATATTAAATTAAAAAAAAGTTGACAGTTATATATAATACATAGCAAACGTTAGGAAAATATAGTTAGGAAAATACAGCTAAAAGCCCCATAACTTCGCTTCTGTACTGAATTAATAATCTATTTAGAGCCCATATTTTAAGTTAGGCACACACAAATCCAGTGTCAATGTTTCAGCTCGCTATGTCTTATGGTGGCTGAGTTTACTTGTGACAAACATTTTTGCGTTAAACGTCCATAACTTCACTTCTACGTTGAATTTCCAATCAATTCATAGCCTATATTTTAAGTTAGACCTACAGAAATCTACTGTAAAAGTTTCAGCTTTATATGTCTTATGGTAGCTGAGTTTACCTGTGACAAAGTTTTGCGGACAAACCGACAAACCGACAAACCGACAGAAATTTTTCTAAGGGTGGATTCGGTTTCTCCAATGTATGAAACGTAAAGAAAACTTGAAATGAGTCAGTTCTAAGCAATGTACAGACAAAATCATTATTTTATTTATAAAGATTAAAGAGATATTAGAAATGCGGATTAGAAAAAAAAACACGTATTTATATAAACAAAAGAATGGTTTTGTTTTTACATTGCTTAAAACTGACTCATTTCAAGTTTTCTTTACGTTTCATACATTAGAGAAACCAAATCCACCCTTAGAAACATTTCTGTCGGTTTGTCCGACATAGTTTGTCACAAGTAAACTTAGTCACTATAAGACATAGCAAGGTGAAACTTTGACAGTAGATTTCTGTATGTCTGACTTGAAATATTGGCTCTAAATGTATTGGATATTCAACGTAGGAACGAAGTTATGGACGTTTAAAACAAAACCTTTTGTCACAAGTAAACTCAGCCACCATGAGACATAGCGAGCTGAAACTTTGACAATAGATTTGTGTATGTCTAACTTAAAATATAGGTTCTGATTAGATTGCAAATTCAGCGTGGGAGTGAAGTTATGTACCTTTAGGCTGTATTTCGCTAACTTCACAAACAAGTTTATTTTGAAAATATACAGGTGTAGCAAGCAGGTATTGTTAGTTGATTTTCATTTCATTTGCGTGTATAAATATTTGAGCTTATTGACATAGGTGTTTCCCAGAGTTCAAGATGTACTATCTATTCAGAATTAATGGCTTTGTGAACTAGCAATTCTGAACCCTTGCTAATGAACAGGCAGGAATAATCGACAAGTTCTTACGCTATATTAAGCTGAAGAAAGAACTTACATGTCAGTAAATAGAGTAAAAACTTAAAGTAAAAGCAGCAATAGCAGTAACAAATTTCGTGTTACGAAACTTGAGTGCCCAGAAATGAGCAACGGGACAGGACTCTGAGTTCTCGCTCTGCACAGATACGCCATAGAGGCGGACATAATGTCTGGGTGTGGTACTGGGAAACCTGTGTGTATACCACGCATACCATTGATTTCGAGCCACTATCCGTTTTCATTCAAACGATTGAAATATCCTGTCAGTGTCTGTTTTGAAAAGACGGTAACTAAGTCGCTAGGGGAAACTCTATCTACCGCAGGAATTGAAGTGAGTGAGACTAAGATTTTCTCACGTGGTTCAACTTTGCCCATAGTTTGTTTGCCCAAGAGTCAGCGGTTCCAACTCTTTCTTCTTTCATGAACCTGAAGGACAGACAGCTAATGTGGTGTTTACAGAGGCATTTGCTTAACACTGTACTAGTAATGATATTTTCAACTAGTCTGTAATTTCTAATGATATTTTGGAATATCAACTACAATCGAATTTGTGACTCCGTCAAAGACGGTACGTCTAATATTACGTAAATACATTATATTAGCAATCAAGTGATCTGCCTATAGATAGTTGATCGTGATTTATCTCAGAAATTTGGATGATTATCATTTATTTGTATGATCATTCTCATTAGTATAGATTTGCTGTTGAATATTTAACAGAACAAGCCATTAATAATTGGTAGTTTTTTCCAGTTTTTAACTGATAAGCTGACAGTTCATTGAAAAACTCTACTTAGTATAGTTTCGATGAAACAAAATGATAAACGTTCGATGGGGAAATTCCAAACAAGGTTTTCGAAAAATATGAAGAGTTATTAGTTACATAGCTCATTATCACACTGATGAAGGGAAATAGACAACTAAAGGAAACACAAGTGAGAATGAGCAGAAAAATTATGGATCAATGAGTATAATCAGAGGAGATCGTTAGAGTTTCAGAAAGTGATAAATTAGGATGATGAAATGAAAAAAAGACTTAAAAAATTATTTTTACTTTTTAGAATTCTACAAAAATCTTGTAGTAAAATTTTTGTATAATACAGCAGTGTAAATTTAGAAGTGTGTAAAATATAGCAGTGTAGTTTACTATATGATGAAGTCAAAATCAAATTATTTTCAAATATATTAAAATACTAACCTCTTTTTAAGATTTTTTAACAAACAGAGGAGTTTTTGTTTGAATATACTTTAAAATAATTGTATTGGTCAAGGAATTACAAATTTTTGCCTAATGTAACCTCACATGAAACATTTTTGACAGGTTTAGGTGAGATAATACGCTTTAATGGATGTTAATGTAAGATATTTTGTTATTTGTGAGTTCAAACACGAGAAAAGTAGATTTTCGTGCTTGATGAGAGAATGGCTAACAATTTTAAACCATTTCTCCGATGATTCAATCCATAAAAAATGTTGAATTAGGTACCATCTTCATGAATATTACGGAATATTGCATATTCTAAAATATTTTAAGAATAATTTTAAATTAAAATTGATAACTGATGCATTTGAACCGTAGGAACAAAAATTTCTGGTTAAAACACATCTCTATACAAAACAACATACTTATCTGAACAGCATGTCAACAGTAGTAAGTTCAAAAAAATTAACTCATCAATATATCATCTTAGTTGTTTCTTGGATATAGAAGCAGATTTGAATACCTTATCAAATACAGTGAACAAGAAGTACTACATAGATGCATGAAACATAAAAGAAAATAGATTGCAAACATTTAACGTTAAAATAATTACTATTACTATAGTATCAAAACTGAATTTGCGACAATTAAATGACTAAGAGAGGGTGCTATTGACACTATTGTTGTGATTATTCGTGGATACTCTAAATAATCAAGATTTTGATGCACAATGCTATCCAAATGATTTTGTTCTAATATGAAGAGGATTCCTTGATGGTACTACCTTAGAGCTTATTAAGCATGCTCTGCAAATTGAAATATAGATAAAGAAAAAAAATATTAATACAAATTTAGCTAAAACAGTCCTTGTACTTTTGTCTTGAGGAAAAAAGTACTTCTCAAAGACCATTTTTAAATTACTATTAGTTTGTAATAAAACCAATAGTATAATATGGATCGGTTGACTCGTATCTTAAGGTAAATTAAAAATAATACACTATAATGACATTCGTGCCTAGAAATAACGGAAACGATAACCGCTTGACTCATATCTAGCATGGAAAATTTATCAAACGTCCTCCAATTAAAATTTTTTATCAACAATGGGGCAATAGTCAACCTACTGAGACTGTACCAAATAAAATGTTTCAATGGGAATAAATGTTGTAAAATGGAATTGGATAAAGCATTAATAATTCGGTCTATACGTTGATTGATTTAATGACTCTCATCAATTATTTTATAGAGGGCGTTGTAGTTATAACAAATAATTGTCTGGTTTAGACGTCCCCTACAGAAGTGCTTTTTCCGGTATACTTTCAGGTATAATTTAGTACAAAAAGTTCATTCCTCCTGATTATAAATGTGAACAAATGTCTGGAATAGATATTACTTATGATCAGGATAATTAGCAAGAATGATGCCTCTTCTCTAGACAACTATTCTTGGGAGCATCATTACAAATATGGTTTGATGTCTTCTTCTATAGGTTTAAGTAGTTCATTATTATGACATATTATATCAAATCATTAAAATATCTTTGGTTAATATTCTTGTTTTAGAACTTAAAACAAGAATTATTTTCTTACACATCACATACACACACAGTCTCATGACTTAACTTGAGTAATAAAATCATGGCTTACCCTTTCTGATAATATCATCCTTAACGCTCTTACCTAATAGTAGATTTATTTCTAGAGATTAAGTCGCTGAGTCTCTTAATTTAATGGAATGACAGTAGACTGTTTCTTTTGATATAAAAGACGATTTTGACAACACTTACTTTCAAGAAATTAAATCTACACTTAGAAAAATATATATTAATTCATCGGTTGTAAAATATTTCAAAAGTAAGAAAGATGTTAAAGTGCGTGCGGAATATATCATTTAATATTGTCTTTTCACATAATAATTGTATAAGCTGAAATTAACATCAGGCATAAAATGAAATTTTAAAAAGGTACTGCCTGAAAAAAAGAAAACCACTGAATACTTTGTGTGTTAGTGTGAGGCAATCGCTCTTTAAAAGTCAGAGATTTTCGGGAAAACATATTTACAACAAGCAAATCTAAGAAATGCTTTTCAAAATTAGTTATTAAGTTCATTAGAAAGCATAACATCTGAGTTTTTACAATAACAACATAGGACTGAACAATAGTATATTTTGGCCCCAGCTTACGAATCCCTTAGAACTCTTAATTATAGATATTATAATAGATATTATAGACTAATAATAATAATGAAACCTTGATATTATAGAAAATCTATTCAGGCATGCAAACTTTTACAGCAAAAACAATACTTTTCTGAAATGTAATGGTTTTCTCCTAGTTTATAGATTATTGAATTTTTCTAGAAAATTGAAATGAGAGTGGTTTCTATTTCTATACCTTCTCGCTACAATTAGGTAAACTTGAAGAAGAAAACAACCTATTGGAAACATTTTTCATAGAATTTATGCCTATAGTTTACCAATAGTTTCCTTGCAGTGTGAATTTATACTGTATAATAGCTGACTGCATAACTAATGCAGTTTTTTTTCGGTCCTCGAATGTCCTTGACCTTATTAAGTAAAAGAATAATATCATACAAACTTCTAGAAACAAAATGAGCTCTACACTGTATCCTATTTGTAGTTCATCAAAGGTTCAATATTTAGTAGCAATGTATAAGACATATGAATAAATAATGTCATTCATCTATACTTCCACCATCAGTGACACATCCACATTTCAATTCTTACAGTGACTTGTCATAAAATTTCAATTCTTACCACATTTGAAGTCATAAAGTGCCAAACATACATTTAAATATATTAAATCTGTACCAAAAACCTATAGAGCAACTTTTCCAATGAAATAGTGAGCGATTTGTTTGAATGAATGTCAATGGCTAAAATGTATTTTCTTTTAAAATGGAATCTCTTTTTTATATATTTAATCAAATCAAGGAAGTTTATCAATAAACTTAATTTGTTATAACTTATTTTAAGATCAATAATTTGTAAGTATAAACAAATAAAAACAAAGAGGGAAAATTTGTTTTCCTTTTAGGTAAGCGTTGAAGCAACAGAAGGTTTTTATAATCAATAACATTTGCGATTCAAACAAAACAAAAAAAGACCATTGTTTCTATTAATTATTCAGTTGTTTGAGAGGACTATTTTTTTGTTGGATTTGCATTGTTTAGTCATGGTTGTTTTGAAAAAGCCGAGATGATGAGGGAACGAAATATTTTGAAGCGTTGAGGGTCTTTGTTTTATCTGTTGAATGAGAAACTGACAGTGTTTCATAAAATCGCGCCAGTCAATGTCGGAGCTTTTGTCGCCGTCAGGGGTTGCTAATTGGTCCTGATACAATAGAGGCTGTGAAATCGATGGGTCCCCACTGGTTAATGAGATAAACCCCGTCCCGGCGCATGAGGTCCAATTGTTGGCACCTCTATAGTGTCAGCCTCTTCTTCCCATCCTGTCTTGTCCACGACAACTCAGCCCTGTAATTCTAATCGCCCATTCTACTCCCATAAATGACGCCCGTTCGCTCTCATCTCCTGCCGCTTTTCCTGTATTCATTAATTACATTCAGCCAGATTACCTCCTTAAGTTTCATTCATTATAATTTAATTAAATTTCTTATTGGCGCTTCCTTAAGATACATTTTGACTATTGTCGAAGTGGACTAATGAAATTTTCATAAAGCATCGCATAAGTCATGAAATTTCGAAATACTTCTCTTAAAAACATTGTTATTAAATTACGAGGAACTAGTGAGGTAGATACAAGTGCATAATGCAGCTTAGAATTTTATTTAACTGTAATTTACAATAAATGCGTCTACTTCTACTGTATCCACAAAAGGTCTTTGGAAGAATATTGTTAAGTATCCTGAATAAATTGAACTCCTAACTATTATATGTGGCTGCTAAAATCATTAATTCCATAAATAATCAAACTGGGTTATGCATAGATTAGTATTCTCATCATAAGTAACATCACAGATTACTTATTGAAATGCAAATCACCACATTTTGATTCAAAACTCTAATTATTACTCCGTAAATATGCATATTGATCACAGATGTAATATCACTGTCAAACTACAGTATTATATTCATAAATGAGACTAACATCTTTCAACCAAGAATGGTCTCATCTTATTCAACTAAAAGTGCAGATAATGTACAAAACAGGAATTATATAGAAGTATACCAAAGCATCAAACAAACAAATCGCCTGAAATTAATTATTATTTTTTAATGTTCACTAATAATAATAAGAGTAACTAAAAATTAATAATAATAAATATTTAAGGATATGTAAACGACACTGACTTAACATTCGAGGGTATAAAATTATAACGATAAATAAACGCTATTAATCTTACAAGCTTATTGATTTAAAATGACCAGTTTTGATAGGAACTCTTGAAAGTCTAAATAATGTTAATTATGGAACATTACAAAGTATGCAGAAATAAACTAGAAAAAATAAAATGATTTTTGTTTAATTTTCAAATGGCTATACATAAACTAATTGCGTTACTCTATTACAATTAAGAACTAATAATTTCGCTGTAAACAACTTTTTAGTCTGCAGACATATTTTCAGCAGTTGGGAGAGAAGAATTAGGGTATTATTGTCATTTGATATACTTGAAAACTCCCGTCAAATTTAAATTTTATGTTTAAAAATGTAAAATTGACATGTAAATCGGTTTGTAATCAAATGTTTGAGACTCATACATGATGATTTTTTTTAAAAAAATATTTTTGTTCATGTTTGTAAACAATTTAACGGATTAACAATCTAAAAATCATTCAGGATTGTTTCAGTTGTAAACTCATGATACTTAAATTATTTAAATAGATATATTTGTTACTAATGTTTTGAAGAAGCAGTATTTTTAAATATTTGACATAAGATAAACTAAAAGTTTATGTGAAAGAAATTCAGTTATCATTTTAAGTATATTTGAACATGAACATTCAGACCTTTTGAAAAATAGTATATTTTCCTATCACAAACATATTTTTGTTAACCAAATGAACACAAATTTGTTTTTTCTAAGGTGGTAGAAGTAGTTAATAATTAATCCTCTTTGTTTGTTAATAAATAATTTTAAAACTTTTAAACATAATCCTTAAATCTATAAAAAAAAGATTGCAATTCAACTTTGATCAATACAGCAAAAAAAAATTGTATTAATCTAGTAAATTATATAATCTATGATAATTGTCTTAACGTAGTCGGAAAGAGCCTATACTCTCATTTGAATTTGTAAAGAAGGCAAGTGGGAAAGTCATATTGCAAGAAGGGTGCAATGCGGTCTTATTTTTGTTTATATGGTCAGGGGTTTTTGTTAAATGTGGAAAGGAAGAGGGGTGCCTGGAGGGGTGTGTTTGCATAGCGAGAGGGAGGCAGCAACAGGCGTGAGTGGAATGTGCCGCCTTCTCACCCCGCACAAACACACACCGACCTTTATTATTATATCTATCACAGGACGGCTTTCCCCCAGCCCCTGCCAATTTCCCCTTCCATCCTGGAAATGAAAAATCTCCACTTCCTGCGTCATCGCCTCGCCTCTGCCGCAACTTTTCAAACGCGCCGTCTCCCACTGACTCAATCATTCATTCCCTCCCTCATTCAGTGCTGGCACGTTTTTCTTTTATGCTCTCCCATTGCCGTTCACTTGTAGCAATACTTGGATGAGATCTCGTTGAAAAAAATTCCAACTACAACAACATTTTTCAAACTTCTGTTAAATTTTATCAAATATATCATATTTTTAATAAAGAAACTCTTTTTATACCCAGCAAATTTTTACATCACTTTAACATCTAACATTTTATAATATCAGAATAGTATTAAAATATACAATTCAATATTAAAGCAATTTTAAACATAGAAATATAAAATTTTCAATTTTATAATATGTAATTAATTTTGTAATTGAGTTATTAATCATGCAGGACCTTTTAATTTTCATGATTTATATATATATATATATATATATATTTAGAATTAGTAGTAATACTGTCCGTCATACCTCGTAAATTCTCAGAAAATCTCGACCGGTTTCGGGTCCGTCCGTATCCCTTCTTCAAAAGCAACTAACTCACTGTGTATTTCATTTTCCTATAACCTACCTAAACTTGTCATCTTCATTGTGGAATCAGTGTTGTCTGTGTGGTTAATTATATAATTATAGTTAACCTATTAACTATATATATATATATATATTTTCCAAGGTATGCTTTTTATGAAAAAACCAAAGTGAGTTTTTAAGGTCCTAATTGTTTTTATGTTTTATGTGTAAAATACTGTTTTTAAAAGGATTTTTTCAATTATAGTTTTAAAAAATAAAAATAAAATGATTTTAAATATTTCCAAACTAGATTTTTAAAGTAGCTGAAAGTTTATTACATTTGTTTACATGTTCAATTAATTTGGTTTCCTTTGATTACGACTATATATATATACGAGTATTTTAAAGATATGAAAGTTTGGAAGTAATGCCAGTAGTCTAAAATTACATCCTTGATTGCAATTCAATGAAAATAGATATTTTGAGGACATTCTGAAATTTTTAAGACCATGGGTGGGGGGGGGGGGGTCAAATCTTATGACCGCCCCGGGCGGCAAAAATAGTTGCTAAGCCACTGCCTTTGTTATGCGAATTTACTTTCAATCTCTTAGATCATTTTCTTTTTTCAAATTATGCCAAGAAAACATTTCTATTAGTTTAAACTGAATAATATCTTTTTCATCAGACATACAGGTCAATATTGATTTGTAAGTAGATAAGATTTGATAAGCTTTTCTATGCTAAATATTGTATTATATTATAATATTACGATAAATCCATTCATTAATAGTTATTTAGTACAACCAAAATGAATATTTTTTTAAGATATGATAAAGAACATAACTTTTTTTAATTCCTACACCACACAGTCACATTATATTTTTCTTTTCCAAATATCGATATGTGCCCAAAATAATATAGAGTAGCTCTTTGTTTTTGTATTAAGCTTTCTCTGAACAATAAAAATATTAATCAGAGTAATTAATACTAAATACTTAAAAAGTTAGTCAAGGCTTTATTTACTTCTTAAAAAGGATTTTCCGTTAATATTACAGGTGGTAACCACATACACTTGGAATTATGCTCAAATGTGTCAAAGATAATCAAATGAAATGTTTTCACTATGACTGCATAGTAATTTTATGAAACGGTCTGGATTCCATCAATGATTTTCCGATACTTTATTCAATTTCTTTTAGGTTTGTTATAATCCAACTTAGTCTATATAACTGCTTCAAACAACCTATCTCCATTTCATTTCCTCAGTGAAAATAGCCCTTCCCTAGAGTTTTTTTTTATTTCTTTCATTTACACCCTGTATATAGAGTAAAATGAGATAAACGAATTACCTTTTAGTACTCAAATGCGACTTAGTAAGGTATTTTGCATAAACAAAAAAAAACGAGTTTTCCATTTTCCTAAAAATTTGTTTAACGGTTTGAATAAGACTTTTTAATTGAAAGGCGGTAATGTATGATGATACAGGAAGCATTGCCTAAAATTGTCCTTATACCTTTTTAAAGGAGAAAAAAATTTAAACCAAAACAACTGAAGTTGCGCACATACTACAGGTTCATTAGATGAAAGATTAAATTCTAAAGCCATGTAATACATTCACTGGTAAAGAGAACAAAAGTAATATTCTCCAGTAGGAAAAACATCGTAGAACATGTAAACCTAACTTGAAACCTTTACTATAGCTTTGCAAAAGTATTAATACTACTGTGTAAAACTAATGATAGCATATCAATCGGTTGATTGATATTCCAAATCAAGCGTATAGTGGAATAACGGGATCAATTACTACCTCCAGAATTCAAAGGCTAATAAGCATCCTTCAATGAATTATTCATCAAAAAATGATAAATTTTCTGTTTATGTTACAAAATTTAAGGACCTCAATAGGAGATACTATTAAAAAAAAAATAATAGAATGAGACATTAATATATCGTCCTATATGTTAGTTATATACAATGACCTACGTAGATTATTTTTACAGGGTCTTCAAAGCTAACATAAATAATAATCTGGATCGAATGCTTTTAGATTTTAATAAAAAGGGCTCTAGTCATCTTTACTGAGGCGTCAAAAATTAATAATTAAACAGTGTAGATAATTTCTTTTTCATGTTAGTGCATAGAAAAAAGTATACTCACTGGGTATAAGTTAGTAAACCGTTTGGATATACGTAGAACCATACAAAATATCTTGCAGTCTAGAGCATTTTATGGCATATACCTCAGCTTTGAGAGAAGTTGAACTTGAAAATAAATCCAGAAGAAAGTTGTTAAGAGGTAGCAAGAACACCAGGTACAATTTAGTTTTGTTCATTCTAACTGAACTAACATTTCTTAAGGATACTATATCTTCAAAGAAATAATTTTCTATAAATTGATTATCTATTTTAAAGTTGTCTACTTAACCACTATGAATGAAAGGTGCATTCGACATCATACAAAGGATGCGAATTTGCAATCTAGATAACCTTGGATCACGTTATATGTAAATGCGAGGCAGTAGCCTTGAAAAACATAAAGAATTGACTTAACTGATACCTATTTCTGTGGAAGTGAGAGATGCGTCTCTGTGTATATTTATGAAGGTGATTAACTGAAAATCTGAAGTTGAATTAGTTACCACAATGAGATGCATAGTATATGTTATACGTACAGAAGTGGAGCGTACGACTACTCTTCAGCATTGATGTAAATAATTTGATTTCCATATTACTGACTATGGGATGAAAAATATGATAGGCATAGTAGCAGAGGTACCAGTCCGTTGAATTCAGACCTTCTGTTAAATAATTTTAATAACAAGTCAGATTGTTCATTGATTCAAGATTCTTTTACTGATAAAGTGATTATAGCTGCATGTAAACTAATGATACATAATTTATTAATGTGTTTGTATAACCAAATTAAAAAAAAAATTTAGTTGTCAACAACTTTGATAGTATGTTTACTTATAGTAAAGTTGAATGTATAGCACTCCAGATTATTTTAAATACGGAGGGAAAGCGATATGATTAATACATGATGTCTAGATTTAAAACGATTTCCTATAAATGTCTTTCACTATTTAGACACTTGCTATTGGGCTAAATTCCAAAGAAGGGAAGGTTCACCTCTCGTTAGCAGAAAAAAATGAGCTTATTTATAGTACGTTTATCAATAAGGTTCTATTTTTCGATTCAAATTTCTACGTTTAATCAATTTCAGATCAAATATGGGTGTTTTTTTGGGATTATTATAAATTTGTGTTTGATTTTTGTTTATAGTTTTTAATAATATTTGGTTCAAGTGTATTTTCTATTTGAGTTAAGGAAAAAAAAAACAAAGTCAAAGGTTCATCTCTTTCAATTTGATTTAACTTTGATGCTTTAATTATAATAATAACCCATTGTATTAACATTAAGTGATCTGTAGGATACTATGAAAACAATAGAGAACTCCAGTTAAAACAATAGAAAACTCCAGGCAACAGAAAGTTTGTCAAATTCATATTTCGTAATGAAAGTATTAAAATACTTCAACACGCTATTTGATTTCAATGTTTAGTTTTTTCTTTTTGTTGTAAAAATTTTAGCATAACTATTAATAAACGATGAAGGTATTCATATAATGTGAACAATTCAAAATGTTTATATCATTTAATAATTATCATGAAAAATCATTAACTAAAATTTTCGATTAGAAAATATTTAACTCTTAGATAACTATAGACTTCAAATCCTCCCTTTTTAAGATTATGTTCAAACTTAAAAAAACAACATTACTTCAATTTTGGTTATCTTCTGTGGTCATGATTAATATTAATTTGCTGTATTCACAGTATTATAAATCCTCCTTTAATAAACGAAGGCAATATAGTCATGGCACTACAATTAATCAAACCCTCTCATCAAAAGGTCCTTCTTTTTTTTCTTTTGAGTGTTCCTAATATAAATAACATAATTTGAATTTAAATTTCATTTGTAAAAAGATATAAATGTTATTACAATTCCTACAAAAATATTAATTATTTCGTTTTTATTGTATTTAAAACTGATATTGCAAAAGAACCATCCTTGTGCTGTTTCCTATAAGTTTGATATAAATTAATTATCTACTTAATTTAAAAAAAAATATTGAATTAATACATACCATTAATTGAACCATGCTTAAATAACTGATAAATCATTGGGTTTAAGTAATTTGACTACAATGATTTATTATTACAGCAATCTATACAATGGAGGCAAAACTTAATTATAAGTTGAGTTTTCTGCGAAAGTTTAAAGGATTTGCTTCGAATGTTCTTAATTATTGCATTCTTTACGAGATATTAGTCTAACTTTACTTACTGGAAGTTTTTTGATTTATGTAACTGTATTTGATTAAGAAATCAAAAGAACTTAATGAAAGTGAAGTAGCGACTGCTGTGTTGAAATTTAGCCAGGAATATTTTTAAAATATATCTTTTCTTAAGAAGTCAAGTTTTAAAATATCTTGAATAATGTAAACATATTCAATATAAATTTAGAAATAACTCTGTATTAAGAACTAAAAAACAGTACCTAACTAACTGCAGAAGTTGAGAATTATATTCATGAAGTCAATATTTTTTTGTTTTATACAGTTTGTATTAAGAACTAAATATCACTACCACTGCAAACTGTATAAAACAAAAAAATATTGACTTCATGAATGTAATTTTCAACTTCTGCAGTTAGTTAAGTACTGTTTTTAAAAAAGATATATACATATATTGTTAAATAGCAGAGCAGATTCTGCATTCACGATTTTTTTCAACATTTGTTCTTTTTTTTTTAATCACTTTTCTGTGTTTCAAAGGCAATGAAAATAACACATTTCCCAGGGACATACTGAAAGCAATAACACAGTCCAATAACTGATAACATATAATAAGGATTAACTATAACTAAAATTATTGAAGAAAACACAAGCTGTCGACCCCGTAGGTCAACTTCAGGTCGAAGGAAGTAAAAACAGATAAATAACAACGCAAAATAACAGTAAAGAGAAAATAGAATATGACTAGAAATATATTACAGGCAGTTCGCAACACATGGAGATACTAATTGATAGAGATATCGTCAGACTAGCTCCTAGCGAACGGGAGGTTAACCACCCGTCACTCCTTACTTATTACTTATAATCATGAATGCAGAAACTGCTCTGCTATTTAACAAAACATGCTTAGATGAAGAACTGCTACCAGTTTATACAAATATATATATATATATATACTCTGACCAAACTCTGAATCTCGATTACATTATACACCTATTCTATCCAACGGTTGATATATTATTGAATTTGTTATATATATATTATATAAATTATGACATATAAAAAAGTTGAATTATTAAAAAAAAAACATGTTTTGAGCAAGTTGTGTTTCTAAAAAAATGATTGTTTTAGTAGTCATATAGTTATTTCTAGTCATTTACCGGATTTTCCACCTTGACGTCTAGGGGCAGAATGTGTGAATATTTTATTATTTGGCACTCATTTTAAGAATTGATGATCCAAATTACCGGGTTAGTTGAATATCGGAAGATCTAAATGTTGTCTCACTCAAGTTTAATAGAGTGAGGATCTTTTAGAGTATTTGACATATTACAGGCTCAGGACATACAGCTTTGCAAGATCTCCCGCATGAAAAGTCTAGGACCACAGACAAGATTCTCACATATAACCCTCAGTACTAAATGCTAACCGGTTGCTTGTTAGCCTACACCTCTCTCCTGTTAGATCCAAACTTATAATATAAATTGTAAACTTGAATCTCTCATTCGCTCCAGTTTTTAATTTTAGTTCAACATTGTTTTGATAATAGTGTTAGCTGAATAGTATGAATGTCTAATCTTCATGTCTAATCTCCTTCTTAACGATTTTGTTAAAATTTTACCACCACTTCCTATGTTCTACTCTCGAGTTTACTTTCTCACTAGTGGCAGGTAGACTAGTACCAGAAAGGTCTCCCTGGTGTTCCTTGTTCTCATTTCTAATTTGTTTGTATTAATATTTTAATAGGTTGTTACGATATTTTCATAAAGAAAACTTAATAAAGAACTGTTTTGTCAATAGAAATTATCTCTGCAGAGACTTTCCCCATAATTACTAATTATAGTTCTGTCTTTACAAAGGACTGATTAATAAATATTTATTACTTTTAATTTAAACAGATAAAACATAATCCAGTTCATCTATTGTTTTTGAGTTAAAAAATATTGTCTAAAAATTCTATGTAAGGTATTTTAAAACATTTAACTTTGATTGGAGAACAAATATATAATGAAATAAAAATGTTTCTTTCTTTTTATATGCTTTCAGAAGTATTGCAATGAAGGCTTTAAATTTTGGGAAGAATGTCTTACATTATTGGAAGAAGAGGGTTATTGGATGGCAGGGGTGGCTGTTGGAAGAGGTATCTTGTGTGGAATGATCGATACGGGGTCCGAGGAGTCATTGTGATGCAAATCTCTTGGATGGTCTGCCGGTCAGTTTAGCATATTCTGCCTAACCATGTGGAGACTGAGCAAGACGCCCAATTTGCTACCCCTCTTCTCACCCTTCGCTCCCTTTAATCCGTCAAACAGTTTAATTGATTCACCCTGATCCACCGACTCCTACAGAATCAGCTTAAACCTAGTGAATTTAACTTCCCTTGATTCCTATTAATTTCCAACAAGTTTTGTCATCCATTGATCTTACCAACTCTACTTGGGCTTTAAGTATTTCCTTAACTCAAAACCATTAACTAAATCAATAATCCTAATCTTCCGGCAAACTTTGTCGAAAATTCAATTGTTCAATTTCTATTTAATCAATTAATAATTAAGTTTTTCACAATTTAGTTAAAGTAACGAAGTTTATTCTGAATATGACAATAAACGTCAAAAACACTGCCTATTTTACTGTTTCTGTACAAGCAGAAGAAAATAAAATTGTTACTACTGAAACAGCTAAAAAATTTGTGAACTCTAATATAAAAACTTTTGTAAAGAACTTAAGATCGCACTTATTACGATTATGAATCATCTAAGATCTCTGATCGATTTTGATTTGGATAGGGTTTGCTCTAATAGTTGCACAAGTTTTCGCCTATAATTCAAAAAGTAATATAGTTTATTCTTCCATGATATGCAACACTGTCATTCTCATGAGATATTATTTCTGCTAATACAAATTCAGTTTCTTTCATAATGATAATCTCAATAAAAACCTATATTTGTTCAAGTTTTGTCAGACTTTAATCTAACTGATCAGTCAACACCTTCGTTCAAGGTCACCTCCCACGCTCATTTTGCACATTTTTGTCATTCGTTTTCCTCATCAGTGTGTAATTCTGCATCAATCACTGGCTGATAAGATATCTCTTGACCAATGACGTAATCTTCTTTTATTAAGATAAACTGTGACAAATAGATATTAACAAGCAGTGAAAAAAAACAAAAAAATGTAACTCCTATCTACTTTCTGATAATTTTATATTATGATTTACATCTATTTATCCTCTTATTTTACATTATCTAACCGTATTGACCGTTTATTTTCTTTTTCATCACTTTATG
The DNA here is from genome assembly GCA_026182355.1 of Hermatobates lingyangjiaoensis. Lineage (NCBI taxonomy): Eukaryota > Metazoa > Arthropoda > Insecta > Hemiptera > Hermatobatidae > Hermatobates > Hermatobates lingyangjiaoensis. The sequence goes on from JAPFBL010000014.1 coordinate 7,704,140, forward strand.
ACTTTTCTTATATTTATTGACATCTAATAACCTCGACCCATCTCATTTTGACTAGATATCATTTACATTTTAGACGGAATTACATTTTTTCGAGGGCCCAGAAGTCGTTTTCTGAAGTTATTTCGATAATGTCTGTGTCTGTATGTGTGTGTTTGTGTATGTGTGTGGGTGGGTGAGTATGTATCCAAATATTGTGGCCACGCTACGATCCAGGAACTTAGATCGAGAAACGTCCATTTTGGATCGTTTTTTCAAATTTTGAGTGATATATATATATATATATATATATATATATAATTAAAGTTACAGCTAGAGAACACAAGAAAAAGGACTAACACTCACGAATCTCGATAATTTCGTCGTCTTGCCGACTTCAGGAGAGAAGAAAGAAAGAAAATAAAAGGAGAAAGAATGAAGGAACGGAGATGTAAATGCGTCCACTGGCCGATGTAAACAACGATACAATATATATATATATATATATATATATATATATATATATATATATATATATATATGTATATATAAATTCAGACAAGGGGTTCTTGAGGATTTTGGTCATAAACTGTCTGCCCAAAGACAGTTTGGTCATCGTTTATGACCAAAATCCTCAAGAACCCCTTGTGTGAATTTGAAATATCAGTGGTCAAGAAGCTATATATATATGTACATAATACCTCCTAAACTTCTTGTAACTGTGTTCATCGATTAAGCTGCACACAATGTGATGCTTCTTGTATGAGTTTAGATTCCACTAGGCTAAGGTTGCATATAAATATCTCTTTGAGAACTTCAGAAGAAGCGGCTCACATCTTTCTTATTGAAGGCAGCTCGATCGAAATATGGTTCTGAGTTTTTGCAATCTCTTACATTGATTTTCTTTCTACGAGTACATATAATCTTCCATAGAACGGTATATTTACCTTGAATTTTTATTTTTCTAATTTTTGAAGTCTTTTCACGTTTATTCATTAAATCTGTGTAAAGGAACAGCAATGTCATTGGTCAACTGTTTCAAGTGACACTCCACTCATAATCAGGACATTTGTGGTGAGTGTGTTGGAGATCATTGATATTTATAATTTATAGCTTATTTGGCTGGTGGTTTAAGGTCGAATCGATTGTTTCTCGGCATCAGGCAAGCATAGTATGCTTCTGTACTTCGTACTTAGTATACGTACTTCGTATCAGGGTACTTAGCTTCTTCTTCTACCTGGTTGGACATAAACTTGTAAACAATTTTAAAACCTTGCATATATTAACACTGGCTTTTCATAAGGGTAATGATGCCTAACATTGTCTTTTCATTACAATTAAATTTAGTTCCATTGACAATTATCCCTTTTTCAATTTATATTTATGACCACGTATTGTGTGGATTTTTTGCGCGTTAGCAAAATGGTACATTTTGATTCTCATAGATAAAGAAGTCATTTACATTTCAATAAATGTGTTTTTGCAGTCCTCGAAGCTGCCCAATAAGACAAGTGCACTCATATATCAGCTTCTTTCAGTTTCAGAATCCCAGAACTGAAAACATTCTTCAATATTATTTTAAACAAGCAATAATCAAAATACTGTTCGGATAACTGTTATCCTTTTAAACTGAAATTTATTTTAGCGGAAGTCAATTGAACGATGTAAATTTTTTTTTAGAATACCCTGCAGTAACTGAAATAATTTAGTTTAGCTTAATTTTTAACACAGCTAAGTTTTTACTTTTAATACAGTAAAAAAGTTGCAGTCTTCTGAGTTTTGTATTTTAAAATAAGTTTAAGTTCCACTAGTACATTTCATACATGCGTTATTTTGTTAAATAAAAACAAAATGTGTTGTCAAATGTTTAAATTACTAACTAAATTAATCAATTGTCATTACACATTTTTTTTAAAATGTATTTAAACTCTAGCATTTTATCTCCTTTACTTTAAAAAAGAGAATTAATTTTTTTAATGCTGTTCCATCTCAACTGGAAGAATGAAGTGTTAGATTGACTTAAATTGTTCACTCATTAATCGGACTTGATCAATAAGGAGACGGATAATTTAAACATTTCAGTCTAACAGCATTCTCAAGAGAAGTTTTCAATAATAATCTCAAAAGCAACAGAGTGGAAGAAGACGGAAAGAGTTTTAAGGGACTGTTTCAAAATGAATCACCTCAAATAACAATCCAGACTTTTAATTGAATCTGTGGCAACGAAATAAGTCAGCCTTGGTGACAAACTAATTGATAAATTTCCCTTAATGAAGGCGCTCTTCGGATATTGATCACTGTGGCTATCGATTTCATTTTAATTGAATTTGACCATTTGATATTACGTTCTAATTAATATTCGTCATGACCCAAAATGTTTGGCACGACTCTTTCAACCATTTCTTTTCATTAACACCTTCATAAGACAAGTCATAGTCATCAGTATTTTATTTTATCTTATTAATAAAGAATATATTTTATTTTACTATAAGTAAAATGTACTAACCATAAAAACATTTGGAATATTGGCAGATTTACATGTTTGAGGGCCTCAAAGTTCTTTTTCGTAGTTTCTTCAATGATATTTGTGTACATATAGGTGGGAGAGTGTGTACCCAAAAAGTTTTGTTGGTTCGGCACAAGCTACACTATTTGATGGATCAAATGCATATTCCATGCAAAAATTATCACTATAGTGTGATGTGCGTTGTTGTTTTTGGGCAATATGGCATGTTGTAAAACTTATTTTTTTGACCAAAATATGTTTTAGATAACGTTTTTTTCTGATAGACTAAATGCTTTAGAATTTTGCAAATTTGTGAAATTTGGACAAAACACCTGCAATAAGGTGTTAGTGCCTGATAATTGTTTCAGATATAATATTGTGATAAAATGTTAGAACTTTTCAATAGCTAGAAAGGAATATTTTCTACAAAATGTAAACATTTAGACTTAAGACTCATTTGTAAAGCTTACAGGTCACACCTTTAGGCGGATCTTCATAAAATTATACCCAAAAATAGAACATTATGAAAGTTTGAGAAGGTTACATTTTCTTAAACTTGTGTTTGACAGAGAAGGGAGATAATGTCGCATATTATGATGTTAGAATTTTTTTTTTACGCTAAACTGCTAAGCGAATAAATACGAAAGGTTCCAAAAAATAAAATAAGTATTTCATGAAACAAATTTCAACGTTGCTATAAAAGGGTATGTAGATATAATAACTAATAACTCAATTTGTACTAACAAACAGCCTGATATACTTGCGTAATTTGTTTATGTTGACTTAGATTTTTTTTTTCTAAAAATCTAATATTACATAATTTTTATTTTAAGGTTAAATACCTTAACAAGAACATTTAACAGAGTTAATATGGTATGTGATAACAACCAAATACTTAAAACCATATATTTTATATTTAGAAGGTTGAATGATAGTTATCTAGTAAGGGAAGAAGACTGTATGATGAATTTAAAAAAAAACAGCGCGAGCAGTGTGGTTCAGAGTCATAAGAAAGAAAAAATAGATGGTATTGGGGAAGGACTATGTCCAGAAATGGTCCTAGTTTCACAATTGGAAAAAAATCTATTGTCTTTATCAAATTTATTTTGTAAGTTTTAAATCATGTTTTCGCAGTAGTTATATAATTCCACTAAGATAATTTCCTAATATAATTCTTAAGGTAATTTCACTGTGCAAGATTAAATTACTTTTTATTCTAGTTCAAATTATTTGCATGCTTTTCATACTTTGTTACTCGTTTATCAATTTATTAAAAAATAAATTATATTTATTCAATTATTTATTATTTATTTATTAATCATTTATTCAATTTAAAGCATTAAAATTGAATCATTATGAACAATACAATTTTTCAAAATAATTTATGTAAATTATTTAAGCTACAATACAAATTTATATCAATTTTGATCATCAAAAACATTAATATTATTGCAAAAACTGAAATATAATCGCAAAAACTGAAAACTCAACTTGGAGTCATTCATAACCTGCTTTGCTTGTTGTATTGTCTAAGTATAGTTTTATATTGGTAACATTAGAATTTTTAGGTAAATAAATAACTTAGTAAGGACCAACTTAAATGTCAGAAGGGCAAACCAACAGTTAGTTAAGAAAAATGTTTGTCTAACAAAATGCATGACTTCCTAAGTTTTAAAGGATTCACTGTGACTGTTTGTTGGATATTGAAAGAGCTTTTGATGACATGCTTAATTAATCCAATGAATCATAATTAGTTCATGTAGGTTTCAATTCAAGAACTACCATCTTTATTATGGTCTGTACCACATCTGGGCCTATACCACATCATTTCCAAATTGTTAAAAGATGGGTAAAACAGAAAGATCTATATTTAAATCGATAACAAACGGTCCTTATATTCTTCTCAAGAAGAAAAAAAACAGTAATAATAATGTTTGCAAGGTGATATTATTACAGAGTACTAAACTAAAATTCTATAAAGGACCGGAATAATTTGTAGTTTCTTTAGATGAAAGACTGGAAAAGCCTTGTGCCAGAAATATTGGCTGAAAACCTCAGATTAATGATAACAAGAACATATCACATTGTTCTAGATCGGGGGTGGGCAACTTCTGGCACGCGTGCCAAACTTGGCACGCCGATGACTTGTCTCTGGCACGCAAGAGCACAGGTTACCCTTAGCACAGATGCAAACACATTTTGCCCTAAGCACAGACAAAAAAAAACTACTTTTCTTGGGTTAAAAGCTTTCATGTCATGACAGTATATGTACGTTCTGGTGGTGAAGAGGTTTAAGCTCTACGAAGTTAAAGAGGTCTCAAGAAAAAGAAGTTGATCTTGTTACCATAGTTACCTTCTTTTTTTAAAAGGTTAAATGTTTTTTCTCTTTTTTTATACTATATTTTACTGCACTAAGGTAATTTATTTTTTTTGTTTAAAAAGTTCTTAAGAGACACCAAATATGTTCTAAAAAAAAAAAAAAACATGGCTGGCACGTGGAAAAAGTTTGTGTCAGAGACTTCGCTGATTTGGCACGCACTCTCAAAAAGATTGCCTATCCCTGTTCTAGATCAATCATTTAAAGTTTAGTATGACTGATAAAATAGATATAGACACAATAAAACAAAATAAAACATTGAAATAAAACCAAAACTGAATTCATTGTGGACTAGTGAAATATGCTTACTTATGGTAAAGTTGAGTGTGAGCCACTAAGGTTGTTTAATTTATATTAATCAAATGAGAACATCATGTTTTACTGAATGAGTGTAAAGTTAATATGATTTTAGTCCTAACATATTTTGATATTTCCTTTTGTAAGAGGAAAAGCTCTCTGTTTATGCAGAAAGTGGAAAAGATCCAGCGGAGCGTTAAAAGTAATTGCCGACTTTTCTACTTCCTTTCCTCATATAAATGAAAATGAGTTATATAAGAAGAAAATATTTGAAAAGAACCCTCAGTTGGTCAATGTTCTAAAAAAAAAAAAATTAAACATTTTCTCTTGAGATGGAAAAACATTTTAAAGTAAAACAGCTTACTTTAAAGTAAATGCATTTTATCCATTTTTAAAATAAAATTGTGGTAAAAACTATAACTGAGATATAAATTATAAATAAAAAACACATTTTATTTCAACAAATTAAAATAAATAAAATAAATACGTAACAGTTACTCTTTATACTTTTGTGTTGAAATAAACTCCATAAATTCACAAACTCTTTTATGTGAAGAAACAAATTTGTTCGTGATTGAATAAGTGTATTATCTTTACTCATAAATTTGGAATGATTTTTCCAAATTGTTGATGAAACAAAACATATAATAAATTTGTTAAAGCAACTGTAGTAATGTAAATTAAAACTAACATTTTAAAAGAAATAATTTGTGAAAACAAGGCAAATATATTATGATAATAGCATATGGGTAGGAAGCGTGATTTTCTTTACTGTCAAGACGTTTAGACTGTGGAAAAATATGATACTTCATTTGAATCCTATCGCTTTCTGCATTTATTATTCTAGAAGACTCGGCGACAAAAAGGCTCTTTCACATTGAATGTTATGACAGAAAACATTATGCATTCGTACCGTTTTATAGCAAAACTCATTATTCTTTTTAACATAAACGTCAACTATTTATAAATGGTGTTCAGATGAAATCATCATCAAACACTAATCATACATGATGTTTGAATAATATATTCTGAACTAATGTTTTGAAAACAATAACTTCTGTAATTATGTACAATAATACCATATGATAAAGAATATTTGTGTATGTGATTTCATATGATAAAACATATTCATATACATCGATTTTCATACATTCATTTGGAGCAATTTGTATTTTTTAAACAATTGAATGAGCACCATTACTACTTTTGTCGTTTTTCAGTGAAGTCCATTCATATTAATTCAACTGTCAATCAATTTAATTTTTTTACAATTTTTAATCTATTCAATTGTTTGAAAAAAATTAATTCTTTTTGCAATGTATTTTTAATAGTTTTGCAATGTATATTTGAAAAAAGGTTAATTATTAGTTTATTCTATCATAAGAAACAAAAGTCTGTCTTTTTGGCCTTGAAATAGCACACAAGAAAAAAAACGTAGGAATCACCATTTAAAAACAGAAAAGAAACACTTTTTTTAGCATTACGTGATACACGTCATGTATTAATGCCTTATCTCATAATTTATTATATTGTGATACAATATATTAAATTAATATTTCCCAAGGCAGTCAGTTTAGCTCAGTGGAAAACCACATGACTCCAAAATTATACAGTACCTCAGAGAATGCAAAGCCTGAAGACCAAGCGACCACGAAGACGACATATTCCCTTACTGACTGACTCCCCCATTCTTGACATTGTTTACTGACCCAACAAAAAACAGTAGGATGAGAAACTAGCAGTAGTGGGCCTCTGGTCCGGAACTGCTATTTACGACATGCACTGTTGTGCATGGTAATATTCGTTGGTCGTTGGTTGTTGGTCAGTGGAAAGGCACTCACCTCTGACTGGTAGGTTTGGGGGTTCAATACTCATTCTAGCCTCTGATTTATTCATGTGGGAGGTGAATAAATCTGAGCACGTCGTTCCTCAGAGAGGACGTTAAGTCGTCTGTCTGTACCTGAACGATGAGGTACCCTTATAGATCCCTACTCCAAATACCTTGAGTTAAGCAAAATTCAGGACTCCCAATGTAGGCTTAATCCTCACTGTGTGGTGTCACAAAGGGCCATTGTTCTTCCTATGTGTGTTTCCTTGGGGGACTGCCACTGCCACCTAACCTAATATTTCCTAAATACATCTACATTAACGAGGCAAAAGCCATTCCTATTTAAGAAGACAATGAGAGTTTGGTCTATAGTCTTTGTTATAAACCAATTCTACAGTGGGTTTTACACACGACCATGTTATTTGGGATACACAATTTATTAATTTGGTTTTGATTATTGTTGGAAAGATTAATTGAAATCGGAATCATTAATCGTAAGAATCGTTTATTTTTGGAGGAATTGGAATCGCATCGTTAAATAAATACAATAGATTTTAAAATTCTTTCGTTACGATTCTAACTTTAGAACCTGCCATTTGTACGGTTATAGATTATAAGTTAGATAGAACCTACCATTTTTAACACCGACACTCATTGTAAGCATTGAAAATAAAAATATAAATTTTCTTAACATTGGAATGCAGAGTTGATTTTTTTGACCACTTAACCCTAAGAGTCCAGCAGCATTAGTTGTGTAACTTTTATTGGTCCATAATATGAGATGAACTTATTAAATCAGGATAAGATTTTTGTTTTAATAGCACAACTAACATTTTCTGCGATACTGAAATCATGAATGAAAAATTAAGAAAAATTTATAATAAAATCATTCTAGAACTTGTTATGGTATATTTAACATGATAATAAAGAAGTTAATTAATTACTTCAAAGATAACCTCAATAAGTTTCCTATTCCGCCACATACATACTTCGTTGATTCGACCAATTATTTAATTGTAAGGCAGCTTTTGGCATTATCAATTATTCCAAACACAAAAGTTATTTGTAAAATCATTGAGAATGGTGAAGCAAAGGAATTGTTTAGTGGACTAGATTCAACTTTATCAGCTTGGAAAGCTTCTGTCGGCTCTAGATTTCCTACATATTTTATCAACAAAAATCTGATTATAGCAACACATTTAAACCCGTGATACAAATAAACTTTTCTGGACCATGAGCAAGCAACCAGCATGAAAATTTACACCTTCATTATCACACTTTCATTAAAAAATGTAATGAAGTTTGAAATATCCAAGTATGAAAAAGTTAAAATGATTGGACTGGGTGAAGATACTCTTCGTTGGTGGTGTTGAAACCAGAATATGACGGCAGATACAGGTGAAATACTGATGTTTCATCATAAATGTATAATTGTTAGGGTTCAATTAGAGATAAGTCAAATCAGGAATGCCATGCAGGTCTTTCTAATCCTGTCTCTTATAAAAATACACAGTTTTTATACTTTTCTAACTGAGTCAGCAAATTTCAGGATAATAAATGGATAAGACTAATTAATGTTAACTACTGATGAAGGAAAGTTATTTAAACATAGTTGGTAGTTTCTAGCTGTACATTTATTAGAATGTTTACTTTACATTACATTCTCTATTAATAAATCATTTTTATGTTCAGTTGATTCACAAATATTACTACAAAAATTGGTCTGTGGCTATTTTTATATCATCAAAAATATTTAATTTAATTAAAAACTAACTTTTTTTTGTCATAAAGTATAAAATATTCTAAATAAAATTACACAATACCTTGAATATTAATGAAAGTGTACCATTAGCAAAAGGTGTGAATATTTTCACTGTTAAGAAAGTATGTAGTATATATATTATTATTTTACTGATGGTTATTTTAACTTTTTCATTATTTTTCCTGTCATTTATAGAGAAAATTTATTCAGATTGATTTTGATAATCATTTCCTAAAATATTCTGGTTAGTGACTTTTCATACTTTTGTTTAACTGTATCTAGTTTCATTTATAATTTTCCTGCCATTTGTTATACATTAACTAAATTAGGCCAACACAAAAATTAATTAAGATAGCTAACCATTGTGCTGGGTCTCCACTGGGTGCTGGGTAGTTGCTGAGCACATACAGGTAGAACTTAAGCGGGAATCGGAATCATACTTGTTATTGGAATCGTTAATGAACATTTTCAGGGAATCGTACTTGGTATCGTAATCGGTAAAAAGTTTAGGAATCGTCCCGACACTGATTCTGATATTCTACTTATATTCTATTTCAGGTATTAGTTTGGTTACTTTGTATGGAACTATAATGAAAATTTGGAATAATCTATATCGAAGAATGGTTAGCATAATGCGTTCTATCAAGACACTATTTCAGCATTGAAATAGCATAAAACAACTATTATGATTTTTGCAATCAAATAAATGGACAGCCATTTCGTATTAGCACCTTACATGAATTAAAATTTACATTATATGTCTTCATTATACTTCTCGATTAAAGATGCCTTGCTTTTTTTTAAGGTTTAACTCCTATGAGCCATATTGTAAATTCTAAATATTTTGATGTAACGAAAAAAATTGGTTATAAGTTTGGCATATATTAATATATTTGCACTTTTTCGATGGAAATACAACCCGAAACGAACAAATATAGTTCATTGTACATAAAGAAACATAGAAAAATTAAAAGCACACACTAACAGTCTCTCATTTTCGGTTTGAACCGTCTTCAGGAGAGATAAAAGAGGGAAACCAAGCGGACTGATTCAGAAACGGTTGGAGACCCAGCCGTCTCCGAAATAGTACCCTTGGCTTCCCTCACTTAATATATTTACAAGCATTTTAAGGTTAGAGTGATCATCTTTTAATACAACATAAACCAACTACCATCATCTGGATATATTGCCCATATTGTCTTTTATGTGTTATATTTATGGTAGGGTATATTGTATTATTTTACGACTATAAAACTTTTGCAAATTGTTTATGTTACTTTATATTAAAACAAACAAATAATTCAAAACAAATCAATAGGTATAAATGAATTGACTATCGAGCCTCGTAGTAAACTAATAAAAACAACGATCTACATATCAAGTCGTTCAATATTGGTTTGAAAGCTGTTTATAAGGTGTTCTGATCAGGTTTGATAAACAAAATTAAGGGCTTGAAAACATAAAAAAATTAGTTAATAATTTGCAATTCTTCCTTAAAACTAAACTCAAATATGTGAAATATAAATTTTAAGAATCTCATAGATGAAATCAAACAAATTTAAAAAAAAATTGTACAAATGTATCAATTACATTCGTCAAATATACTTAAATACATTCTGAAAAACCATGTTGACTTAATTAGGAATAAGACAACTAATACAAGGTAAATGCAGGAATTCATGACTACTTAATAGTGTTAAAAACATTTATAGTCATATCAGGTCACTGAGTTCTGAGTTGAATAAAAGTTGTTATTCAAACTTTTAAGAGACAGTTTTATTTACTGATATAATTTTAATTAAACATTTAAAACTGTGTGAAGTCTTCAAATTGAAATTATTGAATGAAATGTAATGTGATATGGCTTAGCCTCTTCTCCTAATTGAAACGATTTGTGGGTTTAAAATTCGTATCATTATATTTAACAGATAAGAATATCACATTTAATGAGCTTAGACTTCTTTCAACATTTTTTGATGTAGTATTCGGTAAAAAATATTCTTTTTATTATTTGTTTAATCTAATCTATCAACTACCAATTGTATTAGACAATGTGTGCAATTTATAATCAGTGTTAGATTATATCTTTTTTGCGTAATCTATAATTTTAATTCTGTATTAATTTCGTTTATCTCAAAAAAGTTAAGTGTAACGGAACTATAGAAAATTTAAATTGTTTTTGTTATATGTAATTTATTATTAGAGTTGGAATTAAATTGTTTTCCGGGTAAAGCCGGGTAGATCAGCTAGTTTGTAATAAATAAAAAAGGGAACAATTTACTCCATGTTTTTCTATCACTGCTTCTTCTCTGTTAAATTATTATCAGTATTTGATAAAATCTTAAAAAATCTAAAATAAAATAAAATATCAGTAAATGTTAATTGGATAAACTAACTTTTTTATTGAGTTTACTTACATGTCATATACCAAAATCACTCTGACTTGTTTTAACTTAACCTAATGAAGCTTTCTTGATAGAAGAAATAAGGGGGAACTATAAATGGAGATTCAGCATTGAATAATATATAATACACAAAATAATCAATTGAAGTTAAAACTTATTGATTTACATTCTAAAAACTGAATTCCCTGCAACATTAATACAAAATCACTTGTGGATAGAACATTAGTATTGAGTATCCAAACGTCAAAGGAACCTATTGGTTTTTTTATGATAATAATTTAGAGTTTTCTTGTGCATTTTTTTATGTTTTAATCTCTCTCTTAAATTTGAAGGAAATTGTTATTACATAATTTAATTGTTGAAGGAACAGAAATAAATTCAAAAAATAAAGACATAAGAATACTATGTTGGTGTTAAGGATAAGGCAGAATAGTTGAGTCAAAACAGTCAAGTCAAATCCATTGAAATTATTTTACCATTGAATAAGGTAAAAGGGGTATTTGATTTGTTAACAGAACACAGCTTTGGTCAGTTGAAGATTGAATTATGGGCACGAGTAGAAATTCTCCTTCTAAATTGCTTGTTCAAAAAGATAATGGCAGCCTGTTGAATGGATATAAAATAGGCAGTGTTTATTTTGGAGGGATAATTAGGAGAAAGAAGAGCTCTATCTAGGATTGCTATGTAAATGACGAAAGGAGGAGAGTTATGGGGAGCAGGCACGCTTTGCTTGTCACTGGCAAGGGAGCTCACGCACCAGCCCTATCTGCACAGATACCATCGCCGACTAAATGTTCCACCTAATAAACGACTCCTGCCTTGTCCCTTAACTCCCCATTACATACTTGCCCTAGACACGTACACAAACCAAAACCAAGTATCAACAATCAAAACTACGCACCACAAACCAAAACTTAATCATTTCTATATCATCGCTCTACAAAACAACAATTGCCTCTCAGCAACTTTTTAAATTTGTTAATTAAATATAAAATTACTTCTACTATGTTTTAACAATTAAAAAATATTGAACCGTCTATTTAAATATTAGTTTAATAATCAAGTTACTAAAATTTACAATTTAGTAACTCAAGTATACAATAAGAAAAGTATAGAAATCACAAAACATTAGATTTAAGAAGTTTGAAGAATTTAGGAGTATTAAGTTCTTCTGAATTAATGTTTGACATTTTTGTTTTATACCCTACCCTTTAATTTCCTATAGCTATAGACAACATGACTTATATTTAATATATATAGTTCCAGTATGCTTCTTGACGAACACAAGAAGCGACTTAAATTGTAAAAGAAAAAAAAAACAGATTAAAAACCTATTAGGTAAGAAATTTAGGCTTGTATTGATACCATTGTGTTAAAATAGGTATTTATATCCGCGATTCTGGAAGACAGTTTTAGTCCCATTGATGATGCAGCCATTGCGAAACCGGTCAAGCGACTCCACCAGCGATAGACGAGGTATGACGGTTGATAATAATATCCTAATGGAAGATACGTTCCTATGAAATTGGTGTCACACCTCATTACCGACAAGACAGAGCCCATGGCGTTCTAGATTTTTCAGGAATGGTTTGATCGTTCAAGAAGGAATGAAAACTTTTTGCGATAATAGTTGATGATTGTGACATTGAAACGAAGACCCATTGTTCTAGTGAATAGGTAAACATTTCCCAGATTCAAAAAGCACTCCAAATTTTATCCAAGATCAAGGTTATGTAAATAGTTTTCTTCAAAGCTGAGAAGTTGTTCATCACGAGTACCCTCCTTAAAGACTCCGCAATAAATCAGGCTTACTAAATTGAAGTTTTGAAACGTCTCAAAGTGGGTATCTAATGCAAAAGGCTACAAATATCGTGCAGTGACAACTTGTTTTTTCATTAAAATAACGCCCTAGCCCATTCAACACTCAGAACTTGTTAGATTTGTCTGATCACTCGATTACTTCGCCCCTTCTGCTCTTCTGGGGTGAGTATCCCAGACACTCATCTGACCCTGCGCCTTTCGATTTCTTCTTGTTACCCAAAAACTCAAAAGTCAACAATTCAATATGTCAGTAAGCGTATCATTTGAACAGATCTCATAATATCTAAAATTATATTTGCGACAATACAATTAAACAATTACTTAAATTGACTATCAATGAGTTTGAGTGTAGACAACACCAGACTTCTTTATGTGAGAGAGACGAAAAAAAAATCTGGGATGGCCTACTCAACTAAGCATAATATCAAACAGATTTACCACCATGTATTGTGCTCTTTATATTTAAATCAATATGTATAATTTGTTAAAAAATTACCGTAACTCTATTCTAGGTATATACCTAGTAACTATTTTTAGTTATAATTGCATTTTGATCCATGAAACGGTATGACTTACATCGTCCTGAGAAGATTTCAGATTGAATTATAAGTCAAAATTTTTACACTTTAATGAAACAAAAATATTTTCAGTTGTTTTAAAAGTCTGAGGATTTTTTCAGTTTTTGCATTCGTAGCTTCCAAGATAATACAAAAATTTAAAGACTCAATAGTTCGTAATTTAGGAGAAGAAGAATTATGTCTAAAAAGACATTTTGACCAAAAAAGTGACTTTTACATCATGCATAATTTCACTTAAACCATACTGCACATTTACATTATGAGACCCATTTTTCTGTAGAATATTAATTTGATACATCAAAGATTTTGGACCGTAGCGTCTACACAACCTTTTGGATACAGTCTCACCCACCCAGAGACACCATCGAGAAAACTTCATAAAACGACTTTTGAGACCTCAAAACATCTAAAGCCGCCAAAATCTCGTGATCAATTTTTTTCAGGATTACTATACTTTTTTTATAATAAAGTAAAAAAGGATAAATAGAATTGTAATATTTCATTAAGCTTTCTACTGTGTTTTTAGTTAATCAAGTAAAGAAAACATCTTGCAAAATATTTTTTTATAATGTTTCTAAAACACTAACTATTATTATGATTAAAATGTATAATATATTTTAGTAACAATGAAAAATTAATTAATTCATAGTTCATAACAGCTTTTGATAAAGCATGTACGCTCATATCATTATGTATCTACCCTAATTATTATTAAAAATATACGCTCGTATCATTATAGTTCATTATGTACGCAACTAAAAAAAAATGTTTAATTTAATGCTTTATAAGTCATGATAAAAGTTAAACTTATGAAGTGTACCTACTACTTAATATGACTGTTTCTACAAAAGAAGACAAGTTGTCCACTTCGAAATTCGTTATCATTGTATTAGATTACGAATGACAAGTAGCAATTATTTCACTAAGTAAATGATGGTTTCATAAAAATTTTAAATAACTAAACGAATGTAATTTAATAGTTTAAATAGCTGAATTAAATATCATGCTTTCGATACACATTCAATATCAGGTATAATCAATTTCTGAGACTTTGGAAAAAATGAAAATGAAAATACTTAATGATTTCATCAAGTATTTTCATAAGGACATAAATAACTCGTCTCAAGAATTAACTTATTCTATACAGTAAAGTAATAAGATGGGAGAACATGGAGGGTCTCTTAGCAACGGTGCATTTGCAAATTACATAATGCAAGAGTTGGGGAGACAGCAATCGACATCAACAATGCCCAGATAAAGCCCCTGTGGCTGTTTTTAATTGAGATTACCATTATTATAATTACGTGAATTTCATAAATTATTAAAACCTAAGTTATTATAAATGCATTAAATAAATGAGTTCAGTATACTTGCAACTATTTTATATTACTATTTTTTTAACATTATATTTTTATAAAAAATTGTAGTAAGAATTCTTCATTTCGATACTTAAACAATTTAGTCGAAGTATTGAAATAAATGTCAGTCATTGTTGGGTAAAAAGCTAATGAAATGGTCTCCACATTTAAAAATTTAATAGTATAAACAACGTGTTTCGAACACGTAGTGTTCTTCCTCAGACATTAACTAAAAAATACAATGACACCAGTTAGCTTTCTATAGTATAAAGTAAATATAGTACAAAATAAAAATAAAATAAGGAAGAGAATACGAACCATAGGGTGAGTGTCTGTGTACTTATTTTATTTTTATTTTGTACTATATTTACTTTATACTATAGAAAGCTAACTGGTGTCATTGTATTTTTTAGTTAATGCCTGAGGAAGAGCACTACGTGTTCGAAATGCGTTGTTTATACCATTAAATTTTATATGTGGAGACCATTTCATTAGATTTTTACCCTACAATGAGTAAATACCACAAAATAACCGATTGCACTATGTTAGAAATAAATGTCATTATTGTTTCTATTATTGTTAGTCATGTAGATGTTAATTATTATTATTATTATTGTTTGTTTATTTTTCGTCATACAGATGTTGTTATTAATAATTAAAGAAGAACGTACCATCTTAATAGCACATTTTTCAGTGTCATCTTAATGAGTTAGATTAAGGTTTTCAATGTGTTATCATAAATATTTAATTATATAAATAATTACCTAATAAACAATTAAATATATGTTACTTTACTTTCTCACTATTAATAAAATATATCTTTTTTAATTTATTACTTTCATCTGTCATTTGGGCTTTCTCTAAACGTTTTTGGGTCCATCAGTTATTTAATAAGCTACTTATAAAATTTGTTTACTCATTTGTAATTGTTCCAATTTCTACTAGAAGAAACTCTTTGGCCTTAAAAAAATTATACACTTTGGAATATTTTGAGCAAATACTAAAACTATTTGGGCATTGTACTTCGACATATCTAGCAGAATCTGATAAAATTTTCAATATGATTTGTTCTGATAAATGGAATTTATTTGCTGTTATGTTTGAATAATCCACACTCCAAACCATCTTTGCATACCTCAACATAGATATCGCTTTTAATTATTAGAATGTTTGCTATATCTCAAAAAGTTTGTAGAAAGGAACATGGAGCTTGAATAATATCAGTTAAGAATAATTTATTTATTTACTGTAAGTAAATTATAAAATATTATGAATTAATTCTATTTGATATTTTGACGGATTTACATTTTGAAGGTCCTCAAATTCGGTTTTTGACGTTTTCTCAGTGATGTTCTTGTCTGTGAGTGGTTGGGTTATTTAAGGTGTCTTTAAGACTTCAATTCTGAACTCTCAGAATTCAAGTCTTGAAGAGATTGCTCCGAGCTATTACTTGGGTTTTAAAAGAAGCGTTATTAGCAGGCTTTAGTATCCATTGAATCAACACTAAAAAGGTATCTATAAATCCAAATGTTGTGAAAATGCAACGAAACATAAAATTTGATGGATCAAACTAATTTTTTAACAAAAATTGGGATATTTAACGTAGATATGTCCTACAGTGTTTAGATAATATAATAGATGTACTAAAATAATATTTGATTTTTGACACTATAAATACAAACGCAAAACCAACAAAAAATATCATGATTTTTATTGTTATGATATTTTGTGTTACTTTATGATCGGTGTTTGTTTATCTTTACATGTGGTAGCCATTAAAAAAATATTAAATCCATGTCCAATATAAAGAGATTAGTGTATTATTGAAGTTCATTTTTTTTGATAATATTCAAACATGGGAAAGTTACTTTTCCGTTTATTGTGACAAATAACTGCTAATTATAAGCCACATATCCGATAATTTAAGAAACTAACAAGTTAGTTTATAACATGCTAGTTTATTAACTAAACACATGAGTAATTATACTTATGAAATAATATAGTTTACTATGAATATTTTATGAGCTTAAATATTGCAAGAGTAATATTACAATAAAATGAAAACTGCTAGATTCTCTCTATAGTACATAAGTTTTTTTTTTAAATAAACCATTCTTAATCGACGATACACATCAGTTTTAAAAACATTGACTTACTGAATAGAAAAAGCCTGAAGTCTTGAAGAGATTACTTTGAGCTATACTTGGTATTAAAAGAGGCATTATTAGCGGGCTTTATTGTCCATTGAATCAACACTAAAAGGGCATCTATAATTCCAGAAACTCTAGCATGAATTATAACGCAAGAATAATTAATGCTCTGCTACCTCCGCGGCTAGCCTCTGAGAGATGTCCTAGCCCCATTTTAGTAATTACTTGTGAATAACCTGCTGTACACTCTAAATAATCATTGTGTGGATACACTAAGATATTCAGATAGCCTTATTACAATAAGTAGATGGTTCTTCTTTTAATATTAAATGAATGTTCCCAATATTAGTGAAAGATGGGTCAACGAGAAATTTCTGATTATTAAATTCTGCTAAAACAGTCCTTAATCTTTTCTTGAAAAAAAAAAACGAAAGTAGTCTTAGAGATTTCTTGATTGAAACGTCTAAAGTAGAATCTCTTCAGAATAAGAACTAAACAGATCAAGTCATGTAACACATTGATTGATTAAGTCACTCGGTTTAATAAAAATAATTACATGTCTAACTGTTTTGGATAAGTGAATCCAAGTGTCTAACAACTGATAAGATAGACACATCCCACAACATAACAAATAATCTTAAAATTCATTGTCTACAACTTTGATAATACTTTACGAGAGCATAATAATACGTTTAATAATAACTAATAATACGTTTGCACGAGTCATACAACTAAATTAAACCAAAACGTAATTGATTATCAACGATTTTAATATTTTATTTGCATATAGTTATATTTTGTGTTGACCACTTCAATTATTTGGTATATGTAGCCCTGGATAGATAGAATTTCGAATAATGCTGACCTCTACTCTCTTGTATTCCATGTTAGTTCATAAATATATGAAGTTATATAGCAACAGAATTGAAGTGTCATTGTAGAATCAATCATATTAGGTTTCTATGAGTTTCCTAAACATCACCAAGATCCTAGTAGAATGTTTAGATTTATAAGCTCTCCATCTGGTATTGCTTGCATCAAATTCGTTATTTAAGATGACTACAGATGTCAGTAGTGGGGCTCAGGAAATATTTTTATTTGCTGTCTCCTTGAAGAAAGAAGCTTACATCGTCGTTATTTACAAATTTGCTGTGACAATTATAGAAAAAAATTTGGAGTGGCCTACACTCTACTTTACTATAAGTAACTTAATGTCAAATTTCTTGAGTATATAAAACATAACGTCTCATTTAAACATAACGTAAACATCTAAATGGGATATGCTTAAATGGCGAATGAAAACATTAATTTTTTTGGAAACAAATTTGCACAAAACATGTAAATAACAAGAATTGTCTAAAAAATCTATTCAATAAAAATTGCTTTTCTTTTCATCTGTCAACAAACGTATATTCAAATTTACTCTGAGCGAGTGTTACCTTTTTCATGCTGCTGTACTCTGTTATAAGGTTGCTTTGAATGTATATTGAGAAAACAAATTATAGTAATAATCAAGTTTTCCATACTCCATTCAAAGTCAAAATCGGCTATTCAGTATAATATAAAGCTTTTATAGCTGGAAGTTTCTAATTTTTGAAAATAATAAATATCAACTATTAGACTAGAATAGTGAAAAAACTGGATATTCCTCAACAAATATAAATCCTCTTTCTTGAGGAAAGAGTCCATTCCTCATATTTCAATATCATGGTAAGATACTACAATTCACAAAGATGAAGAAACTATAACTGTTATTAAGTTTTGCTCAAGAGTGCAATATATAGATTTATTAAAGCAGTTTATGAAACAAATCCATCATACCATGGAAGACAGAGGAAATTAATTTATGTTCGTTGGCGGTGATTTTTTACAGGTAATAATATTATTCCTCTTACATCTCTTATAAGTCAATAATATATTTTCATTTTTTCCATTAGAAACATCAATTTTATCTCAGTGGATTCGCTCAAAAAATTTCTAAGTCAATGTAAACAATGTAAAAAAATACAAAAAATTCGACAAGTATAGCAGGTGATCTCTTAGTCTAGGATAAACAAAGAGTTTTTATATCGTTATTGCTCTTTCCCGTAATTGAAACTTCATGATTTTTTTTTATGAATTATTAATTTTTTCTTCCATTTTTGGTCAAATTTTCATTATTTTTAACGAGCCGTTTAGCGTCAAAAAAACATTTTCTGAAAACAGTTATCGTACTGTAACGCCCCTTTAGCGAATTTAATATTAAAAAAAAATATCTCAACTCATTTTCCACATAATGTTCTATTTTTAGGCATAGTTTCATTCTTGTCCGTCAAACAGTATGGCTTGTATCGCTCTCACAAGGTTTGAGATTGAATTATAAGTCAAAATTTTTACATTTTATTGAAAAAAAAATATTTTCTTTTGTTTTAAAATTCTGAATATATTTTTCGTTTGTTGCATTTAAAACCTCAAAGATAATGTCAAAATTTCAAAACTCTAGGGTTATCAGTTTAGGAGAAATAAATTTTTTTAAAAAAACGGTTTTTGGCAAAAAAAGTGACTTTCCCATCATGCATAATTCTTCCCAAACAATAGGGATCTTCGTCTTTATGAGGCCTATTTTTGTGTAAAATATCAACTTGATCCATCAAAGATTCTGGACCGTAGCGTGGTAACAAGCAATGCTAACACACTCACCCACCCACCAACCCACCCACACACACACACAGACATCATCGTAAAAACTTCATAAAACGACTTCTGGGACCTCAAAATATGTAATTCCGTCAAAATCTCGAGATCGAATTTTTTCACGATCACTATACTTTACTTATAGTAAAGTAAAAATAACAAGGATTAAATAAAATAACTAATGGAAAATATCAAAAAAATATCCAAATAGTGGGAACAAAATTCATTATTTTTATCAACTTATGGTTGTTGAACTCAGTTATAACTTGGTGAAATGAATATAGCGAACAGGGGATAAACAAAGTTATTGAACTGATGGGACAGTGGTTAATAGGTCGACCAGGCAAAAGAGGACGAACATCGAACTTGTGAATTAAGGCCAAAGGCTAATAACATACCAGATGACAATAATTCAACACAAACAAGTCCTGGATCCATTAAAGCTCACTCTATCTCTTTTTCATTCCGTTGCATTGGGGACGCAGTTAATATATTTGACAGTTCAACTGTTGTGCCAATTGGACAAGGCTGTCCGAGTTTTGAAGATATGTCAATTTTTCTTAAATGGAGTAATTACAAAAATAATGTTTGCAGAATGATTAAAATTATTAATTATTAATAATTAAAATTAAATTAATGATTAAAATTTAAATAATCAATTTAATTAATAATAATTAATAATTATTAATTTAATTAATAAATTAAGCAAATTTATTAACTCTGAAAAAGGTTTACATTCATGGTTCGCTTAAATCTTTATTACTAAAAACTTTGCATAAAATAGTGTAGAGTATAAATTTACATAATAATTTCAAACAGTAATTTGAATAGTTAAATATAATTATGAAATAATAATATATTTATATATCAATCCTCTGAAATTAAAACTAAATTAGAAATGTCAATTAATCATGAACCCTTTTGTATAGAACAAGACCATTAACTTTTATAAGAAAATTAATATATGCGACTTAAACAAAAACTTACCGTTTAGATAAACAATATGCAAGAAAAAACTAAACTGATTTTAGCTCTGGAGTCTAAAACAAGGCTAGTTAAGGTAATTCGTCATAACCAACATTAAATAACATTAGATATATGATGGTAGAGGTCAACATTATTCGAAATGTTATACCTTCTTGGTTACATACGAATTATGTGGTATTCTAGTATACCAAATAACGGGAGCAGCCCATACATAATATTACTATAAGCAAATATATTATCTAATTCATTGAAAAGTAATAAAGTTTTGGTTTTATTTTGATGTTTGTATCGTGCAGATGTATTATCATATTATTAAGATTTTATTTAATATTATTAATAATAAAATAGTAGGATGAATAAAATATATAAGGAACTTCAAAATACCTAATTGTCAACATTCTCTATTCTTATATTATTAGATAAGTTCTCCTTTCTTTGTAAATATTCTCTGTGGACTAACAATATGTATGTATTTTATATTTTCATAACATTCTCTGAATATCTGAACATCGCAATGATATACCAGTAGCTTAAAACTATACAAACGTAAATGTTAAGAGTATTATTATTCAAAATTATAACCCTTAACCCCAATTTTATTGTAAGTTAATTTTGGCTTGAAATAATGATAATGAACGTCTACGACTTCTCACTCCTAAAAAAAACCACATCAATCTGGCTCTAAGATGACTCGGTAAGCCTTAAAATGTATATACTTTAAGAAAAACAATAAAATAAATATAATAGATACTTGTGTCACATTGCATATGTAATTAATTATTTAAATTTTAATCATTAGATACAATCTATTCTTATACATTATATAAAAAGATTTCACATAAACACGTGAAATAGCAATCAATGATCAAACCACAATAAGAAAAGGGGAAAATAAGACTAAGATATTTCAACCGTAACAAGCGGTCTTCGTCAGAGTCAAAAACCCAACAGTTGGGTCCTGTTTTCCCATTTTCTTATTCTGGTTTGATCATTTATACATTATATATAATACATTTACACTGGCTACCTTGGCTTCATGCCTTGACTTAATTACTTTAAAGTTTATTAATTATTAATAAACTTTATTAATTAATTTATTTATTAATTGTTTATATTATTCAAATTTTAAATTCAATTTTTATTTTTCTTATATGTATTTATAATATATTTCTGCTAATGTCAGAGCGGGAACCAAAGTCATTGGGCTACTCTGGTTCCATAGCTTACTTTATTACTAGTGTTTATATTATGCAAATATTAAATTATAAAAAAATTGTTACATTTATATATAATACATTTGCAAAACTGTCATCGGCGAGCACGCAAGCTACTGGCTACCCTTGCTCCAATTTTTTGGAATTAAATATTTATTTTCTTATATTTAACTTTATTCGGGTAGTAAATAATATATATATTATAATTTCAGGCCTTTAACTCCACGGAAAATGGGTGAACAAACAAACTCACGAACTTATATATATATAGATATTCATTCAACGTTAAAAAGTACTAAAAGGGTTTATTACTACGCTGAAATAATATTCAATGCTAGCTGAAAAAAAAAATGTAAATGCATGAATATGAAATGCTATGTAAGATTTACATGAAAGGACTATAGAGGGGGTTACACAGGTTTGACAATGAAGAGAGCAGGGAGTGCGAGGATAGGCAGGTCCGGGAAAGCGACTTGAGCTTGATTAGGTGGTATAACTTGCGAATTCAAATGGGAGCCTGTGGCCTGGGGCGCTCCCCCGAGTCAGCACCGTTCTGTTTATTTAGCACTAGTCAAACACTGACGAAGTTTATTGTCAAGAGACAATTGTGCAATACACTCGTGGAGCCTCAATCGAGCTCAGTCAAACTAACCTCTCCCCCGAAGCAGTGATTTCAAAGCTATATTGCTGCTGACTACACAGTCTTCGACTCCTGCTATCAACACAACAAGCATGAAAAACAATAGTCAGCAGGAGTCATTAAACATTAAAGATAAAACTTACTTTATCGACAATACACTCAATAAGCATTTAGTTTATTCCATGAAACGTCATGATTCCTGTAAAGTAAATATACCAAGACTTCTATCATTGAATCTAATCCATTAATTGTTTGAACTAAAAAAAGAAATAACAAAGCAAAGCATTAAAAATAAATATAGTTATTATAATCCTTTTTGTTGAAAACTATATTATACTTGGATTTGTACTTACTAAGTGAGAAAAAACTAAAACCATGAAAAGTCAAAGAGAATTTTTATTAATAATAATCTAATAATTGAATGTAAATCTTTTGCACATGTCATGATGTGATAGAACATCCCATTCCATCACTTGAGCATGTCATAACGTGACAGACTTTTCATCTCTGAGTTATTCAATTATCAATTTGACAAGTCAGTAGTTGTTAAAGTGTTATATCCAGTAAATAGATATTTTACTTATAAAATAAATAATCATAATTTCCATAAGAGCTTTTCTCAATTTATCTCATTCGTTCTGTGAAATAATATTTTTTCTCCAGATATCTTACACCTAATCTCCAGCTACATTATATTCTAATAATATATTCTTCAGATAATTATTTTTGACGACAATGCAGACAATGTGATGACACAATGTAATCAGTTACTTATCAATCAACTGAAGTAAACCATAAACTTGTTATGTAGGTGCACACTTTACAGTGTGCACTGTATTTTACTATTTTACAGCGCACACTTCCTGGCTTACATGCCCAATCGAAATACGTATCTCCTTCAGAGAGGTAATGTGTTTTTGCCATTATTGTTTATTTTTTGTTCTTGTAATGTAATAATAAATTTTGGAGAATTTAGTTAACAATAAGAATTTATTAAATTATTATGATATTTGTTTTTACTCTATATATATTTAATGATCAGATTTAGTTAAAATAAACGGCAAAAGTACAATGGTATAATCTTATGGTTTCCCTAATAAGAAAGGTGTTTTGGGGTTATTAACAAGTTGGAGGTGAGAGAGTGTAAGATAGATGAATCACAATTAAAGTTGACGGAGGGCTACACATAATTCTTTCATCCCCTGACGCTCTAACTTAATGAACAATTAATCCAGTAATTAAGTAAAATAAAGGAGTACAACATTGGGGCATGCTAACCACTAATACAAGCAGCGACAGGTTAGTTGATTTTTAATTTAACATCAATATCAATCTTCGCCTTTCATTGTTACAGGATGAGAGTTAAATTAGCATAAAAAAATTAAACAAAAGTAAAAAAATAATAAATCGGTTTCTATTCAGTATATCCTTATAAAATGTAAATCTTTGAATCCATCTGAAGAGTTTTTTATGTTACAAAATAGAAAATAAAATATCAAAAAATAGACATAATTGACTGACATTCTCACTTGAGGGAATATATTACTATTTTTATATGGTTTAATTCTTATAATTATTATGTGATTGATTACTATCAATTATATAAAATTAAGCCCAAAAGATTAGCACACAAAATACCAAAATAATGTATCAGTATGGTGCATGAAAAATGTAGTACAAGATTACCATTAAAATCAAATTTATTTACCAAATAAATAATGCATGATGACAAAATAAAATTAGTATAAAATATTATGCGTATTTCTTCATGTCTTTCTAAAAAAACATAAAGTTATTCAAATAAATATGGTGGAATTACTAAGTAAATAAAAATAATTAACTTAAACCAAATATTGTGAAAAAATCGTGTGAATAAGTAAATGCAATTTAATTTAAATTTATAATAATTTATATGGTCAGAGTTAAAAGTTATTATAAAGATGGAGAGATAATTTAGATTACATTTTCAGTGTTATATAATTATGCAATATATATATTATATTATATTTGTCCTACTATATTACATTAGTTTTCTTCTGTAACATTAGCCTTTTAAGATCATATTACCCCGAGGTGCCATTTAATTTGCATACGGTAAGGGTTTTGCATTTCCAAAAGAACTATAATTGCAACAATGATGTTGCAACTAAATAATCCTTTATATACATTAAAAAGTATTTCAAAATTATAAAGAAAATGTTTAAAACTGAATCTACTTATACAAATAGTAAAGAATTAGAAAAAAGTTTATTTTAATGGTTCAACTATAAAGAAAAAACATAAAAAAAATTGTAAATTTATTTCTATTTTTTTACTTTTTATGACATGGGGTTATCTTGTAACAAACTGCAAGTATTTCCTCTACAAATACTTTTCATCATAATTGGCAGAGAGTATTATCCTATAATGTCTAGAATAAGATTAGAATTAGAATAAGTCTAACATTTAAATGGGAGTAGCAATGGAGTGATTATGCGCCTCTTATAGCCTCTAGCACTCAACTCCGATTTTCGGCCTTCGCGAGGCTACCCTGTTAACCTACTATACGCAGGGACAAAGGAAAGAGCAGAAGAAGGTGGTTGACTACCTTCGTTTCATAATACTTCCAACTTCCCAAATCCTCTCCTCTTATCTCAGCCCTAATCCAAGGCGTTATGCGATCTGTGCCGAAGGATGGTTGATACAGGGGTTATTGTATTACGAACAATACCTCAAGGGTACCAGGCGACACCCTTGAATAAATAGCCTTACTCCAGCATGCGGTGCTCTGCTGGAGCGGACAAAATAGGATTCAGGGATTTTCCCCTGTATGATACGAAGGAGAAGGAAGACCGGAGACCATCCTCTGGAAGCACAGAGGGTCTAAAAATGCTAACAAGTGGAAGCCAACCTCCTACAAGTGCATCTAAGGACATGAAGAAACTGTACCGAAGAAGGAGAAAGGAAGTCACTTTTTCCCGAAACGAAGGGACCCTGAATGGGCATTATCAATGATGGTTTGTGCAGATTCCAAAATGAAGAGGAAGAAACACTGTTGCACCTGCTGACTGGCTGTCAAGCAACTTTGCTACTCAGAGGTAGGTGCTTCGGGACACTCAACAGAACATAGAAAATCTTTTACCGTTGGACAAAGCAAAATTTCTGAGCTTCTTGGAGGCATTGACGCTAACTGCTGGAGTACTTTAGTACAGAAGGGGGGAAACACACTATTTTTTTAGACGCAGTGTTATAGTCACCCTCAAATAATACTAAAAAAAATTTTCATGAGTTTGATAATACGTTTACTTGAATTATATTTTACTGTCAAACACTTCAAATAATACTGTATTTATTTGATAATCAATAGTAAGTATAAGAATTATATTAATTTGAAGGAAAAAGAAAAAAATTAAAATAAAAGGAAATTTAAAAGAATTAAAATATAATACAATTGCAGTAAAAGACTTAGTAATTTAATTTTTTTTTAAACATTAAAACTATTACGATTTTAGTATGTAAATTATAAATAAGTAGATTGCTTTAGTACATTGACAAAGTAATTCAAGGTGCTATATTGCTTACTAACAAAATAAATAGCCATGATAAAAAAAAAAGCTTGTTTACTCCTGACACTACTCGATAACATGAGGTACACAAAACCCTTGAATTTAAATTTTTTGCGTTTTATAATATACAGTTATAAGTCAAAATATTATAAAAGTTGATAAATATGGACAATTTAACTTTACCTAGAGAATTTATTTGAGAATTCGTACTAAAATAATTAACGAAGCAAATCATGTTATCGTTTTATTGATACATCTCCTGTGTTGAAAGAACGTTACTGTTTTAATTGGGTCTGCCAATTGAGGGTCGTATGTTTGTCCAAACCCATTTAGCAGTCAAATATTTAACGAGAGTTTTTTTTTCTTCATCTTTTACAAAGGTATTTTCATTTAATTTAATTTAAAAAATAAAATATTTTTTCTTGTCCAACGCTATTTTGAAACCAGTCCTGTTTTCAAAGTATTATACAAAAAAAGTTAGTAGTGATAAACAAAATGTGTCATTTGATAATTGCTTTTTGTTCGATATGATTGAACTGAACATTTCCAAATTAGAGAGTATAAGTAGAACTGTAAATACTTAAAATTTAATAATGTTATTGACATATATCACAATATATAAACAATATATTTTTCTAATTTAACTATAGAGAAAGATTATAAACCATTCTAATTATGAAGGATTAGAACTTTATTTTATACAAGATTACCCGTGACCCGTTGAGTCATCCAGCACCTTCATTTTTAATGCAATCATGTTCACATAAATGCAGAAAAAAACTAAATTAATTCATTTCTAATATAGAGGATAATAAACATATTATTAAGACAGTTCTCTTTATTTACATATTTTTACAATTTGAATTTCCCCCCCAAAAAAAACTTAAATCTTTTCTTTCTGTTTGAGCCTACTGAGAGCAACATGTAATTAGCCATGTTGAAATGTTGTTTTACATAAATGAACAAAAACTTCCTGTAGACTCTCTTCTTGAGACCTTATGAATAGTCATGGCAAATGCTAACTGAATTGGAAATTGAATCTTTAAAAAAGGAATGTTGTCCTCTTCAGATAAAACAATTTTCAATTTTGGAATTAAAATTATTTCTCCTTAAAACTGTGATGTGATAATTTTAAAAACAATGACATTATCATAAAGCTATTTACTATTTACTATTAGTTACTATTTACTAAAACTATTTATATCTATGTGGAAACAATATTTCCATGGTTTACAAATTATAATAAAGTTCAAAATAAAGCATGATACAAAGAAGGATATAAATAATTAAATTATTGTAATCCAACTTAAGGTTAGATAATAATTTGCAAGAGAAATGGACCAGTCATCGGTGAACACGTTATCAAAATGTCATCACATGTCAGCGGTTTATGATTTGTACCATTGCTTAAAACCAAACTTCATTAAAGTAATCATTTTAAAAAGGAGTTTAAAAATTTTACCATTAAGTAAAACTAGGCATTAAATTTTTACGCCAACAAAAAAAAAAAGAAGTTTCAATCAGTTTCAGACAGGAAGAGGCTGTTAGGAAGAGATTGAAGGATGAAATTTAAGAATAATTAATTTGCACTTTCTTCTTAACTGAAGTCATAATTGAAGAAGAGTATTAAAGGAGATAAAAATCAGGAGCTTTTAAAGTAGGCAACAGTATTAAACTTTTAAAATGTAAAATCCTAGGAGAGCTTCAGTGCAGTGACGAAAGAACTTCATGTTTGGTGACTATTCATTAGTTATTTTAGATGGTGTATTTTAACTGTATTGGTATTAAAAGTTTTGAGTTCCACCTCACTTTAAAAAAAAACACTGCAATAGAGAACAAACATAGAGATGATAAGACTTGTTTTTATTGTACAGGCATCATTGTCACTTCATTCTACATTGGAGAAAATCTGTATAAAATGTTCTACTAGAACATGGAAGTAATTCTCCAATTAAAGATGTGAGGTTAGCAACATTTACGGCTAAACAGTTTCTTTACCAGTCACTGGGAAGATTTGGTACCGCAAAGATGGCAAACTGATACTTCAATAACAACGTTGACGTCTGAGCTATTCAGGTAGTGTTGCACTGGATTGTGGCCTTATTTCACCTATTGCTGTTAGAGAAGCAGTATCTTATTCTGTGTTACTCGGAGGACGGTGAGCTGGTCACTATAGTTGCTGCTAAGTACGAATGAATCAGCTTCAGTGAGAACTGAGCTTGAATACTGCTACTCACCTTTGAATCAGCCCTGAATCCCAGTCTAAAGGAAAGATCTTTGCTAGGGATGGACGACTGACCTCCAATCTCAAAAACTTAAATATGAGTGTATGTGTACCCAGTTATTCGAGTGATTTACTAATAAAATTATTTACATACTTACTACTATAACCACAACATAGTCAAGTACATAGCAGTTTAATATGAAATATGCATAAACAATAGGCTAATTCGTAAAAATATATATGTGCAAATACAATGTTAATCACGTTACAATTCAAATTTAAAGCACATTTAATAAAATTTTTTTCATGGAACCACTAAAACAAAGCACTTATGAGAACTTCATGAAGACCAGTTAACAAATCTTTTAATTTGATATGAATAGTTTCATGATGTTTAGTACATTGTAAATAGTTACAGTGAATATGCATCGATACAACAAGAAAACTTGTTGTATCATATTCAAAACTATTGCAGATGTTTCTGGCCCACTTAACTAACTTACGGCCAATTAGGGCTTTCTTCCAGCCAGATTTGATTGACCTCCTCTTTAAGTCTTAATTAAGGACCTAATGCGGCTGCTTCTTGATTAGCACCTCACAGCCCTAACTTTCCCTCTCAACTCACCTTGCTTCTGACAAACAAGTTCAAATTACTTCCCTACTCCTTCACAAACTATAATCAAATTACTTTATACAAACAATCTAATACAAAATTTTAAGGCAGTTAGTTAAAAAAGTTTGCTAAAGAAAAGATTTATTTGCCAAATAACTATCTATTTGTACAGTAAAATTAAAACTTCTATTTTTTAAATTACTTTTAAAAGCAATTGTCTAAAACTATGTTTTTGATTTTTTTTTCAACTAACTTATGTTTTATTACAAGAGTTTTTTAACAGCTTTGTCCGTGATCTACGCTAACGCTTTCTGAGTCGACATCAAACATCCAACAATACAATTTTAATTATTATATATTTTTGGTATAGTTTTTTCTAGAGTTGGAGTTATGCAGGTTTTCGTTCTAAATAACAAAAAGTAATCATTCTTTAAAAGTTTTTATATGGAAATCTATTTGGTTCATTTATAAATGTGAAAATAAATATTTCACTACCGTTATTGTGTAAAAGTATATTAAATTATATTACCTAACAAGAAATCAAAATTATTATAAATCTAATTAGTAATTATATTATGTTTTTAGTAAATTGCAAAATCCATAAAAATACTGTTATTACTAAAACAGGAACATATAACTGTGGTAACAATATCTGAAGGACTGCTGTACGTATGCAGTAGTACATGATATGACAATGGATGTATAAAACAGCAGTTATTATTTACACTCTTAGAAAAAAAAGGACCAAAAAAATATAGAAATAATACTAACAGATAAAAATACTGATAATATTGACATAGACAGAGGGCGACTTCTTCAAAAACAAAACCTTCAAAAACAAAATCAACGGCACAACGTTCTTCTCTCCGCGGAAACAGCTACTCTTTTTTTGCAAAATATCTCAGATCTTTGTGCGTGAACTGGTCAAAATCACTATATAACATAATCTTTCTTGTTTTTTTCTTGCTGTCTACTATTATTTTTTTCCTTCGAGATTTATTTTTTCTCACCAGTGACACGTTCTATTGAATAACTTTTCCTTTTTATAATATTCTCAGGCTATAATTACGGCACATCAACCACTTCAATCTACAAATTATAACTATTTTAACATATATATTACTCGTATCACTCTCTATATCTCTGTTTTTTACAGAATCTAGGTAATTAATTAATGATTCTTTACAGAATAAATTTCAAACAACTAATTACATTTTAATTTCAAAATGTTAAACTATTAATATTTATCAAACATTGTAAAATTATAATTGTTATTAGAGATTTGAAATTATTATTTCGATTTAAATTTTATTTTAACTCTATGGATAGTTCAAAGACGCTCCATTAAATGATTAAGATTTTATGCCACTTACTATTCATTAAACAGTATTTTTTAAAACTAACATTAGAGATTACATCTAGTCTCTAATCAAAGAAATTTGTGTAAAGCAGCGAAACATATCATCAATATTAATATAGAACTATAATACTATAATATTACAATAAAATAAATATTTTAGCTCCACAACAACTTAATAGGACTGATTTATGTTGCACTTGAGATGTATGTGCCAGGTATATTTTTTGCTTCGGTATTTTTGCTAACTTTTAATTTTTGATTTTTGCAAAAATTTTCAACTTTTATGAACAAGAACTCTTAATTTTTTTAATAAATTACAGATCATTAAAAGTTCATACTGTTATTTTGGTTCCAATTAAATTCTTGAGGAAAGCTGGGCAGCTTAGCTAATTAAGTATTATACTGTCATTTACAGGTAGTTACAGGTATGACACAATTCATATCACTTAGGCAGTAAAAATATAACTTAAAAGATATTAAACTTTTATAAAGTTTAAATATTTCCATAAAAATTCTACTAGTATGACTTTACCAAAAATGTTGTAAATTTATTTTCAATTCATCTAATTATTATAATCCGTATATATTCTACTTGTAAACTTCATATTGTAAACAGTGGTTTTTAAAACAACAACAATGTACAATTGGTTTTTAAAAAAATGTACTATTAAGTTTGAAAGAATATATTTCATTTAGAATGACTTCAATTAGAACTTTTAATTTCCATTTCATGATAATGGAAGCTGGCACAAAAATAGATGAACTGTTAAAATTTTCATAGTGCCACATAATTTCAATGTGAAAGAGAATGTAGTTGTAATAACAAAATTAACAACCCTCTCAACTTTACGAAAAGACCTTTGTCTATTCATAGTCAATCAACGTGAATTATTGAATTAATGCAAAATTCATAAAGAACTTTTAGAAAGATATGGATGAAAATTTAATTTATCTTAGAATCTGCAGACCTTCTTAACTAACTGTCTACCACATCAGTGGCAAATTATATTACACCAAGAGTGATCATGAAATTATTTACTGGCTCTTCTTACAATGAAGTTGTTAAAAAGAACATACGCACTGTCATTTAAAAATTTCAACCAGTTTCACATAAATAATATTTATTTCCCTTTTGTATATTAAATAATATAGTACACAATTTTACCAGAATTGATTTCTTTTTCTTACTAACTTAAAATAAGCTAATTTTATTAATACATAAGTCAAAAAAAAAAAAACAATTACAATTAATAATACAAAACCCATTAAACTTTCGTGTTTTGTTAAAATTAAAGACAGCAAGAATTTAAAATTTGGATATTTATATCACCAAAAACTATAATTACAAGTTGTTCAGTTCTACAGAAAGGTGTTTAAAATTAAATTACTGCAAACTTATGAAATATATGATTGAGTATCATGAAAACTCGAAATTCAGAAAAATATTGAACCCCACAGCTGCCATTTCTCTCAAACCAATGCTCAATCAATTAAGTCTAAATAATTTACAGGAAAGTGTATTCTTAAATCATTAGTTGTGCAATCCGCAATTGTGTGGTATTTACTCATTCTGAGGTAAAATGGATAAACAAACAAAAGTCTCCACACAAATGAAGTTTTATTCAACGCGTTTCGAACACTTTGAGTTCATCATCAGGAAGACACCAAGGATGTGGTGCTGACGGGTTGGTCCAGTGAAAACAACTTGTTTCCACTGGACCAACCCGTCAGCACCACATCCTTGGTGTCTTCCTGATGATGAACACCTGATGATGTTTGTTTATCCATTTTACCTCAGAAAGTGTATTCTTTTGTTACCGTTTCCGCTCGTAGAGGAATTTGGGTAAACAGAACGCAGTCCGTATTTAGTTTTGAAATCATTTATAGTTAATTACAGTTTATTGTATATGTTTTATACAATAAACACAGAAATAGATTTTAGTATAGTCAGTTTGAAGTAAATAAGCTACGAATTAATATTTTTCCAATAAAGTATTCATGTTTAATTCATAAGATGAAAAATTGTATAATATACTTATTTTTAAACTTTATGTATGCATTTTTATGTATGTTTAGTTTTTACAGCAGTATTTCTACTTTGTGAATGGTTTTATGTTCTTATATTTTATCAGAAAGGAAGGTAGAATGGAAAAGAACGAAATTGTTTAGGGCGTAAAGCAAGGGAAGTTATTCATGGTATAAGTGGGTTTGAATCGATACGGGGTCCCACTGGTCCCCCGGGATTGCCCTAACGAACCAAGGTACGTCCATAAATAAAGAGGGATTATTTACTTAAAAAAGATGCTCTGTTATTCGAATACTTTATCAAGCAGAGCAAGACGTTGCAGATAAATGTCAACTAGTCTGTGGAGAGATGCTCAGAACAATACTCGTCACTCCACTCGATCGCTACTTGAATTTCCACTTGAACTTGGCTCTGCCGTATTCACTACAGCTACACATCATTTTTTTATTTTAAGACAATCCACGATTTGAAAATAACTTTTAATTTGATGAATATTAATTTCTGGCCTTTATTATTTAACTCAGGAAAATTATATTCCACTAGTTCCTTCTGTGATAATATTGTATAAGGTATATAAAGATATATATATTTCAATGATCAAACTACAATAAGAAATGGAACAACAAGACTAAAATCTTTCAACCGTAACAAGCGGTCTTCGTCAGAGTCAAAAACCCAACTGAAAAACCATCAGTTGGGTTTTTGACTCTGACGAAGAGCACTTGTTACGGTCGAAAGATCATAGTCTTGTTTTCCCATTTCTTATTATGGTTGGATCATTGATTGTTATTTCACGTGTTTATGTGAAATCTTTATATATATGTATCGATCATGGAATAGAAACAAACTAAAGTTTATCGGGATCGGACAGTTCTTCAGGTTCAAATTAAACTCTCATTGCCTTTTGTTAATTCCCGGTATGAGACTGGTATCTGCATCCTGTCAAATGAAGGATTAAATGACGGCAATGAGAGTTTAATTTGAACCTAAAGAACTGACCGAGTCCCGATAAACTTTAGTTTTGTATATATATATATATATACTGCATTTCTTAAATGCTATTGCTTTACAACAAAAAGTTAAATTATTATGTTGAACTTTTGCTTTTATCTGATTTTATCAATACCAATAAATCTTTATCCTCATTTAATCCTTCATTTGACGAAATTCAGATACCAGTATCATACCAAGAATTAACTTAATCAAACTTGATGCCTCAGAATTAACGAAGTTTTAAACCTGTCGTACGAAAAAAATTAAAAGTGAATCAAATGGTCATTAATACTTTTACGACAAAGGTAATTTCATTTGAGTTTCTTTTTTATATTTTGGTATTAATATGTATAAAAGATGAAACATCTTAAAAAAAATTTTTTTTTTCAGAAATAACTTTAATTCTAGTGTAAACAACTCTGAAAAGATTGTTTTCAAAAAATAATATCTAAGTCTACTGAGAGACAGAATGTCACTTTATATTCATTTTGTAAAACTTTGGATTTATGATGAACAGTTGTTGCAAAATTAGCATTAGTTCCAAATAACTATTCAAGCAAATAAAATATGCTAACTCTTCTCATACGTACAAAAAAAATTGGAAAAAATATGCCAATTGAAAAGTCAATCACTATTTTTTCTTCAACAATGTAGAGAATGTATTGTAGAAGATGCAGTCAAATGGAAATCGAAGAAAAAAATAAACAACAAACTCATTCCCTTTTGAGTCTCCGACTAAGACTGTTCGTTTAAAGAATTGTATTAATGTGCTTTTACAGTTAGCTGTATATATTTGTATTCTTAATTAGTCACCATCCTTACATAATAGTAACTTTATGACCGTATTCTTCCATTCTACCAGGTTCCTGAATATATTCCAGATGTCATACCCGTTTGTATATTGAAATAGACAATAGAATATGAACAAATAGAACAGTCTCTGTACCAATATATTGGTTTGGTAAGTGTTTATTTTATTATTTTCTTTTTTTGATAGATATATATATAATTAAGCTATATGAACAAAGCATTGGCTAAATTAAATTCAACAATTATATATTATAGAATGTTTTATTACGCTTTAAAGTAGACTTCAACCATTAAATATATATATATATATATATATATATATATATACACGAGTTCGAGATTAACAAAGAGCAACACACAAAGTAGGGAAACACACTTACAGACTCAAATTTTCCTGTAATCTGTCTCCAGGAGAAAAGAGAAAGGGAGACTAAGCAAATTGTGATGGTCTCATATATATATATATATATATATATATAGAGTTTCAATTAGTAGAATAACTTGGATAGTTGATATTATAATCCGCTAAATCAGTATATTCCCCTATCAGTTATATTCCACTATATTAACTCATGGAATCAACCAAAGATTGCTAATGGAATAAACAGCAGAAAGAATGTTTGTTTTTGTTTTAAAAGAAGGTCTGTGTTTATTTCTGACATTTCGGGGAAAGTAGTTCAAGATAAAGTTAAAAATTAAAAGAAGGAGTAATTTAGCTTTAAATCACTTCCATCCTGCTTATTAATTATGAAAAGTTGAATGAAGTTAGAGGGACGTGTGAATGGAGGCAGCAGAGTTGGGTAGACACATGTTGATGACGGGTGGCGTGCAATGGCCGGAGGATCACGCACGGTGCCGAGCGCTCCTTCGAATTACTCACACGCCAATGTGCTGCCAAGTGCCTAACAAACAAACTCAACTCGTTATGTATTCAAACGAACACACCGCAGTAATCTAAACTTGACATCCACTGTTTCATGCCAACGAACATCAATATTACAAACAATTATTAATTATAATGATTCTATCACAAATATTTGCAAAATAAAACAGTAGTATATAATCATTTGAATCTGACAATGAAGGCAAGAGGCAAATCAATGAAGGCAATCAATTATAAATAATCTGATTGATGAGTAAATAAAGTTGATTGTAAAGGAGACAATTTTAGAAATCCATTAATACTAAAATATATGAAAATGGATTGCATAAATCTAATAAAAGTATGATTGTTGGTAAAGAAGCCGTGTTTTACCCTAAAACAACTCCATGGATCTCTCAAGTTACATTGCAATAGTGATAGCAATTATTTTGTTTGCATATGTGGGGTTATATCTAAAATAAAAAAGAAAATAACAATGCTTCCATTAAGAAACTGTAAGATGGTATTGTCTTGGCATAACAGAGGCAATTAACTCAAATCATAGACGAAGTAAATAAAAATAATGAGTATATCTTACTTGGGGTAATTTGTTAAGAAAGTTTAACATAAATTGAAAGTCCTTTAACAGAGTTAAAGGTTTTGGCAAACTTACTAAGCTCAGCATCAGTGTATCATTATAATTAATACAGCAACAGCATCATATAGCCAGATATAATACATTTAAAAAATATCTAAGATAGTAATTTCTATGTTTTTTTCTCTTTAATAATGGATTTGAGTGATAATTTTTTTATTTTAAAAGAGGAGCAATATCCGGTAAACTAATGGCTTTAAAAAATGCAACAGGAAGAGTTATTCAATGACCCATTCAACTGAATCTCAATCAAAAATACTGAACAACACATAATGCTAAAGAAGCAACAAAAGCTGATTTTTACCCTTTTTAGATTTGCTATATTTGAAACAAGAAAAAATTTTGAAAACTTCACGTTTCTGCGTGGTCTAAATTAAAAGTGTTAAAGGTTAGGACGTTTGGGTCATAAAAGTCCTTTATAACACTATACCCCCTTGAACAGATAAAATGGAACTTTATTTAAGAATCCAGCCACATTCATTACAAGAACAGGGATTGCTACTGGTAGTTCATCGGACTCCATTAGGGCGTCATTGTGAAGAGTCTTTAGTGCCTAAATGAACGGGGAACCCAATGAACGACTCATGGAAAGTAATTACAACCCTCTCTCGTTGGCCATCCGCCACCTGGTCTGTGCTAGTTGTGCTAGAGAGCCTTTAAGGTCTCTCTATACTAGAATATAAATGGGCTCGAAGGAGGTGGTATCTAATCGTCCCCACTCTGAGATCCCGTCAAAAGCCAGAACCTCTACCAGGAAAGTACCAGCTGTCCAGTCCAATCAGCTGAGCTCAAGACCTGTTCCCACTGATAAGGGTTTGGGATCTCTAGCTCCCCGTTATGCTAAGCAGGTATGAAGTTACTGCTTCTTACACTGCACCCATAAGGGTTTAGCCAACTTGGGTAAGAACCAACAGCCACTACGAGTCCAACCTCAGACCGGGATGGAGAAAGACCCTCTATGGGCCCCCGCCGCCCGTAGTACCCACATATTTTAAGTGTTTTGGGTCAAACTCCGGATCAAAGGTCCTACTGAACCTGCTCAGCTACAGGTAAGATCAGTGACTTTTGTAGCCCCTGGTTCAAAGAACCTGTGGATATAAAGCCAATACAGCTATTGGTGGAGCTGTATGGCTCTATTAGAGGCGGTTTACGTTTCATACATTAGAGAGAAACCGAATGCACTTTAGAAGAATTTCTATCTGTCTATTTGTCCGCAAAATTTTGTCAGAAGTATACTTAGCCACCGTAATGCACAGCAAGCTGAAACTTGGGCAATATATTTGAGTATGTTTAACTTAAAATCTAAGCTCTGAATGGATTGGAAATTAAAAGTAGAAGCGAAGGTATGAACTTTTAAGCCGTGTATGGCCAGCTACACAGACATGAACTACTACTACTACTGCTACTACTACTTCCATGAACTTGAAGGACAGACATCTAATGTGGTGTATATGGTATAGAGGCATTTACTTAATACTGTATTAATACTGATATCTTCTACTATTCTATAATTTCTAATGATATTTTAGAATTACATGTATCATCTCCGAATTTTTGAAAAAGTGCCCATCAATGACAGGTACATTCATTAGTGAATAAATAAGGTTTTTTTCATAAAACATTTTTCTATGGCAACTTCTTATATTTTTTATGCAATTTTTCCCTATGAGATAAAATTCAATATCTCTCTGTAAATATGTTTTTGTGTTTGAGAGATTCCTATGGAAAGTGACAAAATCTATATCAAAATTGAAAGTATACTGTTATGATAAATTTTTCAGGAAACACATTGGAAGTATTATAGAAGTCATACCGATTGCTAAGTGGTATTTTTTAAGATTTAGAATAATCTTAAGAATTATTCTAAACAAATTAAATTACAATCGGGTTTTTACTACTTAAAATAGAAAAATTAAATAATTTTCACTCATTTTTACCAGATATTTATAATATAGCAGGTACTTCATAAATATACTCCTGTACTCTATTCCCTGAAAGTAACGAAAAAAAAAAACCAATAAATTTTATTTTATTACTTAATGATAAAATACATTTTCATTAATCATAATCGGAAAAAGTTACCAAGTAAATGTGATCTGGCCTCTATAAATCTGATGATAAAAGAAGACGTACTTTTATAACTTTAAATGTTATAAAGAAAAATGGCTAAAAAATAACTTCAGTACATTCAAATTGTTAGTACTACCCAGGGTTAAAAAATATAAAGTTATTATAAAAGTCTTTCTTATCTCCTGAATCAGTGTTATAGCCGGCAATGTGAGAGATTCCAATGTGCGAAACCGGTTGGGCGACCATAACACCTATTCAGCAGGACCTTTATAATGATATTCTATATAACTTTAATGTTATAGCTGATGCACTTCTTGACATCATTATGTTTGTACCTGTAATTTTTATTCAAAATATAATCAAAAATTGATATTTTGGATTTAATAATTTAAAACTGGTTAGATATAAAAATAATACCCTGTTAATGAGAATAATTTAACTTTTTTGCAATGGATTTATTCTTTAATGTAATGAGACACATTGACTGATAATAAGCGACGCTCCATGTTTAGAATTCATAGTTTGTTCCTATGGCATTGATGGATTGAAATGAATGATCCAACGATTCACCGTGGAATCCCTCTGAATTACTGCGCTAACCATAATAAATTGACGCTAATTTTTATTAAACAGGCAAAGGTGATTTACAAACTCTTTGTGTTTTAGGCTGACGTTGATTTGTGACATCGTCGCTGGCACACTCGCACAGCTTATGGGTTTAGTCCAACCGTCACTGGGTATTATTGGAAATGGCTGAAAAAATATAGATTTTTAAATTGATTAATGTCCTTTCCAAAGCACTGCGAACTTTTTACCAGGCCAATAGATAATAAACGACTACATGTTGGGTCAATTCATCAAGTGATATAAACCTTCATTTTTAAATGTAACAGTTCGTTTGAGACAAACTTCATTAATTAAGTGATTTTCAT
Organism: Hermatobates lingyangjiaoensis; assembly: GCA_026182355.1. Lineage (NCBI taxonomy): Eukaryota > Metazoa > Arthropoda > Insecta > Hemiptera > Hermatobatidae > Hermatobates > Hermatobates lingyangjiaoensis. The sequence goes on from JAPFBL010000014.1 coordinate 7,742,802, forward strand.
ATATCCCCAATTGATATACCAATTGCTAGTTGAAAATCAAATAAATGAATTTTAGCTTTCAAAATTATCTCAGAATTCGACACGAGATTCTAATCCCGTAATATCTTTACGACAGGCTTAAATCATTCATGCTGCATTTTATATACTGTCTAATATAAAACAATAATAAACATATGAAAATTATATTTCATAAGAGACTTCCTTTTAGATTTTTTTTTCAAATTCATTAATGTTTTGAAACTTAAAGCATAGCAGTTTATAAGAAATTTATATTATTTCTGTATCTGAATGTAGGTGCTAAACTGCCCTTCACAAGAAGTTAATTATTTATCTACCTTTATATACTAAATTAACAACCAATTTCTACAGCTCAAATCTAAATAAATATGACAAAATGTTAGTAATGAGTTTTTCTACTTTTAAAGCGCTCTACTAGTCTTTTATTAATTATAAATAAGCCACTTCCTATGAGTAAACAAACATACAATGTTGATATAGAATACTGTTCTACAGTATACGATTCATATTTTAAGTCTAAGAGGGAAATAAAACTATTTTTCTATTGTCAAAAATGCAGTAAACATCATTAGGTAATTTCACAATCCCATAACAAAAGAGAGTACTAACTAACCAATAAGCTAATTACTATTGTATTAATTATTTGCCTACAGAGCAGAAGAAAAGTCGAAAATTTGAGAGAGTGGGGTGTTAGAAAGAAACAGTAAACAAAATCTAGGCTAGCCGAAATCTATAACGTCTTCCATCAAATAAGGACGGAATCATATTGATCATAATTCCAAGTAGAAAAATGTTACCGCAATTCCATTTCATTTGAAATCTAAGATGAACTTCTTAAAAGAAATGATATTTTTTTTTTAAGATATAAAGACAATTGTACGCATAGCTTATGTTCTCAAATTTTAAATGTCTAAGATACCAACATTATTGGTCTCAAATCTACTAATTTTCCATTTGTAATTGATTTCGCATCCCGGACGTGGTAACACGATAAGTCATCAAAGAGTTAAAAAAATTGTTCAGAGATGCAATAAACCATAAGCAATACAAACTATCTTCTATAGGCTGACATTAATTCCATCAGAAGTACTACGTGAGTGAGCTTAATAGGAACAGAAGTTGAATGTCGAAATGTCAAATTAATATTTACATTGATTTGTTATTAAAAAATAAAAATGAACATAAAATAATCTAATAACTTTATAAATTAGCATAAATAATTCTGCTTTTAAAGTCTCGGTTTTAATCTAAATGTGTTGTTGGTTCATGTTACAATCTTTAGAAGACATATTGATCAAATATTTCCTAACTGATTTTTTTCATTGCAATACATGAAATAGTCGTTAATAGTCCCTTTCAATCAAAATATTCTAAAAAAAAAAAAAAAATGATATGATTACAGGAGAACAATAATAAGCATTTTGAATTATATATTTACTGTTATGAAAGTTTTCAAATTATTCATCTAAGGCACAAAAGTCCGTGACATTTGATGTATGAAGTGAAACAATCAATAAGTTCGATAACATTAAATACCACTGAGTGATATTTAATAATAATACAAAAAAAATCAATGGTAGTTTTAAATTGATAAATAATTGAGAATAAAACTTTGATTATTTAAAGGATTAAAAAAAAACGTTCCCAAGGGAAATTATCTCATTGACAGATATGCAAATTAGTAATGGAATAATACTCCCTTTTTTTTATAACAGAAATAAGTAAATCATTGAAATCCTGTATCCATTTAACCCATCGAAGGGGGAAAAAATTAAAAATGCTAGCATTTCTGGTTGAAACAAAAATATATGAATACGTAAAAATATTGCTAGAAACGTGAAAAGAAAAACTTTGCCCTCATTACTAGTGCTCGGTTGAAGAAGTCAAAATTTTTATATTTAACACTGATTTGAATTAATAATAATGCAACGCAACATCTTGAAACTTTGTCTTAAGACTGCATGCGAAACCTCTTTTCATAAATTAAAAAGGAGATACCAAGAATATTTATATTCCGTTCTTTATATTTCCTTTCATATTTTGGAATTTATCAAACTGATTTCTTTATAAGAAGGAATCTCTTTGACTTTCCTCTCGCCTTTACGTATGTCTAGTTTTATTCATGTAAAAACGTGCCAATATCACTATACTTTGAAGTTTTAGAGCATATTTACCAATATATATATGCAACATCAAAAAAGATAAAACAGGAATAGCTGATAAATTGTCAATGGCTATCTTATATTATCGACTCCTAATGGTTTAGTATTGCTTGTACAACTTCATCAAAATAAATAATGCTAAATAAGATATAATTAAACTGTAACCAAAAAAGATTGATTTGTACTGTTTAATAAAAGATATATAAAAATTAATATAATACGTGAAAACACATTATTATTATTATTTGAGGGTGACTATAAAAAAAACTATTGTACTTTCCCTCTTCTGTACTAAAGTACCCCAGCAGTTCGCTTCAACGCCTGCAAGAAGCTCAGTACTTTGGCTGGTTCCAGCGGTAAAAGTTTTTCTATGGTTTTGTTGAGTGTCCCGAAGTAACTACCTCTGTACAGCAAAGTTGCCTTACAGACAGTTAGTAGGTGCAACGGTGTTTATTCCTCTTTTTTTGCAAAATCTGCGTAAACCATCATTGATAATGATGATCATTGACATCGATGGAGCCATTCAGGCTCCCTACGTTTCAGGAGAAAGAACTGTTTTCTTCGGATCGATCCTTAGGTGCACTTGTGGGATGTTGGCCCCCACTAGTTAGCGCTTTTGGACCCTCTGCGGTTCCGGAGGATGATCTCCGGACTTCCTTCTCCTTAGTAATATATGGCGAAAATATCTCTACCAGTGGTATTTTGTCCGCTCCGGCACAACACCGCATACTGGAGTAAGGCTATTTACTCAAGGAGGTCGCCTGGTACTCTTGAGGCTCCGTTCATAATATAGTAACTCCTGTATCATCCATCCTTCGGCAAGGATCGCTTAACACCTTAGATTGGGGCTGAGATAAAACGAGGGGATTTGGAAGGATATGAAACGGTGGTCGTGCCCAGCCCCTGATCACGTTCTCCTCCTCTTTCGTTTGTCCCTGCATATAGCAGGTTAACCTATAGCCTCGTGAAGGCCAAAAGTCGATGTTGAGTGTTAGAGGCGCTTAATCACTCCATTACTACCCCGTGAAAACACATTAGGCTACCATATTTCTGTACAGCTAACTTCCAAACTTTCTCAATGATAAGACATACTAGCCGTAACGGCTTTTGTGCTTAACATTAATTAGAAATGTAAGTATCATCCTCTCACTACTACATTATGACATCGTTGAATAAGTTTTATGCATATGGTTTATCAATTAAAAATAAAAACTAGCTTTATTCTTCATGCATTATTTTAGGAAATTTTGTTTTTTTCTTCATTAATTTATTTCAGTTCTCTTGAACAATTTTAACATAGATGTCTAACAAATTCTAGACTTAATTACATTTTAATCCACTAAATATGATGAATAACTTATTATTACTATACTATCTGTACTTAATACAGAGCAAATTTATAACATTTATCAAGCACGAATTACATACATACGCTTGTTTTCTCCTAATGCCCACCTTTTAGTGTTATTTTATGGGCAGGAAGTATGTATCATTTATAATTTTGAACACACTTTAGAAATGGGTTAGCCCTATTACCGGGTTGATTTTGCTTTGGGAGTCCTAAATTTTGCTCAACTTACTTGTATTTAGAAAAGGCATCTTCCACGAGTACCTGACAAGGTGCAGTCTCGGAACTGATGGATTAACGCTCCCTCCAAGAGATGACGTCCTCAGATTTGTTCACGTCCCATGTGAGACATGGAGGCCAGAGTGTTTAATACTGGGCTACTGGGTCACTGAATTACGTACAGTCCCACGAAAGAACGCCACGTTGATTTATACACTTTTTCTGTTAATACTGAGCGATCATGATATATCCAATATATTGGAACTATATTAATATGGTTTAACGATTCTACATTCATTCTTTATGGTGAATTATATTTATTTTAGCAAATTTTGTTTTTCCATTATTAATTTGTTTGCGTTCTCCTGTACAATTTTAAATCTTCTTTTTTTTTGTATTTAATCAACGAGTAACAATATTTCACAATAAACATGTAAAACAAAAATCAACATCTAAACCACACTAAGAAAAAAAAAATGATTAATATCTTCGAACCAAAACCAGTGGTCCTCGTCATATCAGTTTGACTTTGACGACTACTGCTTGTTTAGCTTGAAAGATCTTACTCATTTTTCTAATTCCTTAGACGTTGATTTAAAAGAAAATTAAATTTTAAAAATAAACTATTTTAAGAAAAGATTTATTAGATTGTCTATCACTTTTTGCCCAAAAACTAAGCGTTAATCAATGCATTGAAACAACCCAGATTCACTGAGAATTAAAAAAACAAAAAAATTTGAAGTAATCTTCATTGTTGCTTTCGGTAAGGGCGGTTTATGAAACAGGTTTATTATTTTTGAATAAAGAAGCTATCATTAAAAGTGAGGTCGTTAACATTTGTGTAGTTAATATATGTTTGACCAGTGGACACCCTACGATAACTCATATTACTAAGGGTAATCCAATCAATGCACGGAGTTGTAAGAAACTGTATGAAAATAAGAAAAATAAGAAGAAAGTAATACAGAAATTGTGATAAATAAAGAAAAAAATATAACATCAATATAAAGAAATCCATCACACCGGTCATCAAGGAGTAGAATATATACATAGGTCAGGTTGCAGTGGTAGTCCCACAAGGAAACACACATAGGACGAATATTGGCCCTTTCTGATACCACACGATGAAGATTGATTCAACACTGGGAGTCCTAAATTATGCTTAACTCAAGTAGATTAAGAGAACATAAATTCACACGATGAAGACTGATTCAACACTGGGAGTCCTAAATTATGCTTAACTCAAGTAGATTAAGAGAACATAAATTCAATCATGTTTTCAGGTTTAACTAATATACTTGTATTTAATATAGTATATAATAAACTTTAAATTTTTAAGTATTTATTTAAATATTGCAAAAATTTCAGATAAAGACAATATCATACTATACTTAAAATAAGAAGAAGGAAACAGGACCATATCTGTAGTGATGCCCTGCAGAACAATCTCCTAATAAAATATTTCTACGTTAACGAGTCAATCTTTTATACGTGATCACTTTAGCTTCTATCCAATCAATATAATGAATTTCAATATTTATAGTGAATCTCAATTAATATAATGAATTTTAATGTTTATAATGAATTCAATATTTAAATGCAAAAGAAGGCGCTACTTTGCTCACCTTTAATTACGTTGTATTGGTGTTGTTTGATATATAATTTTAATGAATTAAAACATGTCTAAAATGAACTCACATATGCAAGTTTTATGCATTTGCACCTTACTTTATAAATAGTGCTATACTACATTAAATCAGAAGAGATTTTAATTAACAAATTACCTACATTATTACCATTAAAAATAAAAAAAACCATATTCAGATCACGATTTCGATCAATTTTCAAAAGTGAGTCCAATAACTCATGCTACGATAAAACTATGACATTAAACAGTTTCTATTATAGCATTGAAAAAAGTACTTTTATCACCCTTTAAAGCTCTGTCAATATAAAAGATGAGATATTTTAATAAGTAATAGAAGTAGTATTATTGTCAGGGATTCAGAGGGAACAAACTCTTAACATATGTCTAAGACAGATATTTTCACATTTCTGGAATGGGCAGAATGAACACAAGCAATTAGATTCATATGTTTTCGTTACATTCACTAAAACGTAACTCTAGGGCTTCTACAAATAAGGATATCTAACTAGAGCTATTTACAATTTACTCCTTCCATTTTGAATACGATTGTCGGCACTAATGCATTTTATTTTATTAGAAAGACCCCTTTATTCATTGTTTTGGGGGAGATGCACAATAAAACTGAACCATTTAACTTGATTAGGCAGAATTGAAGTTAATATTTTAGTTTCAACAAATTCCATATATAAATTATTCCGAGGGAAGGATAATAAATTACTTACACATTGCATGCCAAAATTTTTGTCAGTGTTAACGAGGACAATAGCAATAGATACAAGGGTTGACATGTAGCAGATAACTTTTACTAATTTCTTCCTGAACTCCTTTGACTATCATTTTGTTTCTCTTCTTGCACTTTAAGTTTCTTAAAAACTCTCGCTTCTCAATATAACACGAGATACCCTATATAACTTCTTTCCGTATGAGTGAGACTGACGAACACAGTCGTTTTGGTCGAACAATCTTAGTCACACTTCTGATTTTTTTTAGTCATTCAGAGATTGATTTTTATTTTACGTGTCTACTGTGAAGTCTTGTTATACATATAAAGGTATAACAACAGTGCACAATAAACACGTGAAATATAAACAACGTCCAAACCACAATAAGAATTGAGAAAAAAAAACTAAAATATTTCAACCGTAACAAGTGGTCTTCGTCAGAATCAGTTGAATTTGACTCTGACGAAGAGCGCCTGTTACAGTTGAAAGACTAATGCTTGTTATTTTTTTTCTCATTTCTTATTGTGGTTCGGATGTTGATATATAGGCATATACGAAACAACAGATGCCTTGTATATTTCCACTTTCATCGTCATCAGGAGAAGAACTTATTATATGAAAGTTATAACAAAAGATATATTTATACAAAAAATAGGATAAAAATAAATATTATAATACACAATATAACCTATGTACAACGGCATAAGTAAAGGAATTATTTGTTAATAATAATTAAAAATTACTGTCAACTTTACTAAACAACTAAATCTTTCAAGACTTTTTTGTAAAAGAAAATGATTTTAATTTCGCGGCTGCTGAGACAGCAGGTTTCTTTTTTAAATTTCCACTTTCAGCAGGTATTTTCCTTTTTTTGTCGATTACTTCATCATTTTCTAAGTTCTTTTTGAATTCAAAATTAGTTCGTTTCTTCAATTTATTTATTCCAGTGTCATTTTGTGGTGTATTTTCAATGATATCATCCTATGAGAAAAAAAAAAAATAAATAGTTATTTTGCATAGTAGTTAATTTCATACATTTATATACTATTAAATTTAAATGAATAGTAGGCAATAATAATAATAATAATAACAATAACATGAGTATAAGAAGAGTACCGTATCAGACTGAGAAATCGTTTTGGAAGAGGCATTTTGTTGCCTATATCTCTTCATTCCAGTGATGGCTAGTTCAGAATCATTTAATAAAGGATAATCCTTCTTTAGTTGGGATTTGTTTTCATGAAACCAGTCAACGAAACTTACTTTCTGTTCCATTCCATTTTCCTAAAACAAAATCCAATTACTATTAGGAATACTGTGAACTGTTGTTCAATGTCCGCTGAATTATAATTAGAGGCATATTACTTCTCAAAATTACAAAAATGCCAGCTTTCATTCAAACATAATTAGTTTTTTTTTTTCATCCCTATGGAGTGCTTTACTCATATTGATTAGCATAGAGTAAAGATCATTAAAATAAAGATATTATTAAAACATTCAAATAATACAATTTTATTTGTATTCAAAAGAAGTGAAGAACATATCATGGTATTGATCTCTCAAAAATACCAAAAATTAAAGAAATGAAAAATTATGTAATTGAAGATTTCGATAGAACCTTTAAATCCGATTCCTTATCAGGTACATGATTGGTCGAGGCTTTTTTGAATGGATTGGAAGGGAGATTGTTCTGCTGGGCATCAGTAGAGCTATGTGCCTGTTTCCTTCTTCTCATTTTAAGTATCATATTGTCTTTATCTGAAAATTGTCCAGTATTTTAAATAAATACTTACACATTTAAGTTTTATTAAACTCTTTATTAAATAAAAATATATATTAGTTAAACCTGAAAAAATAATTCAATTTATCTGGAAATTACATACAACGAATAATTACCTTTCCCTGAACTAAAAGAACTCTTGATCACTTTTCTTTCATGAACACACTGTTAACATAATCACTGAATTTGTCATGATTTTGAGGGTTTTGGTAAAATACTAATTCAACAAAATACAAATATATATATACGTATGTGTATGTATATATGTTGCAATTATGAATTTGTAGGGAAAAAAAGTAGGAAAATTATTTGGGTATGGAGAAATGCAATTCAAAGAATATTTTAACTTGCTAAATTAATGGAATGCAAAAGCTTTTAAAAAAGACCATCGATGATATTCTATGTGTATCAGTGGGAAAAGAAGTTATCTAAATGAATTTATTGGAAATGGATATCGAAATTGAAATAGTAAAACTCTGTTTTCTTGAATGATTTGTTTAAAAAAAAATGTGTATATATTGAAAAAAAAATATATATATAAACTTTAACATATAGGAAAGAACACAGAAAGACTCTACAGAACTCACATCGATATTTCGACATCCGTCACCACCGGGAAGAAGTGCGAAGTACTCGCGTTGAGAATCAAATTTCTACTGGCCTCCAGAGTAACTCGTGGAACCACCGCAATGCTGTCCCCCCAGTGGAGGAGAGGAAAAATAGAAATCCCTCCAATATTTATTTATAAAACAGGATAAAAAATATATAATAAGAAATAATAATGAAGACAACAATAAGAATGCAAATAAAATTAAAAATAAAAAGTATAAACAATGAGGGAAAAAAAATTAACGGTAGAGGTTAAGACCAGGAAGAGAGCGAGTCCCAAGGAGGAATATGAATGCCTCTTGAGAAGCTCTAAGGGTGACAAGGGAATTAGACTCGGGGATTTGTTTGAGGATTTGTACCCTGAAACAATCATTGAAAGAGAGGTCATGGGAATTAGCGTGGATATATATATATATACACGAGTTCAAAATCGAAGAAGAGTAACATCCGATTTACATTATTTCTTGGGGAGAAAAGTGCCTGGATTATTAAACAGCCTTTTGGACTATATTAAGTTTCAGAGCTAAGATAGCACAGTTTATAGCTGATTACTTCTACAGAGTTCAAGTGTTTCATTAATTCTCTAGATCAGATTTAATCAAACGTGATGTCATATGAAGTGACTCACGACACATAAAAACAAGAACCTCGAAAGGCGATAGCTCTGTAAGTCATCAGTCTCTAATGTTTCGATAAACTAATATTCTAACAATGAGCCAACCATAACATTAAGAGAAAGTCATTACATACGTAAATCATAATTCCTTAACAAAATCACAACATGGAACAAATGCATTCCAACAAATACTAAAGTGCAAACCTTTTAATACTTGATTCTTTTGAACAGTATCAGAAGAATCAAATATATCTTGGGAGTCATCTTTAATAGCTGAGTTAACTGATTCTTCATCATCCTTTACTTCAATAACTCTAAAAAAGATAACAGATTTTAAATAAACTTCCAAAGATTTGTGTAACACCTGAATAACAATGTTTGAAGGAAAAATCTCAAGATAAAGATATCAGAATCAACTTATAATGAGCTAAACTGTTGTGCCAAATCTTTCTTTTATGTGGTATTTATTTTACCATATTTGTGGTAAATTTTAATAATCATTTAAACATGACTACAGCCTGAAGCATACATATATAATTTATTACACTTGTAAATTTTGGTAACAGTCTTTCATGTATACGACATTGTTAAAAATAAGACCATATTTGGATGAAACTTGGCTCTTTACAAGTTTCTCAGGTTTCCTATATAACATTCTTGTTACTATTTTTACAACAATTAATATTTGTTCTACTTTCTTTATAAAAAGGAACAGTGAATTTGAAATTTATTCTCATCTTGATTATGACTGGTTTCAGTTGTAACATGTTGCCAGTTGGAAGTGTCTAATATAGTGTGGATGGAGTAACAAGAATGTTTTATAGGAAAACTATAAATTAAGTTACTTAGGAAACTTAAAAAACTTATAAAAAGATGAATTTCAGCCAAATATGGTCTTATTTTAAACATGTTATTCTACATATATGTCAAATTGGTAAATTAATTCGTAAGTATTTCAATACTTATCGACCACTGACTCTTCAAACACAAAATAGGTATTTGAGGATTAGGTACAAAATTAATAACTCCAGATTACAAGTAGTTGTTTCGCCAAAAGCTTCTCAGCATTCCAAAGTTTTTTTTTTGAAAAAAACTATTTAACGCATATAGGTCAAAAATAAATTTAACTGACATGTAACTTTGCTATACCTCACTATTGTAACTTATCACTCGTGATAAGTTATTCAACACCAACATAACTGACAAGAAACAGTGTTAGGTTACAAAAATTTTTATTTTTCACAATGTATATTTAAAAAAAAAAAAAAAAAAAATGAAAAGATGTCCTAAATGCGTTAAATAGTTTCCTTCAAAAGCGTTGAGAATGCTGAATAATTTTCGAAGAAACGTCAGCTACTAATCTGGAATAAGTAATTTTTGGACATAATCCTCAAAGACTTATTTTGAATTTCAATATTTTGATTCCTAAAAATAATTCGAATTAAATTAATAATTGGAAAGAAATTATGATAATTTTACAGAGCATGAAATAAAATGTAATCCCAACTTCACAAAGTATTCAGGCTTATATATTAAGCAAAAACAATAAATAAATAAACATTAAGATATTAAGGGTATTACTTCTTTCCAGATCGGTTGTAAATCACATAACATCCAAAGACAAGTTCCTTAAAATTTTGATATTATTACCCTTAAAGTAGTGATTTATGAAATAATGATTGATTGTAGTGAATAACAGACATACTTAGGTTTGCGTGACATGTTATAAGCGATATCAGAAATTCTGTTAGCAAGCTGGTGCCTTCCTAACTTAGCAGCGTACTTGCTAGCTAAGTTTACAACCTCAACAGATGGCATGCTCTGACACAAAGACACGGCACGTCCTTCCAGCCCACTTTTGCACGCCAACTATAAACACCATTATCATTTGTATAATTTAAAATTATCGAAATTGCTTATTTAATTTATGATCAAACTTACAGCAAACAATTTCATAACAGTAACAGATATTGATTTCTCTATCATTTGCTTAGCGCCTTCTAATTCATCATTGTTTTTAGACACATCTAAATTGGGTAGAGTAATAATTTTCCGTAGCATTTCTTCTTCCAGAGCTCCCTTTTCCGTATCTACTTCACACAATGGCATCTGAAAGTTTTATATCATAATTAATAGCTATCCAAGTTCAGCATATATACAATTCACAGTTTTTCAATAATTTTACTGATGTTTCAAATCATGAATAACAATTGAAGCAAAAAATCGATATAAACAGAAATGAAATGGAAAAATATCCTAAATCATCAGATCAAAAAAAGTTTAAATAAAACAGTCCACAAAACAAAAAGTGTCTGACGAGGATCTATAACGTATCTATATTATTAAAACAGAACTAGATACATGTATGCATGGAAGTCCTATATACAAATCACAGTATTGAACAGATATACATACAATTTTATACTTACCTTTCTACCAAACACAGGGGATTACAAAAAAATTTCATTAAGATTGGAGAAGTTCCTGGAATTATTTTTCTATATCCATGTATACACCCTGTCGTCACTGAACGTCGGGTTTACGTTCAAACGACTAGGTCGTTAAACGAATCGGTCGCTAAGCGAGATGATGATCCCTTATCAACACTACGGTACCGTATTTCAAGGCCGTGGTACTGTCCTAGCATAGTTCCTTTGTATCAAGCAGTCTGAGGTATTGTTTTAATGTCTCCTCTGCACCTTATACATGTTTAATACTATGGTACAGTATTTATTTATGTACATACTACAATAAATTATTACACAGTACTCAAAAAAGAAAGACGCACTCAATGTAACCTATTACTCATCAATAACCTCTCCCAGGATATATATATGATCTACTTGGCTTATATGACTTGCATGGAGCTCTCCGTATCGGGACAGAACACCGGACACAAGTGCATTTGCGTTAAGCCTACGCCCTGCCCGCCACTGGGAAAAGGGTTGCCCCTTTGACACAACACGAATAGAAAAATATAAACATTAAAATAAAAGAAACATCAGATCAAAAATGCCATTAAAAAATAACCAGAGTTATTTCCCCAGATGTTTATCCTTTATTATACTATTTATAATACACTTTTGGCACTCTATAAGATACAAACCATTTAGTGGAGTACAGTAGCATAGTAAAAACACAAAATGCCGTTTTAACCACATAAGACAGTTACATTTACTTAAAATATTGAGTACAATTCATTTTAACTGAATATAACCACAAATAGAAACTTTCTCAAAAATAAAAGCATTCGAAATAATCAGAAATTTTGATAGGTTTCTTTCGAATAGCTTATAGTACAATGAAACTATATTACAAAATGTCTATCGGGAAAACACTTTTGTTTTTTTATCTATATATTAATACGCTAGTAACTACGTGTGTCACGCTTTGTCATAATATTGATAATTAGGCATATCTAATTGCTGTAATTGAATGACAGCTACAAATCAAAGTCATCATAATTAGACATAATATTATCTAATTATGTCTCTAATTAAATCATTATATTCTCTAATTAGCATTTAATGGACCAGAAGTTAAATAGTCTATTTACATACCTTTAGTTTTTATTCCTAAAAATATCACATGTGTGAATGAGCTCAGTAATTTTTTTTTATAAATTACATTAATAAGAAATGGGGTTATAATGCTTTTATACAAATCAAAACATCACTTTTATCTTTAAAACTATAACAATAAAATTTTGTTAAAAAGTTGAACCTAAGATTAACAATTTATTAAAAAAAATCATAAACTTTCCTTTGTTGCATTGGGCAATATACTATGAAAACTGAAATTTTGTTTTGGAATAATGAATAACCTTCCCTACTGGTCGGATTTGTTTTCATTTATTTACATTGTTAACACTGAGTTTTTTTTTATAGTTTTGGTTATTTAGACTACAGTTTCATGTAGAAGTAATTTTGTTTCAGGGTTTGTCCTTTTGCTTTTTGATTTTATAGTGGAATTCGGGTGGACACCTATTGGTGGCACTTAATAACTATATTTAATATTTATGAAGATAGACAGTCACGTGGACACTGCCGTTTTAGTCGTATTTGGGGGCTTTCAGCGACCGCCTCCGTGAGGTCCACCTTGGGCACATGAGCGGGCTCGGTCGCATCCTCAAAGAGGACTGTGGTGTGCCTTCTCATGTGGCTAAAGGGTCTCACGTAAAAAAGCATCGATCTGTTACATGTTTTGTTCATGGATTGATCCGAAAGTCCGAGAAACATGACTACAAATCCAAAACAGGATTACTAGTAAGGAAAGATTTTGAGCAATTGGGTTTGGATGAGTTGAGAGTTTACTGTGGAATAGTTTGTAGTAATCTTTTGCATAGTCGTCAACGAAGAGGAGTTCAAGATCTCGATGAATGATTATATTTGGAACGTAAAACGGGAGATGTGAGAGTTTTCTAAGTTTTTTTACTTAAATAGCTTCTACAGGGCGAATATTTTATAGTTTGGCAGAACCCCAAAGTTCTATGATATAAGAACTAAGAATATGTCATAGTTCTAAGATATATGAAGCCCATGAAAGCTTCAAGATTGTGTTGTATATGTGGAGTCTGTGTTACTATGAGTGTTTGAATTGAGTTAGAAATTATAAGTGAAATATAATTGTTGTTTAGTGTTTAGAGGCATATATACAAAAATGTTAAATATTTTAATGAATAAAGACGATATGTTAAAAGGATAAAATTGTTAAATCTACAAAATTAATCCCAATCAAACATATATTTTCTGATGCATTCCATAGTACAATGCATAGTTGTCAAACAAGTGTCTGACTAACAAACAAAATATATATTGGTCGTTAACTTGATATGTTTATTTATAGTAAAGTTGAGTTTAGGCCACTCCAGATTTTCCCACTTAGACTTTATTCCTGTTCGAATTGAATATATTACAGGTAAGGCAGGACGTTTCCTATTGTGTTAGCTATTGTATTAATAATTAAACACCAAACAGCTTAGCTCAAGCTAACAAGACATCCACTGATTGTTGGCGAAGTTCGCCGGGTCAGCTAGTATTAATAATCTTTGTTTAACACTTTCATATTACAAAAAAACTGTTTTCTTATTTAGATTTTATTTAGAACATTAAATATATTATTTCTAATGAAGTATTCATTGGTTAATTTAAGGTTTATATTTTACAGTGTATCTTATAGTTAATTGATGGATAATTAAAATAGATTCAAATATGTAATTTACGGACAAGACACTTCGTCCTAGCCTAGATCGGTGAACTGGTTGTCTCAATCAGGTATATACACTAATTGGTGGATGTGAGCACCGTACGGTAGAGAGCGCTCATATAGTACCTTATCAACCCAACCTGAAATATCAGGGCTTACTAAATGGAGACCGTATATTTTCCGACCGGCCATTACTGACCACGAATTGTCCACTACTACCCGCCAATCAGCCATTGCTGCCCGCCAATCGGCCATTGCTACCCCCCCAATCCGCCATTGCTGCTCTCCAATCGGCCATTATTGCCCACCAATCGGCCATTGCTGCCCCCCAATCCGCCATTGCTGCCCTTCAATCGGCCATTATTGCTCGTCAATCGGCCATTACTGCTCACCAATTGCACTCTGGTTCCCGCCAACCGGCCATTGTTGCCGCCAATTCTAGTTAACCAAACATTACAAATTTTGTCCTGCTATTAAGTTCCTAAAAATAATTAATCAATACTTTCAAGACAACATGAAATTTTTTGCTTTTATTTAATCACTTAGTTAAAATTAATATTTATTAAATTATTTTTAATTTGAATTTAAAATTAACAAGTATACCTGGTATAATATTACAAAAAGCAAGAAAAGTAATAATATATATAAAAAAACAAATGAAAACATTATCTTTTTTTTTGCAAAAGTAAGAACTAGTTTTACCTTCCATTCGACTTCTGTAAGCAAGGGCTTAGGTATAACTGGAGGGTAAAATCCACCTTTGCAAAGAATGCACCGAATCGAATTGGTTTTCTCATTGACACCAACGACAAAGTAATGGTCATATTTTCCTTTGGACTGCAATAAAATAAAATGGTTATATAACAGACATGTATAGTACACACTAAAATAGTTAAGATTTAAAGAGAAAAATCATCATTGATCTGTTTCGTAGAAACCACCTTTAGATCAATATACTTGTGTTCTCAGTAAAATAATTCTGCAATAATAATATATAAGTATCACCCTTTCTTCTAGCATGCAGACAGGTCTCCAGAAGGAGTCGTACAACAAACGCAAAACGCCTTCAGAATCTACTGTTGCCGGAGAACCTTCATCAGAAAAGCCAACCCACTTGATGGTAGCCTTAGGAGTTAAAGCCACAGGTAGAGTGCACTTGTGAGACGACAACTTCGTCAACGGATTGATGAAGTATTTACTGGTTGATATGAACTGTACATCATCACAACCTATCATGGAACAAAATGTCAAACTTAACTCTTAATGGAAAATATAACATTATACTAATAATATATCATGTAAGTAGGTAAAGTAAAATGCATTACTCTGCTGTACTTCCTCCTCAAATTATTTTAATTTTTGCTAATACAAGATAATAGATAATATAATACTATTTTAGCCAATGAAACTTATCAAAAACATTTTTTCCGGAGTATAACCCTAATCAAAGTGATATAAACCCTTCATTACAGTTCAAATTAATTACTAACAAAAATTACCAAATTTGAATTACACCAAAGCATAAATTGTACCCAAAATAAGTTATATACCTATATATATTATATACATATATATAGGTATATATAATATTATATGCCTATATATATTATATACATATATAAGTTATACACCTACGGCATGTTATATGTAACGAAACAAGAAAAATACAAGTCATATTTAATAAAATAATAAGACAAATTTGGTTTTCAACGAGCGCAAGAAATCGACTTTACTGAATAAAAATAATAATTGCTGTGCTAATTAAACTGGCCTGTTAAAATATATTTATTCATATGTAGAAGGTTTTCTACAACTAGTGTAAGGTGTAGTTGAACAGGTATGCACTAACCTTTGGCATTGAAGATTGGACCTCCTAATCTTATTCATGACCCAAGATTTAAGGTTTTATATTCATGAAATATAAAGTATTGTACTAAGGTCAACATTTTACTATCAGGTTTTCAAAAGAAATATAGCACGTTATGTGGTCTCCTGAGTCCAATGTAGGTATATATATATATATATATATATATATATATATATATATATGTTTACAATTTCACAATGCAATTATAAGGATAAATATTACCAAAATAGTGTCTGCTCTTTCGTAAGTGCATATTTCAATAGTGAAATAAAGGTCATCTGTCATTATGGAAAACTTTTTGTACAGCATCCCACAGACAGGACGTAAAGCTGTCAGTTTTAAGCCATTATGGTGTCTGACACTCAATAAAGATCCCTACTCCAACTCCAATAACATCCTAGGAAGTAAAATTTAGAATTCCTGTGTAGAACAAACCCAGTAATGTTTCTTTGTTTTCCAACGCCCACACTCACAAGGTCTTCACCTTTTAGTGCTGTTCTAGGGGCGGAAATTGTGACTCATCTATTATTTTGCACCGGTGAGCTACATTACCTGTTGATTCTACATTGCGAGTCCTAAATTTTGCCATACGCAAGTGCATTTAGAGTAGGGATCTTTAATGAATACGTGACATCGTACAGGCTCGGGACCGACAGCTTAACATCCTCATCGCGGAACGACCCAGTAATGTAACTCACCAATAACTGAATGGGTGCTAAATAAAAACAAAATCAAAACTTTGCGCCCCTACACTAGGTCAGGTCCAATGGGTGGGTGTTGTAAAAAAACTTGACTGGTCAGGTTTTAGGCATTTTTCTGGTGTCAAACGTCGTCTAAGTGTTCATGTCATGCTTATATAAACATTATAAGTAACTATTTTTTAACAATTTCGGTATTATCATTTTATGATAAAAGCTGCTCTTCTTCGACACAATATGGTTGTTTTTGATATCCTAATATTAGATATCAGACAAACTAAGTAAAGTAAAACTTAACATATAATTTAATGTTATGATACAGAGTAACAAACCATTCTGGATGAATCATAAAAAAATAACAACAACTTAATAGAGAATTTTGAAAAATATAACATGGCATACCTTGGGCAGAGTGGAAGTACAAGGTGATGTAAGATTCCTGACCACTCATGGTTACGAGGGGTCCAGGGATGGAAATAACATCACTCTGAGTGCCATCGATGCTAAATATTTTAAGGATGTTTTTTTCTGTAGCAGCAGCAACCCAATTATAGCCAGTAGCAATACAAATGATTTCATCTTCTCCCATATTAGCATCCCATTCTTTCTGACCATCCCATGCTTTCAGTAAAATACAATTCAACTTGCTGGAATCATGAAATAAAATAATATTGCGTCTTCAGTTAATTTAACTTCATATACTAATTAAATATTTATTATTTAACAATAATTAAAAAAGATAATTTTGATAATACATCAAGAAGTTTAATTTAAATATAATTAAAAGAAATCACGTTACAATGATACACCATAAGCAGCCTATTTAAAATGCATCACAAATGTCGATTTTGAGTACATAATTCTGTACCTTATTGTTCATGATAAAAGTTATACATGACAAAAACATTTTTCATTTATCAATAAATATAATTAAACAACAACTCAGTTCATGAAAGAAACATGTGTGACTTATTGTTAATATTTAGTCCTAAGTTGGAAATCAGATATTGTACCACTATCTTTCTTTTATTCTTTATCAAATAATTCCATTAGAGTTCATATTGTTAGATTTTAAAATATCAAGAGGTCCAATGTGCTTGACTATACCTTCAACTAAAACATTATCTAAATTAAATAGTCCCGGGCTTAAGATTGTTGATAAGATTAAGCTTGTTGATAAGGTTTACAAAACAATATTTGATCACGGCACTTTCCACAAGGTTCCTTTCAAGGCCTGAAAGGAGAAACATCAACTGACTGGTCTGCAATCGTAACAAAGAGAAAGAAGGTTGTGTTTATAATATCCCTTGTGGGGATTGTAGCTCAACATATGTTGGTCAAACAGGCAAAAGCATGCTTACTAGAGTGAAGCAGCATAAATATGCCATTAGAAGACAGGAAGAGTCGAGTGCATTGTTTCAACATATAAAAAGCAAGAACCACTCAATGAATTGGGAAAATGCCAAGGAACTGATGTTTCTAGCTTCAGACATTGAAAGGAACCTTGTGGAAAGTGCCGTGATCAAATACTGTTTTGTAAACCTTATTAACAGCAGCCCAGGACTATCTAATTTAGATAATGTTTTTGTTGAAGGTATAGTCAAGCACATTGGACCTCTTGATATTTTAAAACCTAACAATATGAGTTCTAATCGAACTGATGATTCTCCACTTGGTACCTAGTTTTATTCTATCACTTTTATAATTGTTTGTTGTTTTCTTTATTATTTTTCTTTTTAGCTTATAATTTTAAAAGTTTTTATATGTTAACATGTTTATATTATCTACACATATTTTGTTTTTTGTAACAAAGCTATAAGCTCTGTTGTTATCAATCTTTAGTACCCTCTGATGACATAAATTTGAAAGACCTCAGAGCACATTTTCTCTGTTTTTTTTACTTTTTCCTTGTGGCTTATACTTATATATATATATATTTACTAGAGTTCATCATACTGGCTAGTACCAGCCCAAGGTCATCTATAGTCAAAACCCTCCGATCACAGCTTGAAGTTCTCCAGAGACAAACTACTATACTTCTCCTTCATGGGCAAACGAACAGAGATAACTACTCACAGGCCTGGAACCATCAAGCAACCAGGAAGCCTAAAATTAATTCGAAAAGTTTTTCGTTAATTCTCCAGGAGTCCAACTTTTACAACCAATTCCATTGCCTTGTTGTAACAAAGAGTCAACAAAGGTAAAAAAAGAAAAGCGAGAATGAGTTTCTCTCTAATAGCAAAATTGCTGTACAATCATTCCCAACCGATCCAGTTGATCCAATGAGGAGTATCCTGTTTCTGAAACCCATCAGAGAGCCAGTCACTCATGAATTCCGAAATCTACATCAACCAATCAAACCTCAAGCAGGATGTCACACCTGATCGCTTCTCTTTTTCCTCACCATTGACAGTAGCCTAGTTCCAATCCTCTGGATGTATGCCACTCAGACAAAACCACTCTGCAAACGAAGCACTTCAACCTTTCCTAGCAAATTATTGAAAAAAGTATGAGTAAGTCTTTGTAAAAAAAGAACTTATCAACTCCCGGTAATGCGTCTTTTACCCTGCGGAGAGAGTGCACCAGTTCTTAAGAATTTATACTTGATTCTCAAGAAGCCGGAACCCTCACATTGCCCTTCTAATCGTCCAACTTTA
The DNA here is from genome assembly GCA_026182355.1 of Hermatobates lingyangjiaoensis. NCBI lineage: Eukaryota > Metazoa > Arthropoda > Insecta > Hemiptera > Hermatobatidae > Hermatobates > Hermatobates lingyangjiaoensis. The sequence continues at coordinate 7,762,351 of JAPFBL010000014.1, forward strand.
CTAATACCAAAGCAAAATTCTCTGTAAAGATATCAACAACATTCGCACATTCAGTATACATCCTACCATTTAAATTTATTTTATTTAAGATTTGTGCACCATGGATGATAATTCCAACTTAAGAGTTTGACCGCCATTGTTAAAAATAACTAAAATTTTAACTCTGAGCTAAAGTAATATAATAATGACATTTTTTTTTAATTTTAGTTAAAATCAGATAAATTAAATTTAAATGAAATTGTTGATGATATTCAAATAATACAATTTTCATACAACAAACCTTACAGCAAAATAATAAATAGAAGGGAAAAAATTAATTTAAACGAATATTGTGGCACCTTTCTTGAGTTGATCTTCTGGGAGAGGCAAGAACCAAAACTTGATTAGATAAGGCAGCCATTGTGTAACCGGGTAAATTACTCAATCTAAAGCAATGATGTTCACTCGTATCATGAAATTCCACATCTATTTCTTCAGCTTCATCAGAATTAAATTGCCTTACAATGCCAACACTGTTCCAAAGCTGGAAAAACAATTATACACACATGCATAAATTAAAAAAAAAATATGCTAGCTCATCTAATCTAGCATTCATAATATAAAAATATACATAGAATATTTAAAGGTCATAGTTAAAATTGAATTTAAATTATATGTTTATGTACCATAAACCTCTGCATCAAATGAGCAGGAGTAGATGATGGTTGAAAAACTTCCTGTAATTCAGTCAATGGAATCTGGGGTTCACGTTTCTCAAAACTACTCACGGAACTCGATTTATCATCTGTAAATAATGAAGGTGAGACATATTAAACAACTCTTCAAACGTGACATTTCAATTTGAAAAAAAAAAATCTAAAGTAGTTACAGAGTTTTATACTGGCGAGGACTAACTGAAATATCACAATTCAAAAAGAAATAATACAATGTAATATATATGTAGAACTTAATATATTAATATGCTTTATTAAGGTGACAAATTTTGCCACTACAAAGAACTATAATAAAGAGAAAACATAAACATTTCTACCGTCATCGTTAACATTTTGACTTTTCGAAGAAAAACCAGTTTCCATTTTAATTTTTTCCAAAGATACAACATTCTCATCATCTTCATCATCATCAAATTCTGGAACACTTAATGGAATGCCTCCTGCATCTTCATCGAAATCATTCTATAGCAGAGACAAAAAAGTGATTAAATAATAGTGATTAAATTAAAAGTGAAATTATAATTGGATATAATGTGAAAATAGAACTATGAAATTTAGTTACTCTAACCTTCTCACAAAATAAAGTCATAATTTATATTTAAAACCAAGAATAATATGGCAAAGTAAAAAAAGAAAGGGCGATTATTGTATAATTCATTCTGATACTACTGTGTACCAATTTAGTAAAAAAAAAAAACTAAAGAAAACCAACAGTCACACAAATATTTTACACTTTCTGAGGTAAAATGGATAAACAAACAAAAGTCTCCATACAAAATGAAGTTTTATTCAACAACAACGCGTTTCGAACACTTTGTCTTCCTGATGATGAACACAAAGTGTTCGAAAAGCGCTGTTGTTGTTGAATAAAACATCATTTGTGTGGAGACTTTTGTTTCTTTATCCATTTTACCTTAGAATGAGTAAATACCATACAATTACGGATTGCACAACTAATGATTTAAATATTTTACACTTACCACAGCCGTTTGTGGAATGGTTAACGGAATTTCTAAATGTCCAAGCTGTCCTGAGTAGTTACAAAACACAATTGACTTGCTACCTGGCGACCAAGCTATTGCCGTAATAGCGGGACCAACAGACTCAGAATGTTGACATACAGATTTTTCCTTTCCTATTTCCCATATATATATATGGCCATGAACAGTACCCCCAGCAATCAGTTTTCCACAAGGTGAAAATCGTGTTACACTAAACAACTGTAGGCAAAAAGTGTTAGTTTCATATTCATTAAATAAGAATCACAAATGAAATATTTTGAAAGAAACATGAACATGTGTTATTATTTTAATAATGGTTTCATTCTATTTTCTCCCTTAATTCTTACCTAACACTTTAAACCAATTTATCCAGCAATCAGCATACTTCCTAAACCCAAAAGCCAGTCATCAAAGTCTGAAGAGATGATTAAAAGTTGCTTACTGTCCACTAAAGATGAAAGTCTCAGTGCTGAGGGTTGAAAAAATATCTATATGGATTAAATCTTATGTAATAATTTCAGTGGAGTTACACCAATGGCTACTTCCTTCAATCTGTTTTTATTTTTAGCTCAATATCAGCTGCTCCTCTTCAGAATGATTGTAATAATCAACAAAATATATTTAAAAAACATATTCTGATAGTAACATCAATTTTTTTGTTATTAAAGTTTTTGAATTACAAGGGGTGATCAAAATTGATGATATAAAAATTAGACAATTATTAGTATGTGGACAAGAGAGTTATAATATATATTAATGTCTATAACAAAATAAAACACATACATTTAAGTATGTTGACCTGAAGATAGCATTCATGACACAAAGGTGATAACTCTTACTTCTAGCAAGAAATGTATTAATGCAATGATCCATGAATCAATTTTGCTCCAAAATTCTAAACTTATTCAGATTTTTTTCTTTCTTATTCAACTACTTATATGTATATTTTTGGCACTTTTTTTTTTATTACTATTAATACATTTTTATAAAAGTATTGACCATTAAGTGAAAACAAAATAAAATTTATCAGCACTCGGTCAGTTCTTCAGGTCAATTAAACTCTCATTGCCGACTTCTATTTTTATTTAAAACAACGTTTTTAATGTGGACGTGATATGAGCCTATGAAAAAGGTTTTAAATAATAACCGAAACGTTGGCAACGAGAGTTTAATTTGAAACTGAAGAACTAACCGAGCCCTGATAAACTTTTATTTTTTTACTATTAATAAATAAATATATATATATATATATATATATATATATATATATATATATATATATATATTGAATTAAATACCACAATAAACAATTTATATTAATTAAAATGCTCTAAGGCCTTTCGTTACAACATCATCAGAGAGCTGAATGAAACAACCAAAAAATATAATAACAAGTTAACCTGATTGATTGAAGTCTTCCCACTTCAATTAATATAAGTATTCAATTAATATTAATTTAACTTCTTCCCACTTATATTTTAATTAATTTAAATTGTTTATTGTGGTATTTAATTCATATATTATATCAAGAGTTATTGTTGATTATTAATTTGTATATATATGTTACAAAATAAACGTACAAAATCATTTGAATCTGCAGAAAGGGAGTGCATTGTGTTCCAGGATTCGACTTCATACAATTTAATGGTTTTATTTGATGGAATTGCTAAGAGGCGTCCATTTGGTTGAAAGTGCACTCGAAAAACAGCCTTGGATGTTTCAAAAGAAGAACTTTTTTCTAAGCAATCCCATTGTTTTACTTCATCACCCTGCGGTAGGCTCCAAACTCTGACAGTTCCATCACAGCTGGAAGAGGCCTATAAACAGTCTATAGTCCATTAAAATGAAAACATAAATAAATACTTGTAGAGTTGATTTCGTACCAAATACTGAGACTGAAAGTCAAAGCTGACACTCAGTATAGGAGCCCTATGCCCAAAAAGAATTTTACTTTCCATAGATTCAAGATCAACCAGATGTATTTCCATATCACTAAAAAAAAACATTCTTAAGACCATCAATTAATTGCTGAAAAATTTTGAGGTTTAAAATACAGCCAAAAAAAAAAAATATATAATTTGAGTCTAATTTACAACAAAATTAAAAGAAGTGCTAATTACACAATTATAACTTTTAAAAAAAGGAAAAGGAAAATGATCTATTGACTTAAGGGTTCATAACAAATAAAGCAATATAAGAAAACAAAATCTAACGATAATTTGATGGAACAAATACACATATATTTTTTTAAATACATTTCATCAGATGATATAGAATTTACAAACATATTAGGTATGACTGTACAATAGACCAAATCAAAACATGAACATTATGGGGATACAAAACGAGACAGGGATTCCACAATTATTGAGGTAAACAATATTTCACAATTTGAAGAGAACCTTGGGTATTTTGACAAATAAATAATTAGTTTAAATTCTTTTAAATAACATAGATATGTAAGTTCTAATACGAAAAAGAGTAACATATAGAGTAAAAAACACACTAAGCAATTTAAATTTTCAAAAAATTTGGGTTAGTGTGTTTCGGTGTTTTGTATGTTACTCTTCATCGTATTTGAACTTCTGTATATCCAGTTTGGATCGTCTTTCCGATCTTTAAAGTATATATAATGAAAACGAATAACTATTTGTTGGAGAATGCGTAATTTAGACTTGCGTTGACTTTTTTAGGTGAGCATATAGTCACCATACAAGAGTGGGTGAATGACATCTTCACCCACTGGATATATGAACAACTATACTGCTCTGTAGCAATAATTTACTATGGTACGTTTAATAATTCTATCGTATACAAATAAAACTTTACAAAAGAAATAAAATCTATATATATCAATATTCCTTTTATAAATAATAATTCTTATTTTGCATTATAATTTCTTTCATAGCAGAAAAAAAAACAAGTTTAAAAAGATGAAAACATACCAAGCACCAGCAGCCAACTTCTTTCCATTATGAGAAACATCAATTTGTGTGACAGGAGCTTTGAAACGTGTTATCACACCATCAACGTCTAAATCAGGGAAAGTATATGCTTGTACAATATTTGTATCCGTACCAACATATAAGCTATTACCCTGTAAATGTGAATTCCATTGATTATTATACAAAAAGAATGGAAAAAGTCTTGCATTAAACTTTTCGATAACAAATAGTATGATAAATATAACTTATACAAAATTTAATAAGTTATAATTTATAAATCATTAGTTGCCAATGTGATCGCTGTTTCCACGGGACACTGGCTCGTAGGTAGACACGCCACCAGATTAGGATTGGAGGCGAGGGATTTTTGCAGGGCATGTCAGAACGAGGAAGAGGAAGAGACAATTTCTCACTTTCTCTGTCAATGCACTGGTCTGGCTCAAAGAAGGAAAGAAGCACTAGGAGAATATTTCTTTGACAATCTTGAGAACTTAGCATCCACTGGTATCAGGGATCTGTCTAGATTTATTGTTCTCTCGAAATGGTTCGAGTGGACCAGTGACGGGGGAGAATAGCCCCAATTCCTCTTTGTGGTATCACAAGGGGCCGGCTTGCGGCCTATGTGTGTTCTCTCTCGGGACGGCCACTGTAACCTAACCTAACCTAAATCATTAGTTGTGCAATCCGTAATTGTGTGGTATGTACTCATTTTGAGGTAAAATTGATAAACAAAAACAAAAGTCTCCATACAAAATGAAGTTTTATTCAACAACAACAACGCGTTTCGAACACTTTGTGTTCATCATCAGGAAGGCACCAAGGATGCGGTGCCTTCCTGATGATGAACACAAAGTGTTCGAAACGCGTCGTTGTTGTTGAATAAAAGTTCATTTGTATGGAGACTTGTTTATTATCCATTTTACCTCAGAATGAAGTTATAATTTATGTACCTACACCAGCAATTAGCTTTATTTAAATGTACTTAATGCCGACAGTTGTACCTTAAAATAATAACTAAAATCATAAATGACCCTCTGAAGCTCACAGATAGTGGGTTCTCTCAAAACCTTCCAAGGAAGCTGAAATTCTTATGCTATCTCCTTTATAGGAACAACAAACATAGTCTACTTGTGCCAAGCTGAGAAAAATATTACTATAATTCGAATCCTTGTTGCTCACAGTCGTTAGCAAAATAAAACTTTAACATTAATTTGTAAACTGGTAGTATCTCCGATCATAATTTAACAATTGATAGAACTTCCAATCATTGTGTTCTAAAACTTATACTAATATTACTGCAAACAAAAAGTAAGCATACATCATCAAATTACAATTTCAATAGAACAATCCACATGCGCTTTTTCTATCGTAGGTGAGTGAGGCTATTCCAAGATCACAATATGTATCAAACACAGTGGTCTACTTCAAAACATCTGGAGAAAATAGATTTCAGTTAACTGTTCAACACCAGAATTCTATTCATCATTCATAAATAACTTCCTCCTATAATTCTATATAATTCCATTACCATGTTATTGTTTCATGCATTACTCATATGAGGACAAATATGAATATAAAATTTCAACCATCGGAATGACCAAAATATTGATGAAAAAATTGTTCGCATACTGACTAAAAGTACGATAAAATATCTTTTCCTTACTTCAATATTGCCTAAAAACAATAGTGTTATTGGCCATCATCAGAACTATATAATTAAAAAACTTCATCAATATGTCAAACAGAGAGAACTATTTTATGACTAGAAAATTTTATCCACCCATACAATCCAGCTATCATCAAACATAGTTTATAAGTTTGAGGGCCTCTACACATGGGGATCAGCCAAATTCATTGTGTGCTATCACAGAGGACCAATGCTCGACCTATGTGGGACTACCATTGCAACCTAACCTAACCTTAATAACCCTTTATAAAAAGATGGATTAGAACCAGATAGCAACGTTCAATTAATTGTTATGTAATTCAATTTGTTATCGTTAAGATGTTTTAATTTTCTCTTCTCATGGTCCAGCATAGAATAAAGATTGTAGTTCCAGATTAAAAAAAAACATCATTGGCCCTTTTGCTTAACTATACTGAATGATATATAGGACTGGCTGTACTGAAATCCTCCTGTCTTTATTTACCAGCCAATGAGCAGCAGGTCATTACTATAGACCTCCACTACAAAACTACTAATGCAATATTTTTTGCACTAGTGATATCGACATAGGTTTTTCAGTTTAATAATTACAGTCACTTTCAGTCAGATTTCAATTTCATTCACTGATATTAGTTATTATAGAGTTGTAAATTTTTATTACATTTTTATCAAAATTGACAAAATAGTAGCAGCGACTTTCAAAAAACAATGAAATAATCAATTGATTGCTCATTAATATATTCATCGTCCATGAATTGATTGTCTATGATGAATATTTATTATAAAAGTTAGTGACCATGCTACAAGATATAACGTTTGATAAAAAACTATTAAATCCAGTTATGAGCAGTATTTTGTTGACACAAGAACTGCACAGTTTTCGAACAATATTAAACGATGGGAATGGTGCTTTATTGTAAATTATGTCGAAACTTAAAAAAAGAAACGAAAAAAGTACAATTCTGTTGAAGATATCATAATATTAAGATTACTATTCACACAGTCAACATCTTCCTAATCTGAATATCTGAAGGGAAAATAATATTGCCAGATAAATTTCACATGTTTTTAATGGACAATAAAATTCAATTCAAAATATGATAAAATGAAGGAAATGAACAGTAAATTACAATACTCAAACAATTAAACTAAACTACACAAATATTTAGCAAATTCATTAATAAAAGAGGCAGGAAGTAAATATCAACAACTCTGGGAATTATAAGTTTTTCCTCAAACCTCGCTTCTTTAAATATTCCAGTTTTAAAAAGTTCATCTTTTTTTTACTAAATATAATTATATTTATAAAATAATGATGAGTGGAGACCACAGCTGATTTGGTCAATAGTTTAGTGAGTCATCTCACATATTATTCAATTTCAGCCTTATAAGAAAGAATTTATGGAAGTAATTTTCTTTTCAAAAAAACAAAAAAGAAGCAAACCTTGTGACAAACTGCCCATGCTTGCTCCCCAACACATATGTCCTTCTGATCAGTGTCTTCAAATCCATTCCACACCCGAACATCACCCTCACTTCCACAAGTTATTATGTAACTGAAATCAAACAAATCTATTATGAAGTTTCTGACAGTTCATGAAATAAAAATACGCATAGGGTTTGACTGAATTGTAACTCAAAAGAAAAATTGATAATTTGCTACGGTATCCATAAGAACTATTTTTTTAATGACAATAGTTAAAAGGCAAATATCATAAGATGTAAAATACAAACTTCCTAATATCTTAGGCAAAGGATTAAAAAAGCTTGGGTTCAAAAGTGACAAATAGGAGCAGTCTTTAAGTCTTGGTTTCAGGAACTTAATGTTCACATCTAGGGAATGGTACTACAATATAGGGCAAAAGAAAATCGGCTGAAATTAATTTTTTAGAACTACCTCCTTTGAATTAATTTAAATCGCACAGGAAAATAAAACCAACCCGTCACAAGATCTGCATAAATTAAACAATCCCTCTACACATTTTATTAAAGGTAAAGGGGTGCATTTAAAATTCATCGACGCGCAATTCCTTTAGACAATATAAAATCTCTCATAAAACATGTTTATTTACTACCTAAAAAATGTGATATTACAAACTCACACTAAAGTATTTTAGGAGCGGAAAAAAAAGAAAATTTCACATCAACAACTAGTTATCTAAACTCAGAATATATAAATAAACCACCTAGTGTTTAAGTACTATTCAAACCAAATAAACTGTTTTTTAAAGAATCATGAACAAATCATTTAACAATAAAAGTCAAAAAGCTGGTACATAAAGTGTCTTATAGGCTGAACAACAATTGGAAACAAAGTAAAATAGCTTGTATATTCCGGATAATAAGTTCATGAACATAGATTAGCATATATGCAAAAAATATATTTAACTAACTCGTTTGATTCACTGTAACAGACATCTGTGTGCCCCTCGCTGTGTCCATATCGAAGAGGTGGCATTGAAATGGTGATTAAAAAATAATTCACAGATAAAGAAACAAAACTGAAAGGAAAACAGAGTTGATAAGATTTAAACAAGACTCATGAAATTCCGGACGACAAATCAAATGTTTTAGCGCGGTTTCTGCAGTGTTGTTTAGAAACTGCTATCATTACTCCTCAGTTTCATTTTACGTGAATTGCTAGTATAACAAGACTGTAATTATCCTGGCTTGATTGTGTTAATATTTATTGTTCTCTATTATAATTAAATAGATTGATTACATTAAATATATTGTATTTTATTATGTTCAATAATTTTAAATTCATGAAAGCAGGACTTAATGAAAGGTTGAAACATGGTAATTACAACGTTTGTTAATTTCTTTGTGAATTTGTTTTTCCTGTAGTGGTTCTTTGTTAGTGCAATATATCTGTAAGTTCCGAAATTAATGTGTGTTATGTTTTATTATTTTTTACTGAACATGTTTCAATGACTTAAAACAGAATATGAAGGATTGAGGCATACCGATATTGATAGAAAGTGATTCGTTTAAGGAATACAAGCGGTGACGTTAAAATAAAAACAGTTGTACTTTTGTGTTTCTCAGCAATAATTAATTAGCGTTGATTGTTTAAAGTTTTATCGGTTTAGTCTGCAGTTCTGATGATAACATTTGACGAAATATTTTCCTTTGATAAAAATGGTGTAATTAATGCAGTAATAATAAAGAAAAAATGAAAATGGAATGCGTGGTATCCAGTAAGTTTCATATCCATAATTACTTTCTTGGATTAACTGTATATTCATATATTTGGTAGCCTGCTGTTTTTGACAGTACTCCATTTGTTTTGTGGGACATCACTATTTTGACTAATTTCTTTAAGGTTCACTAGAAACTAAGGCATAATCCTGAGAAATATTTAAAGAGAATATGGTGAGGCTGGTCAGGAACCCGCTAAGTGCATGTATACCGGAAAATTCCAAATAGATTACTGAAGTTTAACTTACAAAACTGGACATGCTGTTGTGATCATAACGAAGCTAACTCTGAAAGAAAAGTTGGCTGTTAAATGCAGAATACTTTAAAAGTATAATCCTTTATAACTATAACTTCATTTACAATTATATTATGATAACATTTTTGTCATAATGTCATGTATACAAACAGTAAGTTGAATGGCTCGTTGAAAACTAAGGTTCAATTCAACTTTTTTCAGGTGACAGTAAAGAACTTCACCGAAATATGGATCTTATGAGTCACCATGTAATATCAGATTCGGAGGACGAGGATTCAAAAATGTCTTCTCAAGATATTAAAAAAGGTATATCTTATTTCAGTTCCATTGTTCTAAACTCCATCTGTACCTGTTCGTTATATGTTAGCATTGTCATTTTCCCTTTTAGCGTTATTCTGTTCCTAAATGATTATAACTACTTTTTTAATCGTGTCCTGATTTTGTTGGTTACTAAAAATAATTTTGGCCACTTTAAAAATGACTTAAGAAAAATGTAGCTTTATTCAGTAGTTTAAGATTTGTATACACCATTGCTGTGAATTAAGTTCCCCATATAAGTACACCTATAGCAATAGTATATTACTGTCTTATAAGAACTTTCATCTATCACCACTTAACTTAACTGTTCTTTATTTTATTTAAAAAAAAAAAACAAACATAAATATTAGTTGTTTGAATAATTTGCATTGAAGTTAGAGTATATTTTTTTTTGTTTTTAAATCACAGAAAATGGGGTTAATGGAAGCTACAAGACTGTGACAATATCTGATTCAGATGACGGTGATTCTCAAAACATTCCTGCGAAAGAACACTCTCTGTCTGCCTCCGATAAAGAAGAATCTAATGAAGGTTTGATCAATTTTCATTAAACTCCTATTGTCTTTAGGTAGACAAATCGTCAATGCAGATTGAGGAATTTCTGATAAATTTAGATTAATTTAAATCAATCAAAAAGTGTTTATTTTTAATGTTGGATAACATATATAACCTAGTTTCTGGCTGTAAATAAATATCTAATCACAAGAGATTAATTATTAAGATTATAATTTTAAATTCATTCATTTTTTATTGTTGTATGAATGAGTTTATTAATTGTGAATCTAAAAATGATTAGTTTTTCCCAAAATAGTGTGACCGTTTGTTTACTAAATTATTGTATCTTCCTTAGTTAACATTTAGAAGCTTACAAATGTTAATTTTTGGTTGTTTGTCGTAGCAAATACTTATTGTGTAAAACATGCAGAAGTTTTATATATTTTGTTTGCACGTTTTTATTATATATGTTTAGTGCCCTTCAGTTGTACGGGAATACATATGGTTATATTTCAAATTAAATCAGATGTTAGTGTAATGGTTCTTTAACCTTTGGTACAGAATAACTATATTTTTATGTTCTGTTAAATAGAAACTTGCCTTTGATATGATTTTTTTTTACTTTTTTGAGATGATTAGTTTGAGTATTAGTAGATGTGCTGAGTTCTTGATTTTGCTTAGCCCTTAGCCATCTATGTAAATATAAATAGCAAATGGTCTTTTTACTAACTGGTGAAAACAATCATACTCAACCTTTCTTCCATAGGGCAGTTACATTTCTTTACTACCTAAAATGTTCTTCGATTTTTAATGTAAAATGCTGTCAGATTAGTCCAAATGAAGGACAAATTCCATCACAGAATATTTATGATAACAATTTTAAATATTGCAAAGATTTTGTCAAGTCCTAAGCAATTTTTGACATTGAGATACATTTTTATAATTTTCAAATGAAGTTTACATAATGCACAGTAAAATGATCTGACACGTTTGTAAGTTTAGTGAAGGAGTAAAAAATATATATATTAATAATTACTGTCACTAGTATTACCCACCCTATCACTTGATTTGAGCAGTGAAAAGATGATATTGGTCAATTATTTTCTGCAATCCCACATAAAATGAACAGCTGAATTTCATGTTTCCTTCTGCTGCATGTGGTAAACAGCAGCAAAAACTTCACTAATTTATTTTTTTAAACCAAAGTTATTATTTTTTTAAAAAAATTAAATCACGTTTTTTGTAATTTACCAAATTTGACTTATTAAGCCTAAAAATGATTTTGGTCTTTTGACCTCAATCTGTATTTTCTTCATGCACTCTTAATCATGGTAATTTTGTGAATTCATAAATCAGTTTGTATTCACGCTCTTTACACACTTTTGCCAAAATCCATTGAGTTAAAACACATTGCCTACTTTTTAAGATTAATTTATTAATATTTACTTATCTTTCCTTTTCCTCTCTATTTTTATAAGCTTCATAGTCGTCTCTTTTTGCACTCAAGTAATGTATTCACTAATCTTCCATATTCGTATCATATATTTTCAAATGGTTGCACAGAATTGTGAAAACAGTTCATGTTTCTATGCACTAGAGTTTTTTTTTTATCTGTGATGGAAAGCTGAATATTTTTTTTTTTTAATTTTTTTAATCAGGATTTATATCCACTCAGATATAAGTGGATGAAACACTTTAAATGATCTCCCAGTTATCTGAAAGAATGGTAATACTAATTTCTTTAGCTTTTGATTGATAACTTCTACCTTCAACAAAAATTAGATAACTGATATGGATTACTTTGAGATTTACTTATATTGAACAGTTGAGAATGGAAGGTTTATATTGTTATACAAGCCATATTTTTAACTATTTATGCATATGTTGTTATTTTTATAGAAATGGTTTACTTTCGTAATTTTTAACCATTTTCTTATAGTATTGTAGAATAGTACCGAAATCTGTCCAATCTTTTGTTTGTAATGAACTTCTTTTATATATAAAGATACATATAATGCAAGATTTCTGAATATTTTCTGCGAATATAGTTTTAATTTACTTTATAATACATATATTCCAATTAAAATTCGTGAGGTATCTACCATAAATCATAATATAAGCTGTTTTCTTTGAAAGTGCTGTAAGTCCACTTTAACAAAAAAAATTAGGTTAAGATAAAAATTAATACAATTTAATATACACTTTTTATGTATTAACTTCTTCTAAAAAAATCTGTTAATTTTTCTTTTAATTTTAAGATTTTTTTTTAGAAAAAGTTTGTATTAAATGGTATTCATTTTTATCGTAATCTAATTTTTTGCTGCCTAATTTTTGCATTATGTTTTCGTGATCGCATTATTATTTTTGTATACTACTTTCAATTAATGCTAGTTGTCATACTTAAATGTATTTGAAACTATTAATTTGTTAGTAGGCATATTCAAATTAATAATAGAATATCCTAATAGACAAGTGTACGTATGCTCAAGAACTGGACAGATATAGCAGTTTCGTTTTCGCATTTTGTACTCTCTATAAAGGAAAATGTCCTTTGCTGAAAAATCTTTTTTTCTAGTGACAGAAAATGGAGTTTTGGAAGCAAGTAAAATAGTTACCGTCCTTGATTCAGATGAAGAAATATCTGACTCCCAGTCGTTGTCATCTCATTCAATGTCGAATCTTTCTTTTATTGAAAGATCAAGAAGGCTTGGTGTGTCAAATTAATTATTTTGTAGTTTGGTCGCTTTTTTTTTAAAATTATGAAGGCTTGTTGAGACGAGTTACTTGATTCAGTTTGCTGATTTTCCTTTCTTATTTCTATTTACAGCTGTTCTTTTCTCTTACTTTAAATGTACATAATTTTTTTTTTCATTACATATGAAATATGGTTTTCTCGTTGAACTTAAACTAACTAATCGAGAAGCTAGGGTCTCATTTGTATTATTATGGTAATCCTTCATAAGTTCTTATTTTTCCTATTTTAAAATTCGGTCCTATAACATCCAGTATATTTAACAAGTAATTGTTTCTAACATAGTGCAATCAGTTATTATGTGGTATTTCTTCATTTTAGGGTAAAAAGCTAATGAAATGGTCTCCACATATAACAATTTAATGGCAACAACTACGTGTTTGAAACGCGTTGTTTATACCATTAAATTTTTATATGTGGAGACCATTTCATTAGCTTTTTACTCTAAAATGAGTAATTGTTTCTATTACAACTGATTTTACAAAGACTGTTAGTAGCACTTTAAGAGAAATATGTCAATGAAGTACATGAACATGTAGTACATTTTCTTCCCGCTGAACCTCGTTCCGAACTTACCCATGTTCCAGAGACCTCTGCAGTCTCCATATTAGATGAATTTGTTTGGAGGATAGAGAAGTTTAAAGTCTGGTTGACTGTACGAGAGAATTTACTAAAAATAGTATGATGTTTTAGCTACTATTAGTGTTACATTAAATAGTTAATGCTATTTAATTGTTCATATATTTCACTTATTGTCACCATTATTTAATTTTATCTCTATTCGTAAATGTCAAAATTATTTATTTTTATTCTATGGAAGGTAATAATTTTTCTAAATATTAGTTTTTGAGAAGTTTTAAATCAGGTATTTACGTATAGGGTTACGTTTTTACTAAAAAATCATGAATTATTATTCAAAATAATTCAAAATTTATGCAAATGACGGTATATTTTTTTTTTACTTTTAATAATTACTTAAATAATTTACTGGACAATATTTGACCTTATAAATAATTTCTTTTTTTATAGGTAACGTTTTGCTTAATATATTTTTACTGCATTGTGTGTACATCATATTGATTGCTTTCTATGCTGAATTATTAAATTGTAATTAATTCTGGAGTTTAATTATTTTATTTTTACTATGATTATTAGCTTTTTTATAGTGTTGAATTTATAGGTTTTATTTTTTTTTATTTCTTTACATTCAAATTAATTACAAGTAATACACCATTGCTATAGAAAACAAATGTTTGGTTTAATAGTATTATAAATAGAAAACACTTTGTGTTTTGTTCAACAATAAAACTGATGTTTACAACTATATACTATTTACTTCATGTCTTTCATTTAAATTGATCTTAATGATTGTGTAGTGCTTACTCAATCACTCTTCGATTATTGGTTAGTCTCTCAACTTAGGAAAGAAATTTACTTCTAGTATTTTGACAAAGTCCTCACATTTTTATTTAGTAGTAGTACTATTGAAACTAAACTAAACAAACATTTCAAATTTTTAAAATCAGTGGACAAATTACTATTTTTCTTCCCAGGAAAAATTCACTACCTCGTGTGACATAAAAATACGATAGGCTACCTTTCTCAAGATGCAACATTATTAAAACACCAATAGGGTTCTCTTTCAAGCCTAGAACAACTAAAGCCTGTCAAATATCCTTAAGATCCGTCACACTTGCAAATCATAATCAGTTCATAGAATTTTACTGCATATTTACTCAGCCAAACATACGATATCTTTAATTTTTAAGTAAATTAAAAATGTAATTTTTATATTAGATTAATTATATTTAATATTTATATGAAAAAATTATTTTTGTTTATTTAAGTAATTATTAAAAGTAAAAAAATATACCGTCATTTGCATAAATTTTGAATAATATGTATGATACAATTCATGATTTTTTAGTAAAAACGTAACCCTATACGTAAATACCTGATTTAAAACTTCTCAAAGACTAATATTCTAGAAAAATGATTACCTTCCATAGAATAAAAATAAATAATTTTGACATTTACGAATAGAGATAAAATTAAATAATGGTGACAATAAGTGAAATATATGAACAATTAAATCTCAAAAACTCAATTAACTCATAGTTTCTAACTCCAGAATATTATAACTTTTTTTTTGTTTGATTTGTAGATCTCCTTTGTTTGACCTATGTCCGTTTATTTATTATTGTAGATTGCTGAATCATTTATATCTCAAAAGAATACTTAAAATTTTCCTTTTCATCATTTACCATTATAAATTCTTTCTTCAACAAAAATCAGTCAACCAGAAAATAATCATTATTCCCTGTATTCGTTTATATCATTTCGTTGTTTAGGCATGAATAGTTTTTTAATGAATGACTGCTACACATATGTTTCAGTTGGGTTTTTGACTCTGACAAAGAACGCTTGTTACGGTTGAAAGATCTTAGTCTTGTTTTCCCATTTCATATTGTGGTTTGATCATTGATATGTTTATGTGTTAATGTTTTCTTGCTTTCCCTAAACTTTTTTTTTTTGTTTCATTAAAATAAGTTTATTTCAGTCATATTGTAATATACTCAATTGTTTTTTCTTTTAAATAGAAAAAGTATTTTTGCATAAACATATTTTCTGAAAGTTTAATTTAAACTTACTAAAAATTTGTAAGATGTTATTAGTTATTAATATTTTATTTTTAATCATTTTAAAATTTAATAGGACCATATAGTTTGTATATATTTACTCTTATTTGCACAAATGTTCGTATTTTTTTTAAAGCTTCCTTTTACTTAAATTAGTTATTTATTACACCCTGAATAGTAACGGATTGTATTCACTTTTTCCTAGTAAATTAGTTAATATGTTATATGTTACCCAGATTTATAGAGACCGAAACATTATACATTTGTGTTTGGCAACTTCTTAGCATGTTGTATTAATCTAGTGATATTTAAATAAAATATTCTATCGAGGAAAAAATTATTTCTAATAAATAGAAATAATTTCTATGTTTATCATGGTTGTGTTAGATTGTCTTCTTATTTTGCTGGTCTGTTTATATCTAACCAAAAATAATAATTTTGCCTTGTTTTTATATAGCATGTTTTTTTAAATCCTCTTATTCATTAGGATTATCCATTATTTTTAGATCCCTTAAATATGATGTTTTTTTTATTTCAGGCATTCCAGTGAAGTCATATAGCAGGATAAAAACGTTCGATTCTGTAAAGAACAATATCAGTACTAATAAGAACAACACTACGACGAAAAGGATGCCTTCTCCCATTCAATCTGTTAAAGGTATATCCTTGTTATTATATATTCCAGATAAATTCACGATTTTTTAAGAGTTTAATCTTGATATTTGCTTAATTTTACTTTTCTCAAAGTTATTGAATTATTTCAAGCATATAATTAATTAAAGAAACCTAATCTAAATTGTAAAGTAAATCATTATGTAATTTTAAACACTAACATATAATTTCTTTGTGCATTTAGATGAGTTTTATCTATTCAAAATACATAAATAGATGTAATTATGTAAAAGTTTTTTTTAGATCATTTTTACTTCTAAATCTTTTTATATTTCACCTTCTGTTTGTACAAAATTGTAATTTAGGAGAGGATTATAAAAAAAAACCATATATCATAGGGTTACAATAATCTAACCTCTTCTGAAAGAAAATATAAAAAAATCAGTTATGAATAAGGACATTCAGAAACTGTAATTTACATTATTTTAGTTCAAAAATTGTTTTATAATAAAAACATTTTTGTTATTACTGCTTCTGAAGTTATATACTGTTTTTTTTTGCCCTTTTACTGAAGATTTGCTAAAGTTATTATTTTAAGATAACTTAATATATGAGAATATTTTTCTTAATTAGTTCAGTATTTGCCCTGTGGTTATAATTAATTAGTGTCTTTTCAAAATGTTTGCGTGCAAATATGATGGTTTTGTAGGAACATCTTTGAAAATAATGTGTTCTGTTTTTACTTCTAATTTATATATATGATGTGTTAAAATGTGTTTCCTGATAATTTTCCTTCTGTATTTTTTTGGTTTTGTTCATAGTTAAGAGAAAAAAGAAAACTGGAGATTCTGATTGCTCGAGCAATGATGAATCAGAATTCAAGCGATCCTCTGCCGTAGTTGACAGGTTTAGTTATTCATAAATTAACTTCATTTTTGCAATGTTGAATATTGATAGATTTGATGTATATCACTTATCTGTTTTAGTGACATGGATTCCGACGAAGAGATATCTAACACTATGAATCAGTCCCAAAAACGAGTATTTGAGTTTCTCAATGACGCCTCAGATACGGAATTACTTTTAGTTCCATCCTGCACGCAGAATAAAGCGAATACTCTACTTTCCTTTAGACCATATAAAACATGGAGTCAAGCAGTTAGTTCTATATTTCTTTTTTCGCTATATTTGTTATTTTTTCCATTAAAAGGAAAGTTGTATTATTTGATAAGTGCAAGAAAATTGATTTATCAGATTTCTTAATTATTTCTAATGATTTGAATATGTAGAAAGGTAATATAACTATTGTTTCTCTGGGATTTAGGAGCCATTATGGTGTTCCATATTTCATCTCGATTTGGACATTTTATTTTCTTCGGATTGAAATAGAAATTATTTTATGACTTTTGCTCTAGTCGTCCATATACAAAAATACTAGATGTTTTTTCTAATAGATTTGTTCTTATTTTTGTTTATATTGCAGAAAACGTAATTTCACTAATATTTTCAAGTTGGATGTTCACATATATTGAACGTGTTAGAAATATGTTTTGTATATGATTTGTTGAAACTATGATGTTAATCTCAAGGCGGCTTGTGAGAGACGTCAGATAAGTAGCATAAAGCAGGGTTGGGTCTTATTTACACATATCTGTAATGTTGATTTGTAAATAATAATTTTGCTTTATTGAACTTTAAGTACATGTAAAATAGAATTTGGATTAATTTGTATGATTAATTAATTAATACAAATAATATTGGTATTCTTAATTTTTATGTTTTTTTCATTTTTTCGTTTTGAAATATTAATAAATTTGCTCAGCTACCATTTCAGAGTCTTAGTGACTCTTAGTCTTCTCAAAGTGACACCAGCATAAACGCTGGCATATTGAAAATCCAATCAGGAAAAATTAGAGCATTAAGTATTTTTATTGTTATAATGGAGTTACAATTTATAATACTGAATCAATAGTATAGTGAATTTCTAATATGCCTAAGTAAAGTGTATGCCTTATTGGTTCATTATTATACCTGGCATGCACCAAGTGAATTTATTGAGGATTTATTCAAGTTGTTGTAAAATTATAATCATTAATAATGTTCTTCAGTTTTTGCCAATAAGTAATTCTTATTCCGAAAATTAATGTTTAAGTATGATTTATTTTTTCAGGTTGAACTGTTTAAAGAAACTCGAGTTTTAGGGCTATCACTTTTAAATTCCATATCAAATTTTTTGAAGACGAGACATATAGTATCTAATTTGATGAAGAAATGTTTGAATATAGCTATAGAAACAGAAGGTATTGTGTCTGGTGGGCTGACGAAGCTGCAATCTCAACCAGCTCTCCTCAATCCAAACATGCAACTAAAAAGTTATCAAATGGTTGGACTTAACTGGATTTGTATAATGCACAATCAAAACCTCAATGTTATTTTAGCTGATGAAATGGGTTTAGGAAAAACGATACAAGTCATAGCATTCCTGGCCTATCTCAACGAATCAGGTCAAACCACAAACCCACACCTTATTGTCGCTCCTTCTAGTACAATAGAAAACTGGGCTGGTGAGTTTTCAAAATGGTGTCCCAATCTAAATGTGATTATATATCATGGGTCGCCAGATGAAAGGAGACACATGCGAGTTGAGTGGTTCAGGGAGAAGTTCGTTGGAATAGACGTTATTATTACTACTTATAACATGATTAGTAGTTCATTAGAAGAAAAGAAAATGTTTAAAATCATGCCTTTGCATTATGTAGTATTTGATGAAGCACACATGCTTAAGAATATGAACACTCAGCGATATGTCAATCTATTTAATATAAAAGCTCAACGAAGAATTTTACTTACAGGAACTCCTTTACAGAATAGTCTTATAGAACTTATGTCCCTCCTTAATTTCGTCATGCCTGATATGTTCCATAGCAAAATATCTTACATTAAAGAATTTTTTTCAAAGAAAAGTAAATTACCTTTAGAAGATCTTCCAAAATTTGAACAAGAACAAGTTGAATTAGCAAAAAGAATTATGAAACCTTTTATTCTTCGTCGATTAAAGAAAGACGTTCTTCAAGACTTGCCAAAAAAGACTTCTGAAGTTATAAAGTGTCCAATGACTGAAGACCAGAGAGTGCGATACTTTGATATGAAGTCTGAAGCAGCAGTGCTTGCGAAGAGTGGTAGTCCTGACTATAACTACATGTCGACCTTCATGATGCTCAGGAAGCTGGCCAACCATCCTCTCACTCTCAGATATATATTTCAGGTATTCCTTATTGTATTTCCTTTAATGTATACCAACAGAACTTAATTCAATGTAGAACTCAGTACTCTTTCGAGATCTCAGGTCTCTCTCCCCTGTGAGGGTTCTCCTTCTGTAGGATCCCCTGATTCTTATGTGCCTATCTGTCGGTGTCGACATAAGCAATGTAGACTGACTAACAAGCAGAAGGTTTGGTGACCACTGACCTCACCTGTAGTCGGGACAGGCTCATTAGGTCCCTAGGGTCCTGAGTTCCACCTGAGAACTCCTAAAATATTGTCAGTACCGTGGGGAACTTCTTGTGAGGTTCTCCATGTTCCCATCTCCCCACAGACTCGTGATGGCTGTAGTTCCTCACCCAGGAAGTGTAAACCCCCATGGAGTCGCTAAGTGAGGAGCAGTATCTTCTCGGGAGGTTACCTTCAGAGCATCAAGAAGTTGCTAGAAGCTCGACCCTTACCTTTGAGAAAAGTCGACGAACTTGACTGACGGACTTTAAAACTGGTACTTACTCTGGAAGGGATCCCGGGTCCCAGGGAAATGGTTACTTCCCCTTTGGGGAACAACCGAATCCTTATGGACCCCTGGGTAGTTTTTCCTTAAAATTAAATTATATTTATTATAATAAATTATAATATAATTGATTTGGTCAATTATAGAACACAGTTTTCCCTAGTATACATATTTTGTTATTAGTGTGGCACATTTAAAAATAAAACAAATTAAAAGCTGAATTTAGTAGGCACAGAATGACCAGTACTAGTCTAAGTATGATTTATAAATTTTCAATAAATAAGGAATATCAATTGATTATTTTCGTGATAATGTATTACCTAACGCATATCTTTGGAATTATTATGCTACATTTTTATGTTATATTAATGAGTAGTAACAAATTGATTCTATTCAATTATACATTTAGCCCTCACTAAGTACTATATATCTCAACAATAGAAATCTCACTATTTTGTAGTTTCATTCCCCACACACGGTGCATTATGCTCCATGGAAATATTCGTTCTGTATATTTATGTAGTAAAACTTTTGAACTTAGAGTAATTCATTTAGTACAAAACTTACTGTTTTATCCTAGTCTCCTAGATTTGTTTACATTGGTGAGCTTACTTTTTCTTCCTAAATATATTCTAAAATTTATATTGAAGTTTTCACGTTTTAAGTCATTATTAATCATGCTGGATAGTGTTTTTGACAGAGTAGACAAACTAGTTGCAACCTTTATAGTCGTTCTTTTACGATTACTTAATTCGTATCTGAGTTTAGTTGAATTATATCACTCAATATAATTCGGACTGAAATCAGCTCATTGTTTAGATGAAAAACATACTCATTTTTGTATATTATTTTATTTAGTGTACAAATTACTGTGTTTTTGTTATTTTGTTGAAACTTCAATAATATATTCTTTATGTTTGATTTTTTTTTTTTAGGAAAAAGATCTTAAAAAAATCGCTGCTCTTTTGGCAGAAGACATTTTCTACAAAGAAAATAATAAACTACATGTTTTTGAAGATTTATGTTTTATGTCGGATTTTGATATTCACAATCTCGCCCAGGACAACACGGTAGGTTAAACTAAAGCGTTAATCACACAGTTTGTTAGTTTTACTGCGTTGGTAAGCAGATTGATATGTAAAGTTCGTGAGTTTGTTTGTTTGTTCACCCATTTCCCGTGGAGAAAAAGACCTGAAATTAAATATATATTAATTATTACATAAATAATGTTAAATAAAAGAAAATTATCTCTATATTTCTAAAATTCGAGCCTGGGTAGCAAGTGTCTTGCGTGCTCGCCGATGACAGTAGTGTAAATGTATTATATATTTGTGTAGTATAAATACTGGTAATAAACTAAAGTCATGGAGCCAGGGTAGCCCACTGGCTTGCCTGCTCGCCGATGACAGTAGCACAGATATATTAAAAATAAATGTAACAAAAAAATTTTTGAATTTAAAATTTGAATAATGTAAGCAATGGTAATGAAGTAAAGGCAAGGATCCAGGGTAGCCAGTCGCTTGCGTGCTCGCCGATGACAGTGGTAAAAATGTTTTATATATAAATGTGACCAAAAAAATGTTTAATTTAGAATTTGAATAATATAAACACTGGTAATAAAATAAAGGCATGTAGCAAGAGTAGTCCAGAGCCTTGCGTGCTCACTGATGACAGTAGTAGTGCAAATGTATTATAAATAAATGTAACAAATATACTATTAAACTATTACATTAGAGGTTTAAATAAAAATGTATAATTTTGAAAACAAACTTGAACACAACTGTCAGATATAATACGAATGTTCTAAGGTAATATTATAAAGACACGTTCCTTTCATTAATGTTATTTTATGTTAGGTAAAGAAATTGAATATTTCAATTTACAAGTTTTGTTTGTTTTAAATATATTTCATTGTGTATATAACTTGAATTGATGTATTATTTTGCTAAATATACTTACTGTGTATATGTCTTGAATCATGTTAAGAATACTATATCAAAAACCTTGGGCCATATAAGAATATGTTTCCTTGCCTTCATAAAAAAAAACAACAATTAAAATTATCCCTGTCAATCATGTTCAGTGAATTAATTTCAATACCTATTGTTATAATTTCTGAGTGACACAAAGGGTCACGGGTAGCCTAGTGTGTAGATATTTTTGGTACACTTTGCAAATGTAATTTCAAAGTTTAAAGACTTGGATAATGTAAGCTTCAAGAGCAACTGTTTCACAACGTTTGTTGCTGTTGTAGATGTAATTATCAAAAATTATGCGGATTTATTATTATAAGGACTATGCATACATGGGCAATGGTATAATCTCGAAAATCATAAAGTGTTTCGTAATTTTTTAAACATATAATTTATTGAAAATGCAGAATACACAACAGTTAACATATAAGTTGCAGTTGAAACCAAAACAGAATATTCGTTGTATAATAAAAATTAATAAAGTTTTAATTTAATTATAATTAAATTATAAGAAAATACTGTTGTATATGATTGGTAAGGGGGACAATCTTGCAAGACGGCTCTGAAATAATCTTCTAAAATAAATTTTCTCAATATTTATATAATTGTTACAATATCTGTGGAAAACATCATCCCATTATAAATTGAAATTTCCCAGAAGTGGCAACTGGAAATGAGAAATTTTTCTGCTTATATTTTAATTGTGAGTTCAGTTTCTTATTGCTATCATATACTCTTCTGCCTTCTAAATGATTTTTTTAATCCTGCTAACTACTGCCAACTAATTTTAAAACTCCTCCCATCATTTCATTGAGTTCGCTCACGTATACGAATGATAACCATTGATTACGAATGTATAATCATTGGGTTGTTTCTTCTAATATACCCTCTTATATAAATATTCTTGTATCAGCGTCACTGGTAATGTTTTTTTATTGTGTTCTAACGATTAAAAAAATATTGTTTTTTGTCAATAAAATGACTCTTGATTATATTGACATAAATATGTAGGTATGTTGTACAAGAATAACTTTTCTGATTCAATGTTATGTAATTGATTGTTACAAGGTACCTTTAAGCTTTTGAACAAAAGCAAGCGGTAAAATATATTTATTTATAATGTTTGATTTAATTTATATAAATATTTTTTTTCTTTTTGCAGTCAATATCACACTTCAAACTAAAGGATGATGAATTTTTAAAGGGTGGAAAGTTCAAAAAATTAGATGAGCTTCTGCCGAAGTTGAAAAGTGATGGTCACAGAATCATTATATTCAGTCAGTTTGTATTCGTTTTAGACCTTCTCGAAGAATACATGCGCATAAATAACTATAAGTATTTACGCTTGGATGGCTCTGTCAAAAGTTTAGAAAGGTAGACCTTTTTTTTTTCCTTTACATCAACAACTCAGATTATATAAAGAAAAGTTTATCTGAAACAATATAAACTTTCAGGCAAGAATTGATTGATAATTATAATGATGACTCCAGTATATTTATATTTCTGTGTACTACAAGAGCTGGAGGCATTGGCATTAATCTGACAACAGCCGACACTGTTATAATATATGATGTAGATTTTAATCCTTATAATGACAAACAGGCGGAAGATAGATGTCATAGGCTTGGACAAACAAAGTATGCTTTTTTATAAACTCCTTTATATTTTATTTTCATTTAAGTTATATATATGGTGTCGTTTATCTATTTATATACATTTTACCAATGTCTTATTTTTGAGAACATATATACCTGAGACCAGCTTATAATTACAGTAATAGGAAACTACAAAATTTGATGAGTATTTAGACCCTCAAATATAGAATCACCCAAATTGTAAACTTATGAATTGATGTTTTTTGGGGACTCGTAAATTATCCTGTTAGTGTAGTGACTGCTGTTTCAATGCCTCCTTAATTTACTACTATCCACGATATCATATTCATTTACAGATAAATAATAATGAATTACTAATTACGAATCTTTGTATTGGTTTCTGGTAATCTATTAGTTACTTATCCAGTGTTTAGTTTTATAGATCCTTGCCAGAGTGCATATTATCTATTAAACCATAAGGAAATATTGGTCACTTATGTTTAGTTTAATTTTTGAGTACATTTTCCTTAGTTCTTTTTTATTTTCACAATGATACAGTCATTTTGCTTCATTAATAATATTGAACTAAATTCAGGGGACTAATAGTTTTATTGTTTGATGAAACATACGTTAAGATATTCTGTCTAACATAATTATAATATATTCTAACAGTCCATGAATATATCAATGATCAGACCACAATATGAAATGGGAAAACAAAACTAAGATCTTTCAACCGTAACAAGCGGTCTTCGTCAGAGTCAAAACCCAACTGAAATTTTTTTTTTTAATAAATATTGTAGTTTAATCATTGATTGCTGTTTCACGTGTATTTGCTTTTTAAATATATATATATATGTGAGATTAAATTTTCTGCCCACTTTTGTCTTAATTAGTTTTCTGGATTTCTTTTCCAAATCTCGAAGTCTTACTTATTAATCATAATAATTAATAATTATAATAATAATTATTATTATTAATCTCACATGTATAAATGAAGGACTGTTCCCCAAATATACGAATATATATATATATATATATACACTTTTTTTCGTTGGAAATACGATCCAAAACGGACAAATATAGTTCAATATAAACAAAGAAACATAGAGAAATCAGAAGAACACACTTACAGTCTCTAATTTCGGTTTGAACCGTCTTCAGGAGAGATAAGAGAGGGAAACCAAGCGCACTGGTCAGAGACGGTTGGAGACCCTCCAACCGTCTCTGATCCAGTGCGCTTGGTTTCCCTCTCTTATCTCTCCTGAAGACGGTTCAAACCGAAAATTAGAGACTGTAAGTGTGTTCTTCTGATTTCTCTATGTTTCTTTGTTTATATTGAACTATATATATATATATATATATTATATAGAGAGAGAGAGAGAGAGAGAGAGAGAGAGACAGAGAATGACTGACTTATGTTAACAGTGTCTGTTGCAAGATAATAGTAAATTTGGAATATTTAAGATATGGTACGATAAAAAAATATGTAATTGAAATATTTATATGTTTTAATTTTCATTAGACCTGTTCACATCATGAGATTAATAAGTGAAGGAACTGTAGAAGAACAAATTTACGAAATGGCTCAGAATAAATTGAATTTAGAACAAGAACTCACATCAGAAGGTAGCTTTTTGTTGTATTTTTCATTTATATGATGCTAAGTTGTATGATTCAGTCAAATACACTATAAGGTTTAACTTATAGTTGATACATTAAAGATACATGCTGTTTTACACAATTGACTACTTGTGTCCAGAAAACCTAAACTTGTGTGATCCTTTATGATCTAATAAAATGTATTTTTTTTAATAATTAAAAAAATACTTATATAATATAAAGTTGTCTAAATTGTATTACTCTGCAACTCATGATTAGAACTATTTAATTATTAATAACACATGTAAAATACAGTTTATCATAAAATGTGCGATCCGTTTGTTATCAATTAGTGGATCATATATCTATTTGTCAGTATACTTAATTCAAACTAATACTACCTTAAACTTCTACTTCAATTAAAATACAAAGGATAATTTAAAAAAAATCCTGTTATTATACTAAACAGTGAGGAGTTTTAATAAATCAGTGAGTTCAAATTTTATATATGTATATATTAACATCTAAATCATTGTAAGGAATTCAAAAATGGGACTACGATGTTTCCATCGAAACAGCTCACTGAACTAAAATCATTGAAATAGGGGATATGTTGTGGTATTGAGCAGAGAAGGAAGCAAGAGAGGTATTTTAAAGGCGGTAAAGAACAAGGAAAGGGAGCAAATGGTTAGATAAACTCTGTAAACAATGTTTAAGAAAAAATAAGTGAATATCTACTTGCTGTCGTCTCTGGTACACAAAGCTATTGCTTTAGTGTTAACTTTGCTAAGAATTAGTTAATTCTTAGTCTAACTTGAAGGGACCCCAGGGTTAGTTCATTGGTTAACGTATTCTCCTCAACTGATAGGATCGGGGTTCGATCCCCACCTTGCCCTCGATTTATTCATGCGGAAGGTGAATAAATCTTAGCACCGTCGGTCCCGAGCCTGTACGATATCAGGTACTCGTTAAAGATCCCTACTGTAAAATCACTTGAGTTAGGTACAATTTATGACTCCCACTATAGAATCAATCTTCATTGTGTGGTATTACAAAGGGCCAATGCTTGGCCTACGTGTTTTCCCTTGTGGGACTACCACTGCAACCTAATCTAACCTAGTTTAACTTAAATCAACCATTATTAATGTTTATTAATTCGATCTATTCAACCTAGTTAAAGAGAACTCTCCAATATCGGCTAGAATCATTTCATTTAAGATGTTCATGAGTTATGATAAATGTTTAGAGAGTACTCTTCAATATCGGCTAGAATCATTTCATTTAAGATTTTCATGAGTTATGATAAATGTTTAGAGAGTACTCTTCAATATCGACTAGAATCATTTCATTTATGATTTTCATGAGTTATGATAAATGTTTAGAGAGAACTCTCCAATATCGGCTAGAATCATTTCATTTAAGATTTTCATGAGTTATGATAAATGTTTAAAGATAACTCTCCATTATCGGCTAGAATCATTTCATTTATGATTTTCATGAGTTATGATAAATGTTTATTTATTGATTGAATTATAAGAGCTATCATTTATTATGTTAAATTTATTTCTATTATTAGTGTAAATCGAATTTATTTTCCAATTTATTGGGAAAATAAATAACAATATTATCTATTAATAATTGACACTAGTATAATATATAATAGTTGAATTGAAACTATGTTTTCAGGCACTGAGGATGAAAATGAAGAAAAGAAAAATGTTGAAATTCTGTTGAAAGAAGCCCTGGGGATTAAGGATTAGGCGGATATGGTCTGTCTGGTTTTCGTAAAGACTGCTTTCGTGTTATACATTTTACCCTCATTGCGTTTTCACTTGGAGTATCCATAGTGATATGCCCAATACCCTTGAACAACTTCCTTCAATGCTTTCCAAATATATTATTTTGCAAAATAATGCAAACGGTTTTTAAATTTTGCAAATTATTTGGGTATTAAAATATTCTTTCCAATCAGATTACCTTTTCTTTACATACTGCCAAACGATCTACATCAAAACTAGTAATGCAACTCAATATTTTTTTTTTGTTGCTATGAAAATGATACTGGTAAGTTAATTATCATATTGATAGTGAAATTAATAATAGTAATTTCTTACTTTAAGTTATTATAATACCGTTAAGTCTTCTTAGATGAAATTGACTGGGACAAAAATAATCTGTATCTGCCGAATAATATGTAGTATATTTTTTCCTCGTAACTTATGTTGTTGGATTCCTTAATTCATTGAATATTGTATTATTAGTTATTCTGTAAGATAATTTTATTTCCGTGTTTTTTATCCATTAATGCAGTAATTATAATCTCTAATTTGAATTTGGAAAGCTCTGCATTTAATCCAGACATGTACTTTAATTAATGTAAATAACCGTTTCATACTATACTGAAAAAAAAATATATATATATGGTCTTAGTTTCAATTCAATTAAGGACAGAATAATTACTTTGTTTTTAGTGTTAATTGTTAATTTGTTCGTAAATATCTCCCTTAAATAAGTGTTACAGATGTATTTAGTTTTTGTTTTATTATTTTTTTCATAATTACAAGCAATGACATTGTTTGTTTGGAAAAGCTCTCTAATGTAGTTTTTGGAGTTCCAACAAACATGATTTGATTTGGATGAATGTTCTTTCATTCAAGTAGTTTTTTTTGCAAAACTACTGAAACAGGTTTTTCT
Source organism: Hermatobates lingyangjiaoensis (assembly GCA_026182355.1). Classification (NCBI taxonomy): domain Eukaryota; kingdom Metazoa; phylum Arthropoda; class Insecta; order Hemiptera; family Hermatobatidae; genus Hermatobates; species Hermatobates lingyangjiaoensis. The sequence continues at coordinate 7,790,588 of JAPFBL010000014.1, forward strand.
TTTTAAATAAATTTCTGAACTGGTTATTATTTTCATTAGTTTTAACATTTGATTTCACTATGATTGAAATAATGAAATCTATTATAATTCGAAAGAGAGTGAAATCTATTAACCTATACCCTTTTGTTTATGTTCCTTATTTTTTTTCTTTGTAAACTACTGAGAAAAGCTTTTTCTTTTTAACCAAAAATGCGAACTTCTTATTATTCTAATTCGTTTTAACATGTGATTTCACTACGAGTAAAAATCTATAAGAATTGAAAATAGAGTGGGATCTGTTTTGAATGATAAACCTTTTATTTATGTAATGTACTTCTATGCTCCTTAAATTGAAATGTCCATTTTGCTATTTATTTATTGACCCTGAAGAAATTGAGATTGTTCAAGTTGCAGACTCTTGTTATATGTTATACTAGCAGATATTCATCACTATCCGCCAAATTTTACATAGATGTTCATTGATGAAACATTATTATTTTTGTATTAAAACAAATTATTGTTTATTAAAAATGTAGTTTCATGTATAACTGTGATATTTTGTACTATAATAATCCAATGATTGTCCCTTGAACTTGTTCTCTCACAATTTTTATTTAGAAAATTTTGAGCACACATTTGTTTGTAATATAGTTCTTTTTTATATTTGTATTTTTTTTTCTTCCTTAACATCAGTTATAGAATTTGATGTTTCAAGCTTTATTGTTGCTTAAAAAAAATATTTAGCAACATTCTGATGATAAGCAGATGATTGAATTATTAGATATTATCAAATATCCAAATAAAATATGTCCATAAAAAAATATACGAAAAGTGGATAAATGCTTCTAAGTTTAAGGAAATGCTATTTTTTAAACGCCTTTTCGTCAAATATCTCTTTTCAAAATAATTTCCTTCATCATTGCGTTCATTATGGTTTAATCATCGTGGTTTAATTATGAATTCTAAGTTTATATAACACTTGAAACTGTATTACCAAAAGTTAATGGTTTGTTAGAATGGATTGAAGGAACCAAAATTGTTTGATGAGAACCTGTCTTGAGAGGTTTACCTACCTACTTCTTTAGAATGACGGATTTTTTTATGGGTAGACAGAATGATCAATCAAATAGGTTGATCAGGAAAATAGGAAGGAATTAAAGTTATTTTTAAAAAAAAAAAGTTAACAGTGGACTATACTCAATTTTACTGTAAGTAAATATAATATTAAGCTCTTTGATAATCATGTATGTTTTGTTTTATTTTAATGTGGCACTCGTGTTGACGTAACATCAATACCTCTTGTAAAGGATTATCAAATTGATAGAAATCAATTTTAAAAAATTTCATTTCTATTATTGTGGCTGCATCAGCAGTAATATATATCAACAACATTTTATGCTATAACAAATCATTGATCTAGAATAGCCTGGTATGTTGTTTTTATTAAACTCTTTTTTTATTTCCCAACGCCCACAATTATAAGGCTTTCACTTCGTAGTGCTGAAAATTATGGCTCATTTATTATTTGGCACCATTTTAGTAATTGGCGAGATAAATTACCTCTTGATTCTACATTAGAAGTCCTAAATTTTGCCTAACTCAAGTGTATTTAGAGTAGAGATTTTTAACGGGTTCCTAACATCGTACAAGCTCGGGACCGATGGTTTGACGTCCTCTACGAGGAACGACGTGCTCAGATTTATTCACCTCCCGCGTAAATAAATCGTGGTCTAGTTGGGGTCGAACGCTGGACCCACCAGTCGAGTTTTTATTAAACTACTGTCCTGAGTCTCATCCGACTCGTGCACACCACGACTGTATCTTTCCTATAGTGGTTCTTTTGTAATTTTTAAAATCGATTCCGAATTGTATGTTATTTAATAAACTTCTTAATTGTTGTTAGAGAAGCATGTTTCATTTATATTAGTTCTAAATATAGTTTGCCAAAAATGTTGAATCTCTTAAATATTATTACATTACATTTACGTAAAATGAAAAGGTATTTGAGGCTTACTTTCTTATACTCTATTATCTCAACTGTTGTATCATCAAGCATTCCTCCATCTTCTTCTAATAACATTGGATTGTGCATATCCTTACATATGGAAACATCGACTATTTAGAGTGTGCCATAGATCATGGACAGATAGTAATCACTATAAGGATGGTAGAACTCCTCCAAGAGGACAGCCTCAATGGTTGTAATTCAGTTGTGGTATATACAGGGTGTCCCGAAAGTCTCGGGAACCATAAATTTTTATAAAAACAAATATGGATATTAATTTTATTGATCAATATTTATGTATTAGTATAACATGATTTAGAATGTTAATAACAATTTGACCATCAATATTTTATAAATAAAATACAAATTGTTTACTCTCTGCATTAACACATACAACAATCAATGCATGCTTAGAGACGTAAGGGATGGTTTATTCCTTACCTCTAATTGATGCATGTGTCAATGCAGAGAGTGAACGGTTAGAGTATCTGTTATGATTATGATCAATAAAATTAATGCCGTTTACCAGCCGAGCAGAACTCATCATCTTCTTCTTCTTCTTCTCCTGATGACGACAAGGTCGAAATATTGAAGTGTGCTGTATGTTGTTTCTACGTGTTCTTTTATTTGAATCGTTTGATATTTTGTTCTTAAGGACCGTTTCATTGTTCAATAAAATCAATATGCATATGTGTTTCTATCAATAAACCTATATCCATAAAATTAATATTCAGATGTACGAGTAATTTTAAAAAAACTCTAACTGGTGTGAGACTTCTGGGACACCCTATACAATACTTAAATCAATTGTTATTTGCGTTAGAATTGTATTAATCATTCTATAATCCTAGGATTAATACCTATATGTATTAGTACTGATTCATTGTATTGTGCGGTTGTGATGTCAAAAACAATCTTTTTTATCAAAGAACCAAACCTGAGTGATTTCTTTAAGCGTTACAGATTCTTCTATATTGTTAACAACATTTTTAGAGATGAGTCCGTATATTTATTTCTGAAATGCTTATCTACCAGAAACTTCTCATTTCACTACAGTTCGAAATCATTAGTTGTCATTTTTATTGTAATAATACTCTTCTAATATTATAGATATTATATAGCATGGTCAAACCTTGTACCCATTAGACAATACTTAATTAAATACATTGAATTAGTAATCCTTTTGTCATAAAGAACGAAAAGGTACCTTTGCTTTGGTTTAATATTACATACACAAAAATATGCTTCTTAAACATAACTATATGTGCAACATATACATTGATTAAACTTTCGTTAGGAAAAAATCAATCACACGATTGAAATTATGAAAAAACACGTGAGTGATGTAGTTTGTTTTTATTGTTTTAAAATGTTATTCTTACAATTAATGCATTAATAACAAAATAGTTACCTACTAATAGTAACTATTTAGTTGATGTTCAATTTTTTTACGGAGCATTTTTAAATAACAATTTTATTAAAAAATACCTTGTCATTTACAAATACAACTAGTAGAACAAGCTATCCATAATCAAAATGTAGTTTTCAGTTTATAGAGGTATATTGCCTTTTGAGGTAATAGGATTATTTTTGTCTGTAAGAATACTAATTTTAGGGAGATCTTTTCCACAAAATTTAATGTTTTTATAATTAGCTGTTAAACGTATAAAATCAAATGAACCAGATATTATAAAGTGTTCAAGAACGGCAGTTTTTGCCCTTGTAATTTCTGTAAAAAGGTATTCAGCTGATCCTTTGAAAAGTTGCCAAAGCGTCAGCATGAAGTGTCATTATTAAGGAGTTTTTCGAGAACAGCAGTAACGGTTCGAGTTGTTCAATAAGCTATGACGACCGGTTTTCTGCTGTTCACTTTTCTTAGTTCAGTGAGGCAACCATGATAATTCCAACTTCCTGTGACTAAAATTAAATAAACAGCTATAAATAATAATCGCTCAAATTAAATACAAAAGAAAACATGTTTGGTTGTAGTGGTTATTTGATTTTATCATTGGTAATAATATTTTTTGTTAATATTTCAATTAACAAAATTAAAAATTATTACATTTTAATATAGTTTTTTTTATAAAATATTTGTTTTGATTAAAAATATTTGATTTTTGTTATTTATCTTTTAATATTCAACAGGCCACATTTAACATCGTTAGTTAGTGTATTGTATTTAGGTCACAGATATTTGGTATTACTTGAAACACATAAATACAAGAAAAAGATCGTTTTCTTTTCATATTCAAGTTCCAACACTTGAAATTATCACCTCCTTCTTCTCACAAGTCATAGATTTCACAACATTGCCCAGAAACTCTCCTTCTCTTCTAATTAAAAACAGAGATCTACTCACAATGTGTGCCTGGGCGCTATGGCTGAAATGGCGAGTCCGCGACAAACTTGCTAAATCGGTGTCCCTTCTCCAGGTAGATTTATCTTTTGACTGCATACGTCATGCAGCCATCATCACTCAGTTTAATAATCGAATGGATAAGACAAACTGGACTGCATGTGTTTCTGATAGAAGATAGAAATCGATCATTAAATCTAGCCTTTAGAAGGACGATGGTGTCACTAATTTAGGATGACAACTGGCCTCGACTGCCTTCAGTACCATCCACATTTTATTTGTTTTTCTGACTTCAGTGACTCTCCTCTCTTTGATGGTTGTGAGGGTACGTCTCAGCCTCCTGGAATTTGAGGATGACGCCTAGAGCACAAGGATGGGTCAGATTCCACTAGACAGAGGGTGCCCAATGTGTAGCCAAAGATGGGCGTTGGATGAATAACGCTTTCACATACATTAACTGCCATGAGAGTTCGAGTTCTGGTTTAGGCCATGAAAAAGGGCTGTGAGAATAACAATAGATTCAAAAACTTACGAGATTTTCTATAATGTAATCACTTATTCTAATTTATTGAATTGTTGTGTGCCAGAGTAGCCCAGTGACATACATGCTAGGTCTGGGGCTTGATACCCACTCTGGCCCTCGATTTGTTCACGCGGGGGATGGATCAAAAATTTGAGTACATATTATTTCAGGGAGAACGTCAAGTCATCGATCCCGATCCTGTACGATGTCAGGTAAAAAGTTAAGACCTTTATTCTAAATACACTAGAGTCAGGTAAAATTTAGGACTACCAATGTAGAATATTCATTGTGTGGCATCACAAAGGGCCTATCTAATCTTTGGCCTATGTGTGTTCTCTCCTTTGACGGTGACTGCAACCTAACCTAACCTAACTGTATTAAGTAATGATCATGTATTTCAACATGGCCAAATAAAAAAAAAATCATGTACACTGCTGGAATTGATTTAAAGGAATATAATTCTACAGTTTGTATTTGTTGTTTGCAATTGGTTTTATAGTAATAATAGAACTAACTGTTTCTGTATTCTTATTTAAAGAAAAATCAAATTAGTATATTTAGATCAGTTTGGAAACATGTTTTTCAACAGTACTTTCACTGTGCTTATTGTTTACAGCCAATGACATGTACAAAAATTGCATCTCCGAGTCATAAATTGTAGATTACTTTCAAAATTTTAGATAATATATTATTCTATTGTAAGTTTGTTCTTTTATTTTTATTGATGGAGATTAGTGTAGATAAACTGTGGAACAAGTGGAAACTGGTAGGTGTTGTCAAAATATCGATTTAATGAGAGGAATAAAGTTAGAGAGAAGAAACCATAGAAAGATTAATCCAATTAGAACTTTGAAAAGGTAGTATATTTAGTTTAGGGTCAGTGTTGGAGAAGTAAATAAAGTGGGTAATAATGGAAGTGATCATGGACTGTTTTTTTGACGACGTATTCACGAAGCTAGAGAGAGGTTTTCTGGGAGCCAGATACAGAAGACAAATGTTATGTCAGTATATTTCTACTGTGATTCAGGGATGCAAGCAAAATGACGGAGTACAGGAAGCATGCAACCAGGCTGTTTTGAGTGCTCTTAGATACCATCACAGCGTACTTCAGTCAAATAGTAATATGTGCCTTCTTGGCAAACATCATAATGTCCTCTATGTAGCTATTAAACTATGCTATGATTGGAACCTCCACAACGATGAAACAATTTTTTCTCTACTTACGGATATATACGAATGTGAAAAAACTTTTGAAAGACTGGTTATGGGAGCTGTTCTAGGTGTTAAAGTAAGTCAACTTGTTTGTGGATGGAAGTCAGACTTCAACAACAGAGAAGAAAATTTAAAGGCTTTAAATTACTTTATTGAAAACTCTAATAGCAGAAAAAGTGTTTTTGGAGATAAACAACTTAAGTTTGTTGACGTCCCTTTGGAGAGTGGAGGAAGAACACCTCCTGTTTGGCTCTGTATTCAAACTGGTCAGGTGGATGTACTTGAAGTTCTTCTTAGTTATGGCGCTGAAGTTGATGTCACGAATGATCATGCTAAACAGTTTGCACGAAGGCTCAGCGAATACTCGAGTTGGTCGGAAATGCCTTCCCGTGTGTCCAGATCATTAATCTTACTACTTCGAAGTGTCGTATCTTTGGGACCAACACTGATAGACATGAGTTACCCCGAAATTCTACCAGGTCAGGCAGGTGGTCTTTGGCCACCAACACTCAAACATTTAGCCAAGATCACATTGAGAACGCACATGGCCCAGCACTTCCAGCTGCCTCATGGAGTCTACAATCTCCCCATACCACCGTATCTCCAGCACTACATCAATCTCAAATCCGACTGACACTGACAACACTGACCCAACTCTCTCCTTACTTCATTCCACTCACCTTTTAACTACATCCAGATCAGAACCAAAACTGTAATGTATAATAAACTTTTTATATCATCCAAAGACTCGTAATTTCTGCATTAGAAGTTAATAATAACTACAAAATAGAAGTGTCATCTGGTTTCTTTTTCATTTAAACTCACTAGTCTTAATATATTGTTAATTCGAAAGTAATAAATAGTTTATAAATATCATACTTTGAATGAAAATATATTTACAATTTTAGTCTTTAAATGGGCATACGAGATGTAATTATTGGTATATTTAGTCATTCATCTACCAAAGAACTGTATACCAAGGATGGGATTCAGACGGTTTCACCTTTTCTGCAGTTATTTTGTAAATTTATATATGCACATATTTGAAACTAGATAGATTAGACATACATATATAGAGTAATTAAATGAAACCGTCCAGCGCACTTTTAAATAAAATGAATTAAAACAAAGGTAGCACACAGATAGACATAGGAATAACTCTCTTCTTGACGTCCGCTGGACGGTTTCGTTTAATTACTATATATATGTATGTCTAATCGATCTAGTTTCAAATATGTGCATACATATGCACGTGAATCTTAACTATTTTTAGAAATTTTACTTTACTTTAATTAAATTACAATAAACATGAAAACTTTAATCTCAAGATTTTGACAGATTTACATGTTTAGATGTCTTCAAAACTCATTTTTACGATTTTGTTCAAAAACATCACATTTTAATACAGATCGAATTCAGTAGTTCTCCTTCTTATTGTAATGATACTCTTCTGACATTGTAGAGTATTACTTACCTTAGAATAACTTAAGTAATAATTAAGTATTGTAAAAATTGTAGAAACTTTAAGTTGATTGAATTACCGTAGAAGCAACTAATAATTAGTAGCTACCATTCTCTACCAGTACCTGCGTAACCGTATTCAACTCTTCTTGGACGTCTTACCATAAAGTTCAGGGCTTTATACCTCTCTCCATACTAGGGTCCAGTAGGTTCCCACTCAAGTTTGAAAAGTTATTCTTGTTTCTTGTAAGCAAGAAAATATTTCTATATGTATAAAAAATAGTATGGTTCTGTATTTTAAAACATTGCGTTTTACACTTTACATAAAGAGCTCAATGAAAATATCTCAGGGTAAAACGATAGCAACTCCATCCGCTAACATAAGTGGCCATCTATTGAAAGGAAACTAGTCTTTCCTTACTGATCCCTCGTAATTTCAGGATGCTTTATATTATCTTCTAGAAAGGTTCTATTCTTAGAGAGATTTGTCTAAATGTGTTCGTTCCAAAAACTGTTAGATCATGTTTAGACTACTTCCATGAGAATTTTGAGTTGGTTCTTAATACTGTCTACCCTTGATTTTACTATTTTGAGTTCGTTCTTAATACTGTCTACCCTTGATTTTACAATCACTCGGTCAATGAAAACCAAGAGCAGACAACCTGTTAAAAACAAGTTTATACTACAGCACACAAACATTAGTTATTTTAATGTCTTTCCCACTAATAACGATTTAAATTAAAAAAAAAATAGTTAAAACATGTTCATCATTCATTAAACAATTGAATAAGTTTTGTACAATAAGCAATCCTATATTTGCATCATAATCTATTTTATAAAAAATAGGAGAAAGTGTATTCCTCAGCTTGCTTCTCCTTCATAACAAAATATGTGATTTCATTAGAAGAGCATATAATACACAGCTTGCCATGAAAATAATCTGAAAATATAGCACCAAAACGACAAAAAGGACCATTTATCTCAAAATCGCGATCACTTTTGTTAAATGTAAAGGAAAAGTCATTGAATCGTCAAAATAAAAAAAATGAAACTTTTTCTCTTCCAGCTTTTAACTTTTATTTGCTTGTTGGTGTTAGAGAAACTTCTGTCATTCAGTCACACTAGCTAAACTCCGATATAATTTCTTTTCTGGCAGTTAATAGTACAAGCTAATTAATTATAATGGTAGTTAGCGAGTGCTCTGTTTTCTTACTCTTGATATTGAAAATTACCATGGTCAATGGTAATTCTTTTTCAAAAACAGATTCAACAAATTTTGATCTACAATTTTCCTTGTTTTAGAAGGAGTTTAAGTAATAATATTGAAGAAACAGTTACGTAAGGTAGTTTAAAACGTCATCATCGGTTTTTATATTTATAATTTAAATATAAAAAAGAAAAAAAAATTCTAAGTTGGCTGTCATATCACGGTGCTTTCTCCTGTGATTCCCCTGTTTCCATTTTTTATTTTTTTTTTTAATGCAATCATAGTCATTAATGAATAGTTAAATGTTTTTACTGTTTTCCTTTCCTTGTTCCGACTAATAGAGCATGCAGTTTGAAGACTTCACAAATTCTTCCTGTGCATACCCGTCATATCTTTAACAGGTGGATTTGTAAACATAGTGATGCTCTTTGAAGATCATTGAAGCTGGAAATTGTTATTTTAGGATGGTATTCAAATGACACCTTCGTAAAATAACTCAACTTTCTTATATTGTATAAAGTTTTCATAACTCTTAAATTTTTTTAAGTCGTATATATATTTAATTTTATTTTTTGAGTATAGGTCAGTGTGTCATTTTAAATATTAATTTAGAATACAAATTTAATTCTATCATGTGTTAGAAAGGAATATGTTTTGTTTTTGTTATATTTATATAACAAAATGAAAAATAAACTTCCTTTTTAGGAAGAAAAAGAATAAAAATATGTGAATTTATATTATTTTTGAAGAACTTTGCAGGTAGCAAACTAAAATTAAAAATAGTGTTTTTAATTTGTTTTTATAATCAATGTTAATTTTTATAGAGAATAAAAATAAAACAAAATAATTAATTTCTTCTTTTAATTGATATAACCTGACTTACTGTTACTAAATTGTAATTAATAATTTTATTAGTTTAGTTTTTGAATATTTGATATTTCCTTCCTTAAATAGAAGTACTGGTAAATTATTCAACTTCAGTCATCAAACCTAATTAATATGCTAAAGTAAATTACAGTTGACGGTTTAAACGATAATGTGTCTAGTTCATGGAGAAGTATCGCAAATTACAAAACATAAGTATATGGTTATTAATGTTCACGACAAGTCGTTTGTTAGGATACTTTCTTAAGAGTTACTGAATAGTGGAAGGCATTAATACCTGCTATAACAATGAAATACATTCATGTACAGGGCAATGAAAATGTAGAATGATGGAAAGTGAAATTAAAAAAAATAAAAAATTGGATTTCTGTCAAGAAGTGAGTTGACAGTGATTGAAGGTGAACAGGTGGAGTAGATGAGAGGCTGAAAGAGCAGATGTCTGCTCAGGCTGGACTGCAGCCAGTACCTTTATAGATCAGCGTGGGGGAGGCTCATTCTCCTCTTAAATACACTCATTCAATAGCCTTTATAGACTGATCAAGTACTGAAACAAATGTCCCCTTTATACTTATACTTGTCCCACCTGTTACTTTCAACAAGCCAGGCTTATCTCTGTTCACGTAAATAGCTCTTGACACCTGTTCAATCAAAATAATAGGGTCTTAGTATAAATAATTCACTCAGCGTAATTGAAAAGAAAAATTTACCCCAATATATTGTTAAATGTTACCAATTTTTCACCTGATTTTGTTATTTTTTTTATTAAATTATTATTAGTTTATCTAATTTAAGCAAAATATCAAGTAAATATATTTCACAAACAAAAAGCAAAATAATTCACAGTTAACTTTCCAAAAGAGAAAATATTTAAAGCAATTTCAAATTAATCGACATAAAAAATAGTATAAGGCTTGAAAATATAGTATAATTATTACTATATTAGTTTTTAATACATATTAAATTTATTTATTAAGTTTTTATTTATGTTTATTTATGTTTTTAATTTAGAATGTATTTATTTTTCAGAAATAAATATCAGCGATCATAAATCCCGAAACATTTTATTACAATATTATAGTTCAAACATGTATCAGTTTATTTACCTGATATTTATTAGATGACATATTAATTAAATAATTGTTTAATAAAATACTAGTTTTTCGACAACATTTAAATTTGTTTTGGGTTTACAGATTAATATGGTAGGGAAGCGTTCCAAATCGTTCTAAGAGCCTGTATTTCTAAAGTTATAACCGCTAAACTTTCTACTCTATCCCAGCATTAAAACCTAAACTTTTTATTTTGAATAGTTTACAATAAATCAACCACCAAATAATACATTATTTCAAACATGCACAGAGGTTTACGAGGAGATATATGAAATCTTAGTATTGACATAGGTTAGGTTTGGTAACCGTGACTGTCTCAAGAAAGAAGATACATAGGCCAAAGATTGGCCTACATTGGGAGTCTTAAATTTGGCCCAACTCAATTTTATTGAGAATAGAGTTCATTAACGAGTTCTTGACATGGTATAGGCTTGTGACCGATGGCTTAGCGTTCTCTCCGAGATACGATGTTCTAAAAATTTTTTCACCTCCCGCATGAATAAATCTATGCCCAGAGTAGAAATCAAACCCAGATTTACCAGATCTTAGGCATCCATAAAAGCCACTAGGCTACCCTGGACTGCCTAGTATTAGCCTAACCTCTAACGAAGACTGTCTTTTTCAAGTTGGATGCCTACATTTGAGTCACAACACAGTTCTTGTACAAGTGCTCAACGTAATTTTTAAAACATTATAACAAGAAATTCTTCAATTACTTTTTTTTACATTAATTAATTATACTTACTGCGTGAAATCATTCAGAAAAGTTTCAGGACTTAGAGCATTGCAGTTATTTATGATGTCGCATTTATTCCGTATCGAATCCAAACTATGAACATAAACAAGTTTTACTCTTCAAAGTAATAAATCACTCTGCAGGATATAGGGATTCCAATTCTTTGCATTCCTCAATCATATTCTTATATACTTTTCATTTTGAATGCATGTACTCAAAAAGGAGATCACTGAAAAGAAGATGAAAAGGATGAAGTTTTGTCAGACTTTAATGAAATACACTGACAACTTCATTAATTTGATACCAAAACATGTAGTTAGATTAATTCTAAATTAATCTTTTTAGGCATCAATTCTAGAACTTTTCTGACTCAACTGGTAAATCAATAACTTGATAATATTTTTAATATAGAATATTATTTTTCCTACTAATCTGTTATATTACATCAGTAATACAACTAGTTAGTATACATTATTATTAATAAGCCAACCATATCTGATTTCGATTTTTGTCCTAATCACTTACTGTCAACATTGGAAGGATATTCCTCATTAGGTAAAGATTTCGTTCCTGGAATAGTAATAATAAAGAGAAATTCATAATGTATTCATTACTTTGCGGTCTAGAGAATCTTAAAATATTTTTTCTAGATTTTTACAAAATCCCATTCCATGTAGTAGGCTAAGGGAATTACAATTTTTATTTCTTTAAAATTCAGTTGATAAGAACAATGAGACTTTGGGTGATTACCTCTCTCACTGGATCCATATTTCCTAGTGTTCTAGTGGTTCTGGCAGGGCGGATCGTTTAGTTTTCAATAATGAACCAATCGTTTTTAGTCTAACCCACCCAAGAATGGTATTTTGGCTTGTTACATTATTGTGACTGCCGATGTTGAATCTTCGTTTGAAGAGACGTTGGTTCTATATCACTGATTCACCATTTTTCAGGTAAGTGTTAAAAGCAAGCACACGGTGTTCACGACTCCACGGTAGCATGATGACAATGAACTGAAAAGAAAAGCAATTCAAAATCAATAACTAACTACAACAAACATTAAAATATATCTTAATTTATCTTAAAGTAAATGATAAAGGACAAACTAAAGGACATTTGAAGTAGGTTTAAAGACTACTCTTCTCACTCCATATCCCATACTCAAAGAGAGCAATAGTCACGTTTCCAATCACTCACCCTGTAATACAAAGTTTCACGATTTTATTTCATTGATTCACTACTATCAAAATATAGAAAATGTCAAATAGAATACACTATCCTCTATGTATAGAAACCGTGAATTACTTTCCTTTGATTTGTCAAGTTGTTCTTAATAAATAGAAACTATATTTCAAAACACATCCTAAGATCAAACATAATATTATAATCTATGAACTCTCAAATATCTCGATACAAACAGAATTAAATTATTAGTCACTTATTTAAAAAAAAAAATACAAAAATACTGTAGTTTGTTTAATTCACTTAAATCTTACTTAAAAATAATTAAATGCCCTAAACTGAGTGCTGTCTATTCCATTTCAGTAATCATTGTAATGATATGAAGTTGAGAGTGTTACATAATGGTTTCCATCAACCTCATTAATGCAATTTTATTGGCTCAAATAGATATATATGTATTCATACGATATATGTACAATGTCATAAATATACAATAAATATTGAAAATATTTTAAGAAATAAAAAATTAATCACCAAACTACATGTCTTGTAGGTTAGTGATATTTAAATATTTGTGTTTGAGTTTTAAGATGTAACCGATATTTGTTTTAGAACTGCCTCATCTAAACATTATAACTTTTCTTGAATTCAATGGCTGAATTTAAATAATAATTTATTACAAATATAATCCCACAGAATATTCAAATTTGTTTTAAATACTTAAGGAGTAAATATGATAAAACTCTTTAACGGTAAATAAATGGGAAGAAACCAATACGAGAAATATAAATGTATAAGAAAGAAATAATAATTAATAAACAAAAGAATAAATAATAATAATAATAATAATAAGAATAATGACAATCGAGCATAAGTAAAAATAATAAAGAAATAAAACCAAAAAAATGAACGTTAGGATTTGATGTCAGGAGAAGGGGAGGCTTCCAGAAGACAAATACGCACCACAGCTGAACTCTTGAATTTAATTGGATGATCCTTGAAAAAATCTAATCAAGGACTTCTACATGGGAGAGTCATTAATGCCAAATCAATTGGAATGAATTGGAATTGATTGTTTGCAAAGGTGAGTAACTTTGCTGACCACCGGAAGACCTTTGGCAATTCATACTCAGATTCAGCATTTATAATCCAAGCCAACGTAAAAACCATTACACTGAGTACAGTCCAACGGCACATACAGTTGCAGAATGTACAGAAGATACTAGGAGGACATGAGTAGGAATTATTTTTCAGTAGGAGGAATGTAAAGCAAGGAGTGAAGTTATTATTCAGATATGCTAGACCCGCCATAACGTTTGCTTTGTAAAATTTTGTTAGCAGTCAAGGAATTCAAGAATGAATGACAAGTGCTTCAATATGTTTAAGAAACATATTATAAGCTGTTAGAAAAACGAGCTTAATAGGTACACCTATTATGTCAATTTAGCATAAATTGACAAATGATAAATCACCTGAAATCACGGAGTAGTAAACTCCTTTTTCAAACGCCATCATATGGCAACAAAACAATTTATGTAGCTTGGGAATACTACATGTGCAAATAGTCAGCAAAAAAAAGCGAGTAATTAATTTTTCGAGATGCCTGAAGATTTAGAAATTATTTCTGAAACTACCGAAAATATATTACATTTTTGTCATTGTACTGTGTCATGTCTGGATACACTGGATGCAATGCAGTCGTGAAATAGCCATACTGTTATTTCAGTTAGACTAAAATGTTCTCAGTCACGTTAAAGACAGTGGTTAATATTACACGATATAGAATTTCAGACTAAAAAAGCTATAAAATTAAAAACAAAATCAAGTTAATAATTGTTTTGTGTTCACCTATAAGATTTAAATAGAGGATTACATTAATAAATTACGCATTCCTCATCTGCGTTATTTCTTCATTTTATTGATAATATGCTTTCAAGAAAGTAATGGTATTCGTTTCTTATTCTTATTATTCTTATTCTTAAAAAATATAATAATTATTTTTTAATTGGACGCTAGTATTAAGAAACTTTGTACCCAATCTTTTGAAACAGTTTCAAATATATTACTTAATTTGTAAATGAATGTCTTCTAAACTTTAGAAGAGTAAATCAAAAATTCTATTATATGTAAAAGTGATATTAAAATAATATCATATATCTTAATTTACGATGAAGTAATTTTATTATACTGGCACTTAGTGTACTGTACTAAGTACCAGTTTTATTGATTCCCTGACAAAGGAAAGCATCCCACACGGCCTGCAATGCTGGTAAAATAATTAGTAAACATTACTTGCGTAATTCAAAGTAGATATTCCATTGAATGGTAGTAACCTAATAGCTCGGTTATTATAACCGCTGTTGTAAGTTTGTCAGGAGGGAGATTGTGGAAGTGGTGCAGACTGTCGTTGGTGGTGTCGTAGTGGTGCGCGCGAGGGGATGTAGGCGAGCACGACGCGGGGGTGTCAGTCGGGCCTCTGGCCCCGATCGACTTACATCCTTGTAATGCTATTCGTCTGCGTAGTTCTCCTCGCGATTACTAGTCAGTCAATCTACTCATATCTTATTAACTCCTACTAACACAAACTAGAATGGAACGAAGCGGTATTCCTAACATTGAATTAGTTTAGTTCTCTTATAGCACATTTACTACTGGCCAATAATAAATAAAAATATTTACTACATCATTAACCCCTGCCCCCCTCTCCCAGCACAGTAAAATAATTTAACTAATGAAAAAAAAAATTAAAATAAATATTGAACTAGTTTGAGAGATAACCACGTTTGATAACTCCATTGATCCTACAATATAAATCATTTCTTATGCTCCTTCTTGAACAGTAGCATTTAACAAGTACTGTTCAATCCTTCTTTAAGATTGGAAGATTTATTTATTTTGTAAACAATATTCTTTAAATAGCTAAAAAATAAAGAAAAAAATATGGTCGAATTCTATTCATAACTTTATTTAATATTGCTTTTCAAAATCCACTCATATACGAAATCATCATGAAATTTGTATCGATCTCGTCGTCAAAAGTTTGAGCCAAATTTTATATAAAATTTGTTCCTACCTATCTATATTATATTAATAACATTTACAAGTCATCGAATGATAATAAACTTTATAATATTGATCCTGCATGTTTGTTGGTATTTGTTTTACTTACACGTCGACTGGAATCAAAATTCGTCCATTAACAAGAAAAAACTAATACTAATATAGTTTATCTTAACAATTGTTTATGTAAAGAAGTCATACTATGTAAGAGGGCAGATTTACTTAATGGTATTAAAAGTAATATTATAAAAAGCAGTATTCATTATATCGCATCAGTTCGTCTCTTTGTTCTTACAAATTTACAGTTTTTCAGGTATGTTCGGAACTTAGAACATTTAATATACTATTCAGTTTTTTACATTATCAATAAAAATGCACTTTTGATCCATTTTTTTAAAGATATCTATTAACATTGCTGTTAAATCTTTTATTTTTTGTACTTTATTATATAAAATCTTAAAATTTAAAATGTTTGTAAGAGGACTAAGAAAGTTGACTAATCTTTTTTTTGTAGCACTACTAATATCACTAACCGTCAATTTATAAGCAACATCAGGTATTTTAAAAATTGATGACATACTGGTATTACTGACTAATTAACTCGCCATTGGATTTTTTTATGAAAACACTGACAGTTTCCCTTTGCTCAACGTAAGAAGAACGCAAAAATCATAACTCCTTTTTCCAATAGTTATGTACTTCTTTTTCTGTATTGAATTATTCTAATCTCAGAATAGGAAAACTCTATTTGATCCTATAGTAAGATATTATCCCATACTAAGACTCTTAATGTATTGACATGTGCATTATTAGATATGTATATTTACAGTGATATATTTATGTACAAGAAATGTTTAATTCTTTATTAATTTAGCTAATACTCTTATGTGTATACATTAGAAGTAGTACCTACTTTTCGTTATTTATATATTACGGAAATGTTATTTTTAAGTGAGTTTTTAAAATTTTGCTAATTGTGACAAATTGACAAAGTAAGACTATTTGATTGAAATAGTAATATCAAGGCAATTGATTTAAACTAGACACTCAAATGACGAACATTGCTTTGCTGGAAATAAATCATTGTCAGTCTCAAACCTGGCTGTTAATGAATTCATAATGTTTCTTATAAGTGTTATCTGAACTTTATTTAAACTGCTACTGTCAGTGCAAATTATATATAATTAAATAATGGCTAAAAAGTAATTGCTGATAAATACTAACAAACTGTGATTCAAATTAAGTTTTGATCCAGTAAAATTCATTACTTTATGATTTTTGTTCCGTATACCCTACAAATACAAACTGATGTATCTATATATTTCCATTGAATATTGTTAATCAGCATGCTAGATCTGATTGCTGAAATTTACCAGTTTGTTAAAACGAAGTTTCTACTTGTTTTTGGTGTACCTAAGTAATGGTTATTTTGAAAAAAAAATAAGAATGGTGAGCAATATAAATTTGTATCAATAGCAAAAAATTTTCATTTTTAAATTTTCTTATATTTATGATTTTTTCAAAGACTAGTCATTCAAACAAACTCGTTCAGAGGGTTTCATTTTCTAAGAGCTGTTTTTAATTATACTCAAATGATATAATGTATTTTATTCTCTAATATGGAACGTGCATTAATAAACGTTAACCATATCGTTATCAGATAGGGCATTGCAGTAAGAGTTCATCTCGTCATTTGTATAGCAGATCAATCCTCATTGTTTTAGCACAGAGGCTAAACACAAAAGCCTCTTCTGTTTAAATAATATCAGTATAATCAGTATAGCCTTTTCTTTCAGTTAAAATAAAGTAATCTTTGAGAAAGGGTTAAAGTTATAAAGTGGTTTGTGAGTTTTGTATCAAATTAAAATGTCAACTATTCTACTACTAGTACTGTAAAAAATAAATAACCATAACGTTCAAATAATAACAATAGTAGTAATGATTATTTAAAAAAAAGCAATCGTTCTATTTAGTATATGTATCTATTTTTACTAAAACAATATATATATATATATATATTCGATGCGATGTTGACCAATGGGAGTAGAGTTACAGGTCCAGGCGTAAGGTCCCATCGCATCGAATCATATTCCTTTCCCCGGACAACCCATAGTAAACTAAATATATAATATAATATATATATATATATATATATATATATATATATATATATATATATATATGATCAAACCACAATAAAAAAAGGGAAAACAAGACTAAGATCTTTCAACCGTAACAAGCGGTCTTCGTCAACTCAGTTGGTTTTTGACTCTAACGAAGACCGCTTGTTACGGTTGAAAGATCTTAGTCTTGTTTTCCAATTTCTTATTGTGGTTTGATCATTGATTGTTATTTCACGTGTTTATGTGAAATCTTCTTATATATATATTCACTTAATAAACGGAATGACGATCCAAACTGGCTACAAGAACTGTTCCTTCAATTTTGAACTGTTACATATTATATATATATATATATATATATATATCTGATAGTTGAAAACTATCCAACTTATTATATTTTTTTTTTAAACATCCAGCTGAATTAATTTAGTTCCCAAGAGAAAACTCTATAACATACATTATTAACGTGAGTTTCTATTGAGGTATATGTATTGGAATGTCCACACAATTAGTGGAGAGAGATTAATTTTTTGTTGGTGACACCTTCAGGTTTTTTTGATAACACGACAGTTTATCATTAATATATCGAATAAATTATCCTTGGGAATGTTCCTTTAGAATCTTTTAGATCAAAACTCTGTAGGTCTACATAATATAATTACAATAATTACATAACATATTTATTTATGTCCTTAAGTGTGTAATAATATAAATTTTAAAACGGGTCATAATAATTTCCCGTAACTTATTGGTCTAAATTTATCCGATCAAAATATTTTAAACAATTATATACTTGGATAGTTAATAAGATTTATAAAAGTTCTCACATTCAATTTTTTTTAAGAATTTCACTATTTTGGATTCAGTAAGAAATGAGTCAAGTTGTTTGTTTGGACACAAGCAGCTGCAGGTGAGGGAATATCTGTGAGACTCCTACTTCCTCCTCTGGTTCGAGCCGGCTCCACCGCCATCCTTGTCTGCCAGTTCGACCTTCACAAGAACCAATTGTACTCTGTCAAGTGGTACAGAGGTAATTTTGAGTTCTTCAGGTTCATACCGGGCCATGACCCTCCCGCTATGGCTTTTCCCTTCCCAGGCATTAACGTCGATGTAAGTCAAACAAATTCACCTCTGGTTAAAATGAGTATCAGTAATTAAACCATGATAAACATATTTCTAATTATTATTCCTCAGGTATAAAATATAATTATATCTAAATGTGTATTTTATATCTAAGAAGGCACTTGAATTAAACATTAATATTCTTTTAAATCGTTTGTTGCATTCAACAGAAAACAATATAACATGAGATTAAACATTTCATTTACCCATAAAAAATTGTTTTAAACACCATTATATTTTTAAATGTTAAATAAAATAACATAAATAATGAAACTTGCATGAATGCTAAACATTGATTTTATAGAATTAATCTTTCTCTTTTCTTGAGTGTCGGGTCAATATTGTGATTTTCCACCTCAATAATAGAACATTGACCTTGATCTAAAATCTAAACGGTCAAAAAAGTCTTAATCTCAAAATATAACTTGCTAGTGTTAAATATACCTGGTTTTGATTTGTTTTTGTGTACTTTTTTCTTTGCTTTAACGGGAAAATCAATTTCGTAATCCAAATAACTTACAGCATATTTTTTTGAATAAGTTGCTTTCATTTATAAGAAAGTACAACTTTTCAACTATTTTGAGAGGTAACAAGAAGAAATTAAGAACATTTTACCATTTGCACTTTCAATATTTAAACAGGTTAAAAAAAATAAACTGCCTCATGGTGGGGTTACTACCAGAGAGGAAAACGTAAAAAAAAATCAATATTTGATATCACAATTATTTCATTTTAACAAACTATTGTATCTAGAAATGTTTAATTTCAAATAGTGAAATTTGTAGCCACTGGCATCAAATGCTCACCAAGTAACACTGTTGGATATACCTACCTACTTAACGGGGAAATTTAGCTGTGAAGTCTCTGCAGAGGGGCCCATGTTCATCACGGCTACTGACTCCTCAAACCTCACAGTCATGGGTAAATTAGAATAACTCGTCCCTAACTTTTTTTATATCCATAAACTTTCTGAGTTAATAATAGTACAGTTATTGTTACTAGTTCGTTCATTTTTCAGTTAGCATTCAAAACAGTTTACCAACAAGAAGACTGACCATATATCACTTACTTGGTTACAAATTCTATAATACGGTGTTTGGGATAAAATTGAAAAGCATTTTTTCAATGATTTCTGCACCTACATAGCAATACTGTTTACATGTTGTTACACAACAAATTGTTCATCCTTATTGCAAAATTAGCGCCAAAATCACATACAGTAATCCAGAAAAAGGATTAAGATGATTCAACCAAGTAACAGTTCCTCGTCAGGGTGACTCAATGAATGTCTCACACTTCATTCACTGTGTGATTCTAAAGAGAACCAGTCACCGAATCAAAAATTTTAAACTTTTTGGAGATCTTACTTAGTTTAGATGCTAATCTTTTGTAAAATCTAGTAGACATGTTGTTAATTGCGTAATTTTCTAATGTTTGAAGTCTAACATGACATAAAATGAGGCATCAAATTTAAAAAACTTCATTTTTGACTATATGTAAACACAATTTGTTATTAGTGTTTGGTAATAATAATTTTATTCAATTATTGTTGATGAATCATTAATTATTTCTTAATAATACTATTAATTTTATTAAATTTTAGTGTTCAAAATAAAATACTGAAAAATCTTAGCTAGCATATTTTAATGTTTTAAATTGAAATTTTAATTGATATTGAGTAGAAATTTCAACGATTGTCGTCTAAAAAATTCAAAGTTTATTCATTATCAAGTTTATTTAAGAAGATAATAAATATTTTTTAGTAGCATTCTAGTAGGTTTATTCCAACTGCAATGTTATACATTGTAAAGTGCATTAAATTTACTTTATTTAAAAAAAAAAATTTTTTTTTGTAGATATAAAGATGAGTAAGCCAGTTATACTACTCTCCAAAAGTGTATACACCCCCGGAAAGGACATAGTTATTAATTGTTCAACAATGTCCCCTAAACTTGGCAAAAATATTTCATTCTACATTAACAATATAAAGGTATGACACCATTGTTTTAGCTGTAATATCTTTTTTTTTTAATTTCAATTTATTTTCCAAGGAAATCAGTAATCAGTAAAGTAAGCTTTGGTTGTAACCCACACCAAAAAGGAACAAAGTGCATTTGAAACCTAAAGTTTTTTTAAGTACAAACATTCGTCAGTCTTTTATTTTAATGGAGGCCATTATATCATGTTGACAACTTAATGGAACCAGGAATGGATCACTGAGAGATCTGGTTGTAACTACCATTAGACATCAATCAGTCTATTTTCTCCTCCGCTATTTGTATACTTAATGTCGTTGCCTTGCTTTCTCTTATCACTCATGTCAAAGTAAATTAGTTTTCCCATTTATTTTATGAGTGATAAACTTAAATTTCTAAGCAAACTGACAGTGATATATGAAGACCTCACTTCATGAAGATGTTTGTCATCAAACATTAGACGACAAACTAACTGTTAAATTAAAAATGTCGCCTGTTGACAAAATAGTTAAGTCCAAACAGTTGAGAGCAAAACGCAAAATACTTTTTGGAATTATCCATCAATGCTTTCACATATTAATTTGTAATTATTTATTTGAGCTCCTATTTACACTTCAACATAAGTAAAGTATAGTGATCGTGAAAAAAATTAGAATCAGAATTTTGACGGAATCACATGTTATGAGGTCCCAGAAGTCGTTTTATGAAGTGTTTTTGATGTCTCTGGGTGGGTGGGTGGTAGATGGGTGCGTGGGTTAATGTGTATCCAAATTTGTGGACACGGTCCAGAATCTTTTATGAAGTAAATTGATATTTTAAACAAAAAATGGTCTTCATAGTGGAAATGTGCTGCCTAGTTTTGGGGGCAATTATGAATGGTGGAAAAGTCACTTTTTGTGCTAAAAACCTGTTTTTAGACATTTTTTTTCCCTAAACTAATAATTCTAGAATCTTGAAATTTTGCCATTATCTTAGAGGCTGCAAAACAATAAAAGAAAAATACTCTCAAATTTTTAAAACAACGAAAAAATTATTTTTTATAATAAAATGTAAAAATATTGACTTATACTTCAATCTGAAAGCTTGTGAGAGCCATAATAAGCTATACCGTTTGACGGATCAAAACGAAATGGTACTTCAAAATAGAGCACTGTTTGAAATGACCTGAGATAATTTTTTTCAAAATTACATTTACTAAAAGACCGTTAGACACAATTTTCTGTTTTAAGATTTTTTTTTTGACGTTAAACTAATATATTTTTTCCAAATATAGATTTAGAGCAACCATACCATATAACAGAGTATAGCACGCAGGAAAAAGATAACACTCGCTTAGAGAAAACTGGATTTTTGATGAAGGAAAAGAATAGTTATTTTTTAAAAAACACTAACATGCCATAAAATTCGCAGTAAAATAATATTATAAACGACCAAAAATGTCATTCTTTAAAAAAATGACCAAATGTATTACGCTTTGAAGAATAATAAGTGTAGTTATTCTACATCTTAAATTAAAATGATCTTAAAACGACATATATTTTAGACAAGATAGGAATATTTTCAATTTTCAAATGGGAAACTTTGTATTAAATCTTCAATGTAAAAATGGTCAGATAAATTATGTAAGAGATCCACTGGCTATTGTTCCAATAGCCATGTTCTCCTGTAAGAGATTATTTCGCAACACGAAATCTACACCTCCACTTTCAAATATTTTATTACTGCTGTAATTATACTAATAATATTATTATATGCATCAGTGATGTGGTATAAGAAATGAAACATAAATATTGATCAGTAGGTCAATCACTATCACCACCAGGTATTAAATAAATAATCATTTCCAATCTAGACATTTATATTATGCCTACATGAGGCATTGCATATTATATCCATACAGGTTAAATATTATGTTTACTTATAGTAAAGTTTAGTGTCAGCGACTCCAGATTTCTCTGATGTAATAATTATGAAGTATTACAGAATTATAGAAAACTATTTCATTTATATGTGTGTTTTTATGACAGTTCTGTGTTTCGTTGGAAAGTGTCTTCGTTCGACTCATCTAGTAGGGTTTACTCGTACATTAATAACATAGGTTTGGCTTATTAACCTTTGCATAGACGTAATAATTCACAGCATCCGTATGCATTAATTTAGCTGAAATGTTTTTTATTTTTTATTTCCTCTTTGGTTCGCTGCTAACTAACACATGCTAGTTGTATTCATATTTATAGTTCTCATTTTTGGATGGTTGAAGAAAAAGCATGATTTCTGTGAAGATTCAAAGGGGATAAAAATGTTTATTATCTACATGTATATCCTAGGTACTTGATCACCACATGACTAGAAGACGTTTACTGACTGTTTGCAATTTTCTTATATTGTAACCTTATATTAACTGATTCTGTTTTTATGACTGGAAGAACTAGTATTTAAAATTATTATTTATCGGTAAATGTTATTTTTTATTTTTGTTTTCATTTAAAAAAAAGAGAAGAGAAAATGAAGTACATTTAAGTTACACTTTATATTAAACTCTTTGTTAATTTACAATATATTATTGAATAGTTTCTCCATTAATGAAGACAGTTATGAGTTAAATGTTTAAATTTCACTTGCGAAGATTTTAAAGAAACGGCATCTGATAGGACAATCCATAAGATACAGTAAGTGCTAAAGTAGAGATATATACTTCTTTAGTAGTGCAAGTAGGAATTCAGCATTAAGGTTCTTGAATCGAAAATGTTTAAATGATGAGAAGAGGAAAAAAAAATCAATATGAAACCATTACGCTCAGATGTACGTATACACGCAACCTTATCTGAGAATTAGAGCTTTGGTTCTACTGAAATTGAATGACTTAGACGTAACCGAAGGTAACATTCTTTCTGAAATCTAATCCAAGGTATAGGATAAATTTTCCTGAATCTGATAGGATAAATAAATCTGATTCATTCTGAATGTCATGTTTATAAATAGGACACTATCAAAAAATATTTAAATTAACTTAAAAAAATTCAAGAGAAAAACTAATTGAAAAAAAATAAATCACTACAACAGTTTTACATCGTTGTTTTATAAATATATATGATTTCACAGAAAGAACACGTTGAAATAACAGGCAGAACTCATTTTTGCATACAACTTTTGACATCATCATAAACTGAAATTATCTGTTGATAGGTCAGGCAGTGATCATTAGGGAGTCAATTCCTTCTTCTCCAGTGGGACATCTCTAGTTGTTATGATATAAGAACGAGTTCTGTATTCTCTACGTGTTCTTTTGGTGTAATTTAAACGTTCATATATATATATATATATATATATATATATATATATATATATATATATATAAAATAAATTCAAAACGAAGGAAACACACAGAAAGACAACGACATAACTCACATCGATATTTCGACCATCGTCGTCATCAGGAGGTGCGAAGAGCGAAGAGTCCCGCAGGAAGACAGGGCACCCTGTCTTCCTGCGGGACTCTTCGCTCTTCGCACCTCCTGATGACGACGATGGTCGAAATATCGATGTGAGTTATGTCTGTGTCTTTCTGTGTGTTTCCTTCGTTTTGAATTTATTTTATTTTTAAAAAAGTCCGCTGGACCGTTTCTTTTAATTGTATATATATATATATATATATATATAAATATATACATTTAAGAAAGAATGTCCGCATTATTCTCCACTAGTTATTATTCTTCAATTCATAAAGGAGTCCACCATAGGTTTTTTCATTTGCTTTATTCTTAAATATCGACATGTTTCGGTTATTGAAGAACCTTTATGAATTGAAGAACCTTGAACTTAGGAAGTGTTCTCGAAGACTCGAGAAATTCAAAAAAACAACTAGAGAAGAATAATGCGGACATATCTTTCTTAAATGTATGTATACAAGAAGAACAGCTTCCAACTATATATATAGAGTATATAACACGTGAAATAGCAATCAATGATCAAACTACTATATGAAATGGAAAAAAAAAGACTATGATCTTTCAACCACAACAAGCGGTCTTCGTCAGAGTCGGATTTTTTTTTATCTCCGAGTAAGGAGTTGTGTTTTTGACTGTTATGAGAACCGCTTCTTGTGGATGAAAAATTTTAGTCTTTTTTTCCCATTTTGTATTGTTGTTTGATCATTGATTCAGTATATATATATAAATCGATTCGAAAAGGACAATTGAAGTTTAAAATCTAATTTAGAAGGCACAGTCAGTAGATTAGCACACTTACGTTCTCAAAGTTTTTATTGAATCATTATCATGAAGTAGAAAAGTAGGATGATTTAAAGATCCGGTAGACCAAAGTCGAAAACCGACAGTGCAACAACACAGGTGTTTGCTAAAAAATATGTAAGATAAAATGAATGTGTTAATCTTAATATTAACACCTCCAATATAACTCTCCTGAAAATAAATTCATAAAACGGTTATCCTTCTAAATTACTAAAAAAGGAAATTTTTTTCTCCTCAAAATGAAACAAATCCCAGTTCTGTGTTTTGTGTGTTCTGTGTAAGAACTCTTACATATATTGACTTCTGTTTTCTCCACGTCTGGTGTATTTTCCAATCAACTATAACGATGCATATGAATTCCTTCCAGATTTATACCAGTTTATGTATGAAGTTGGTTTTCAGGAGTGGCACTTGCTCACATATAGGATCTGAACTATGTAGATGCCGATGTTTTTTGACCTGTCCATATCTTAATCCCTTATCTTGTTTTCCGTAACCTTATACTGTTAATAACAGGGTTGCTTTTTATAATGAGTAACTTCATCGACAATTTGCAGTATACTAGAAGTGATTTGTTCTAATCAGGTTTGTATTTCCTATGCCTGATGGTTATGTGATGGTTACTCACGTATGGGTGATACCAAATAGAAAGAAACACATGTCAGACAGGTATGCTTTTTGGCAGGTGGATGACCGTTGGGTAGAGAGAGGCAGGTCGGGCTCGGCACGGCTCTGCCCTCACGCCCTAGACCAGCACCTGGGAGCATCGCGCCCGCTATGGGTTCGCTGTGAGACCGCTGTGCTCCACCTCTTCCGTGTCTCCAGTGTACCGGTTCCAGTCATTCCACTCCTTCGCGGTCAGTCACATTTCTACCTTCTCTTTTTCCATTCCATTCTCCTTTTTGAATATCATAATATAACTAGAATAAATCAATTTGAAGAAAAATCCAATAAATATTGAATCATACCTTTTTATTCTTAGAAGAATAAATGTTTATTTCATTGCTAAATTACCATCATTAGTTCTACACTACTTAACTAGTAGTATGTACATTCATTCAACACATAGTTTACAAAAATGAAATTACAATGGCACCTTGAGATACGAACCGCTTATGATACAAATTTTTCGGAATGCGAGACCGAATTCAAGCTGAACTGTTGCTTGAAATCCAAGCTAAATTTTGAAAGAGGAGCTTGGCTTGCACGATGGTTAGTGAAAAGATAGGATCATTTGGCTCAGAATGTTCCCAATAGTTAGCTGTATTTATTATCGCAGTTTCATTTTTCATTGCGTTTATAACTATTTTTTTTATTTCAGATTTTTAGTTATAAGGGTGATCCCAATTCAAACAGACTGTACTATATTGTACATATAATAATATAGTACATAGTACGATTATAATAGTTACGGGAGTCATTATAGGGTGGGTTAGGAATATTTTAAAGGTTAGAAATGATTAAAACTATTTCCTTTACCTTAAATAGGAAATCATTGTTTGGAATACGAGTTATTTGGAATTGAATCTGGTGTTTGTAACGGATTAAATTTGTATCTTAAGGCACCATCGTATATTCATGCTTCTGAAGTAAGCAAATTCAATGTCCTGTTTCCATATACAAGTATACAAGAAATTCTATCCACTTTCATTTCATGAAATCTCTTAATATTTCAAAGAAAAATGGTTTTATATTTATTAGCAACACATGTTATGTAAATGCATTATTATGAAGGAAAACATAATAATTCCATTTTAATTTTCTAATTTCATTCTTACCTTTGTTGTATCCAGTTCATCTTTTATGGTTTATGGTTTGTATCTATTTTAAGACATTTTTTTGAAATAAGCAAACTAATGTACCTTTCACTTGACAACCCAACAAATTTAACGTCTGTTTCCAAATAGAGTAATTACCTTTTTATGTTAACCTTATGTTAATAATGCATATTAACATGAAAATGATCCTTTTTTTACCGGTTTCAAAAGTTACTTATTACCATTCACTAGTAGATCAAAATAGAGCAAACAATAAAGTCTATTGGCAAGTTGACCTCATTTATTTTTCTTAAAATATTACTAACTAACGAATACTACGGTTTTTCTATAAGAGTTTATGAAATTTTAAAACTTTTATTCAACTTAAAAAAGGTAGTACCATTAAACAGCAAGGTTAATGTATACTACTAACGATGTACCTAAAAATGATGGAACACATCTAAAGAAAATCACGAACTCTTTATAATTGTAATGTTATTTTCGCACCATATAATTGCACCATAACTATTTTAGTGAAAGAATATTTTGCTCTCAAACTAAAGGAATGTTAATGCTGTTTGCTTAATTTGTGATCTGTGTAAATTAATTTGGATGGTTTGGTGGTGAGGTCTCTTCGAGCCAAAGGCTTATCACAGCTAGATTTAATGGTTTATGAAGATCTGGCACCCTGCTGTTTTGATCAGCATCATTTTAAAACATAATTAGTTATAACGGCGTTATTTATATTCTTGAATAAACATTTCATCAAAATAATCTAATATTTATTTATTTAATAGTAAATTTAAGATGCCTTTACATAAGTATTAATAATATAACTGATAATAATAAATATATTATTTATAAAACCTTCCACCTAATAACCTATTTCTCACACCCATCTAACTCATGGTATATTTCTTTGATCTTGACTCTGTGTTCTTTCAGATAGATCAGGAAGTAATCATCAGAAAGTAGAAGAAATCTTTTTGTTTTTGTTAACGTTGTTCTACGCATCGACCATCGCTATAGTTAATACTTAATATTAACAAAATACTCACTAATGATTTTAACAAAACCTTACTGTTTGGATGTACAGAAAAACTATCCTTATATAAATGTTGTAAATAATCTTTTTGTATATAAATCAGTATTTTATAAGCTGTAATAATAAACTAAAAAGAAAACATACATATTTATTTGTTATTCCTATGTAGTGGTTTGTATATATATCTCGGCTTTGACTTCCCAATCTGATTACATCTCTCCTTTTTTTTTTGTCTTCATCTCATCTATTCCAGAAATTTGAAATATTATTTGAAATATCCACCATAGTAAGCACTTTGCTCTGTACTTTGTTTTATGCAGCTTTGTTATATATATAGTTTACAAAGGAAGGAGAACAACAGGTAAAAACACACACAAAAAAGACTTACAACGATATTTCGACATTCGTCGTCGTCAGAAGTAGTCCCTTTGAGTAGCTGAAGCCAACTGATTTATATATATATACAATTAAAAGAAACGGTCCAGCGGACTTTTTTAAATAAAATAAATTCAAAACGAAGGAAACACAGAAAGACACAGACATAACTCACATCGATATTTCGACCATCGTCGTCATCAGGAGGTGTGAAGAGTGAAAAGCGAAAAGTCCCGCAGGAAGGCAGGGCGGTGACTCATCTCCAATAACTAAGTTTATTTGGAGGTAAGGTGAATGATTGTGAGGGTTTAATACAGTGTTTCTCAAAGTGGTCCGTACTGCCCCCATAGGGGCGTTAAAGAAGTTCAAGGGGACGGTAGGAAATGCTGCCTTTTATGGGGGTTTCGAATATACAGAAGGGGGCGTTGAACATACAAGAGAGGTTGAATATACAGTTATTCAAGTAATAAATAGGTAAAAAAAATTCTATTTACTATTTGTTCTATGACTAGGAGGACTCACACTGCAGGCATTGTGTATGGCACGCGGGGAAACCTGCGACTGTTCTTGTTTTCCATCTTGTTGGATGTAATCACCGAGTAAGCTCCATCAGTCAACAGGTAAGTTTTGTGAAGAGGGTTATTTGCGGCTCGTTGAAAATTGTATTCTTTCTGAAGAATGAATGAAAAGTAGGGTTCTACATAGTCAAGCATTTCTCTAGATATTACAAGTTACCATTATGAACGAATGATTAACTGCCATAAAGCGCTGTCCACACGACAGACAATTGACACTGAAAATTTCTGTTTGTTTTATAAACTTGTTTGTATAAATTCAACTCTTGTCAAAAAAATGAATTTAAACAATGTTTGAGTTTATTTAACATTTTTCTGCACCTTAGAACTTATTTACATGTAATACATTTTGAAATTTAAAAAATATTGTATATTATACAGTAAAATTATTTAGGGGGCAGTGGCAAATCAAATAGTATCTTAAGGGGGGCAATACTAAAAAAAGTTTGAGAAACACTGGTTTAATATATGCATGTTAAGCAGTTAAGATGACCACTCTTGCTTAAAATCACCAAGAAAAGGATTATAAAGAGCTTGCTTCAAACGTTTTATGAGAAGAGGTTGGACAGTTGGAGAGTCTTCTGTAGCAGATAGGTGTTAATTTAGATATTACATGCGGATGGAAAGTCACAGATTCAGGTGAAACTTGATGTCAATATAATTGAACAGGGAAAAGTCTTGAATGATTCAATGAAGAAATTTAATTTAGTTTCACCATTTACTTATTTTGAGAATATTAGAAACAAATAAAACCCAACAGTTCTACAGTTTTTTATTGATCAGAAAAAGTAAAAAAAAATACTGCAGCTTTAACTTTTATACATGTTTATTAGATTCAATTTACTGAGTACTATAAATTAACTTACAAAATAAGAAATGTATTTACAACCTATAGCTTTTATGATAAAATATAAAAAAATGCGATTTATATATCAATAAATCACATTTTTTTTAAATATGACCAAATTTAAAAATGTTTGTTGTTTAAAAAATGCAAAAATAAGGGAAAATGTTTCATTCAAAGACATTTTCTTTTTATCTATAAGTATTTTATTTTATTTGATATGGAACAATATTTTCTTGATGTATTTTACTGAAAACTTTTTGGTATTACTTTTAAATTTATACTGTTATAAACTTTTGTACTTCATGATAACGGATAAATGATTTTCTGTTAATAGTTTTATTAAGTCAGTCATTTAATTTATTATAATATTTGCTAAATATTTTATTACAAGCAAATGTTCTACTCAAAGTTTAAAAATGCAGTCAGTTATATGGTATTTGTTTTTACTAAATAGGATAAAATCTTGCTTTACAACATTCATTACAATTCATTGCCAGTGTGCATTATGCGCGTCACTAACTCGCTCACGGTCCTTGCCTTCTACATTCAATGAGTTTACAGCTTTTCGAAACTATACTTGCTTAATTTCGTGAAAGACTCTTTGTACGATAACCGATGTACAATAGTAGATCGTAAAGGGCTTCTTAGCTAGTGTTAAGAAGAAAAAGAGGAAATCTTTACTTGAAGAGAAAGATGTTACCAGAAATGATACACAACAAAGAATATCTAAATATCTCTTGGCTCAATACCAACAGAAACTCCAATTCTCTAAACAGCTCTGATTAGTAATAGAATTTCTACCAAGAAGGCATATATTATTTTTCAGAGTGTATCTAAAAAATTTTTTTAGAGTGACCTGACCCATTTTGAGTATCAAATAATTAGATTTAATTACATTACATTATATTTAAGTTAATTAATCAAAAAATTGTTGAAACATTTTTTAGGATTTTTGTAGTTCTTCAATTCTCGAGAATTTAATTTTAAATTAAATTATAAAATTCTATTTCGTTTCACAAGTTACAATAAAACTGTATTATTTACTATGTATGATTTCTTTATATAAATTGTAATATATATATGTATTAAAATATATATTTATAAATATATATAGATAAATTTTAATTGATGAAAGAATAATTACTACTGAAGAAAAATTGGTAGCAAAATAATAAATATATTCAACAAAAATTGAAAAAGTCATTAAATTAAAATTAAAATAATAAGTTAAAATAAATTAAAAAAATTAAAATAATATTATTAATAATAATATTTTAGATATTGTATGTCATAGTATTCGTTAGACGTTTCTGAAAAATGACAGTTTAATGATAGCGAATTGAATTATACAGTCCTGAGTTAAGAGACTTGATCAAAATAATTATACCTTTGTTTTCGTAACGATGAATTACCATAATGTACACTTTTGATTAGGGTTCATTAGTGACCCTTTGGGGCATCCCCATACTTTGGAGAAGACTTGGGAATTTCTCAACGTACCGAGGACTCTGAATCTGTTGGGTGTGTGGACATCCTGCAATGAAGCAATATCGCTTTGGAGAGAGGTCTTCTCACACCAAACCTAAGAAAAAACTTATCAAATGATATCTAACATTCCTCGAAAATGTTCCACATTACCTAATAGATTACATAAGAATTAGGAAATACTAATAATACAACAATCAATAAAATTCCAAACATTTCATTAGGAACATTTATTTATTAGGAACTTCAAATGATTTCATATTTTCAATTGAATGAAATCATTAACTTTAATAACATTGATAAACATTAAACAATGTAAAATATAATTTAACTAAAATAATTATGGATTATTTGGTGTACGTACATGCATGGTAAAAATAATCTATTTGCTATGTCTCTTCATCAACACAAAACTCCAACTGATCTTGTATTTTAAGAAAATAGTGAAATAATAGTACCTTTAAAAATACTTAAAAACTTTAATATACTCACGTTACTATAACAAAAGTATATTTATCAATGTTATTATTAGAATAAATTTCAGTAAAGTAGAAAATATTTCAAACACGGAAAAGACACAGATAAAAAGAAACCAGGTAGGTTTATATTCCTTCGATTTTAAATGTTGCTGTTGTTCTAACAAGTAGAATTAAAAGTATTTCAAATTCTTTGCTTTGATGCGAAATATCTGCTATCATAGGTTGGAGGGTAAGGATTTGCCGTAACCAATTCAAGATTGGTTCAAAGTTATTCAAGACTAATATTGTTATAGACATGGAAATTAAATTATTTATCAATAGTTTTACAAATACATTTACCTATAATAAACGTGCCTATAGACTGCTTTGTTGGTTTTTATTACACCATTAATGTTTCTTAAACTAGTTTGTATCTAATACCCAAACTAGGAAAATTAGTTATGAAGACATACGCATTAATGATCATTGTAGACAAATATGAACCTAAATTTTGCTAATAAACATTTAATACTGTTAATTAAAAATCTTGATATTGGAGATTTATACGTTAGTGTAGGCGAGGAAGAAGAGCTGGAAGCTGGAGTAGTTCTCTAGCCCTGGCAGAAGGGACTCAGGTCCTGTGCGCTGCCGGTACTTCCTGTATGCCTCAAGGGCCTCCCTCACTCCTCCGTTATCAGCGATATTCTCTCCAAGCGTACGTGTCCCGTTTATCTGAAGGCAAAACTATAATATATCTTGAATCTACTAACAACAAAATGTCATCCACTCAAATATTTTAAAATTATATGTAGTAAAAATGAATAATAATTAAGAATCGTATAAAACCAATTATATTGCTTCCTTACAGCGAACAATGGTTTCTAAGGTTTTTTAATAATCCAGTTATTAAGTTAAAATATATAGCTGTAAAACAGGGTTACTGTTTTAGTTTTCCTCAACAAATAGGTGTAAAGTTTTTAAAAGTGTGTAAAAAGAGGAGGTTTTTTTTCAAAATTGCTTGATATGAACATGACAGTACGAATTCATAGTTAACTAATTGTTATAGGTAAAGTTATACACTGTAAACTACAACTGCAGTTTTAGATGAGTAATTATTAGATTTGTTTTTAGGTTGTTTTTTTTTTTAAATGGCACTGATTGCTATAAATTTGATGTTAGATAAAATCTGTAGGACGAACATATATCAGTTTCTTAATATTAGATGTAACTAGCAATGACTTTTATTAATTTAGTGTTTTGAATAAAGAATTACTATGAGATCATTATCAAAATTAAATCCCCTTGACGGGTTAATTTCAATTTTTCCTTATTGCATATAACTTAGTTTAATCTATACAGTTATTACAATTTGTTAAGTTTAGCCCACTGACATGCAGGTCAGTGAATGTAGGAAAAGATGGATGCATCTGGTCACACTTTAATATTATAACAAAATAACTAATTTTTTTGAATATTTTGATATATAAAATTATATTAATATGGTATTAAAATAAGAGGGATCCAAACAGGACAACGAAAGCAGAGATTTGAGAAGCAGGTGCACAATAAATACATACATTTTGCAATCTATCAATTCTGATTAAACTCTATGAGGAGAGAAAATAATCGGGATAACAAACAAAAAATTAGGGAATATAAGTGAATGCATCTATTTATTGTTTAACTATAGTTTTCCTTTTAACGTTATATATAAAAAGAAAATATGTGGCCCATGAGGACAAATCGTTTTTGCTTGACGGCTTGAAGGCCGGGAGGACAACTTTTGCACTACTTAATTTGGTGATTACTTTAGTTTTAAATCAACAACACAATAACTTTTATTTGAAATGTATGTATCATAAATATGTGTATCATAAAGTGTTTAAAAGGATAGAATTGACAACCTTATATTTGTTCTCAGCGAAGGAGAAGTTATTGTATTGATGGACGAAACACTGAGCCCTGGAGTCGTACTCAAGTGTCATGTTTTCTGTCCACCACACTGCTTTGTTCCCGCTGCTGTCGTAGTTTTTGCCTGACAATTAATTCTTATTAAGCAATGAGAAGGGGTCATGTAAAAAATTCACTCTTTAAAAATGCGTATTTTGGATTAATTATATATTATGTATTTATACAATAATATTTTGTTAAATAAAAAAAAACTTATGGGTATAATATAGGGTTAAAGTACTATATTAAATAAATTTATCCATTAATATACAATATATTTATACGTTTAAAAATGTTTTTATCTCTTTAATATGCTCAAATTTTACTCAGAATTATTTATATGGTTATTAATACCTTCATTATCAAATGCATGAGTAAGTTCATGTCCAAGAATGCTCCCAATAGCTCCATAATTCATTGATCTGAAAATATTTTAACTACACATAATATACGAGGGAAAATTATTTTGTAATTCTAGTAAGTAGGTACCACCATTAAAAAGCCAATGATTTCTGTTATAAGAGGTGTACAAGAGTTTGAGCTAAACTATCTGCTTATGAAACATCATATGGTTTCCGTTGGTCAGCACAGTAACCTTCATATTAACATTGACGCAAACTCTCAAGGACTCAAGTTCAATGAGTGTTTCTATGTAAAAATTCTTGAAAAGTTCACAGATTCTAATATCATGGTTAGCTTGATTGTTTCTGAAGAGACACATACCAGTCTTCTTAGGTGTTAGAATAACCCTTGAACCCAATCGTAAACACGTGTTCACTTTTTATTATTTTTTTTTTTAGTTTTTTGAATTTATTTATATTTATTTATTTTTTAACCTTTCTTTCTTGTTTCATTTGATTTTAATATTTTTCTATTTGTACTCTTTAATTTTAACTTTTAAATATTATATCCTCCCTGTATATACGGGGTCTCAAAAAAATGTACTCACTCTTAGAATGACGATAAAACCTTTATATATGAACATAGAGCGAAATGAAATAGCTTCAAATACATGAAACAAATGTAATTGAAGAATCATCAGTTTGTCCATTTGCGAACATGATTCTTCAATTACATTTGTCTCATGTATTCGATGCTATTTAATTTCACTCTATGTTCATAAATAAATGTTTTGTCGTCATTCTAAGAGTGAGTACATTTTTTTGAGACACCCTGTATAGGCAGCTCTTATGCTGCATCTATGTCAAAGGAATTCTTCACTGTGGTTTCGCTTTTCAAGCAAATCTTCTCTTTTCCTCTAATGACAACGATCCGTCGAAATATCAAAATCAGTTTTTTCAATGTTCTGGAAGTGTTTTTATTGTGTTTCAGATATAAATATTCACATCTATTCCATTATATATATGAATGCATGTATCAGAAGAAAAAAAATACGATATCAAAATAAATTTTGAAGAGTGAGGAATATACAAATAACTTATTTGTTAGTGTTTTATTATATATATTTTTTTTGTATAAAATACATAAATGCAATAATTTCTGAATAAATCTGAACAGTAATACATTTAGAAGCAAAGACATTCTCAATGTGGTAAGTGAAAATTAAAAAGCACCAACATTTTTCTGTTGATAACTTTCATCAGGTTTATGTATCTTTGAACAAATTTCTGATTTCAATTAAAGTTTCAGAAAAAGACCATGTTCTACCAATTGACTCGTAATCAAATCTGAGGCTGAATATTTATACTTCATATTTTCTTCGTTTTTTTTATTTGTTTTATTATATCCTATTTTACTACTTATAATGTTGTATTTGTTTCAGTTTCATTTCTATTATAATTAATATTACATCTTTACTTTATTACTCTTTGTTTTTACTCATATTTCTTTCCTCAGTCGTCGAACATGTTAACCGGAATTAACTTGATGTTTACATAGTTAGTGTCTCCTAAAAATCAGGCTGATTTTTTTTCTTCTAATGGAAATGTAAAAAATAAACTTATGGTCTTGCCAGTCTTTTCTGTTTAGATCTTGGTGATTAGATATATTATCCTTGTAGTTAGTTTTATTATTAATTTAACACTATACTCATAAGGATATTAATATAGCCACATAAAATACAGAGAACTCTTTATAACCCGCAGTTATATATATATGTATATATCAATGATCAAACCACAAATGAAATGAAATCAGTTGGGTTTTTGACTCTGACGAAAACCGCTTGTTACGGTTGAAAGATCTTAGTATTGTTTTCCCATTTCATTTGCGGTTTGATCATTGATTGTTATTTCACTGTTTATATGAAATCTTAAACCAGTGAAAAACTATCCTATATCAGACAAATAAAATTTCAGAGGTAAACATATTTTTTTATTAGAAATAGGTAAAACCGTCATACCTCGTAAGATGATCCTGGAGTTAGAGCGCTTTTGGACGTTGTCCATCTTCGATCGCAACAAACCTACTCCAGGATCATCTTACGAGGTATGACGGTTTTACCTATTTCTAATATAAATCTTACTAACCTCAGTGGCATTAACAATATGCATGTAAACATATTTGTCAATAGAAAGACACACAGTTACATTTTCAAATTTACATTTCAATTGTTATGTGGAAAGAAGAAGGTAGTAGAAAAAACACCGGTTCACGACGGTTAGAAATATTTTTCTATATATAATTTATTTAAAAAACGTAAAGACGATCCAAACTGAACACAATACAAAACCAAAGAAGAGTAAACACAGAGTAAAGAAACACACTTACAAACTTAAATTTTTGGGCAATCCGTCTTCAAGAGAAAAGAGAAAGGGAAACCAAGCACGTTGTAGACGCAACGACAATTTTACTTCTCCAGCGTTCTTGGTCTTCCTTTCTCTTTTCTACTGAAGACGGATTAGGCGAAAATTTGAGTTTGTAAGTGTGTTTCTTTACTCTGAGTGCTACTTTTCTTCGATTTTGAACTCGTTTTTATATATAATATAATATGGTGTTTATATATGTCATATGTGACAAAATAATCAAATAATCAATATATTACATTTATTTAGTGTGTAGAATAAATGTTTACTCACTCTAGGCCGAGGTTATAGAAGGGTAGCTGAAGAATTCCAGCTGGGACTGCTGTCAATGTTAACAAAGTTACATAATTGAATAGTTATTAAATACATTTAATAGAATTAAAGCTTTAATATGAACATTCATATGATACTTAAAAATTAAACCAAAGGTAATCATTTTGGGTTTGTATTTTAAAAACATTCATTATTGTTGAAGACATTACAACTCTAAAGACAAGTAGCATATACGTTTATTAGATTAACCGTTGGTGATTAATTATTTGAACTGTATTCTTAATGCATTAATTGACTTAATATATATTAATTTAAAGAATAAATATAACTATGAAATGTATAGATTTTTATTTTTAGTTGTCAATATTTCAGACAGTTGTTCGTCGCAACGAGAAAAATAAAAGCCTAAGAAAGAGTGAGTGATAATATCAAGGTCACTCAACTCAAGTGTGTAGCAATAGTTCTAGAACAAACCAATGATAAACTCGCAATGGACTCACCTCAACCTCTGTGGCTCACGTTTGGTTTCTTGGAGGACCAAATCTAAAGTGATAGTATGTTTAATAGCGTTTTTCATTATGAATTTCATTTTATTTTTATTTATATAATAATATATATATATATATATATATATATATATATAAAGATTTTACATAAACACGTAAAATTACGATCAATGATCAAA
The DNA here is from genome assembly GCA_026182355.1 of Hermatobates lingyangjiaoensis. NCBI lineage: Eukaryota > Metazoa > Arthropoda > Insecta > Hemiptera > Hermatobatidae > Hermatobates > Hermatobates lingyangjiaoensis. Next base: position 7,827,986 of record JAPFBL010000014.1, read on the forward strand.
CCACAATAAGAAATAGGAAAACAAGAATAAGATCTTTCAACCGTAACAAGCGGTCTTCATCAGAGTCAGTTGGGTTTTTGACTCTGACGAAGACCGCTTGTTACGGTTGAAAGATCTTAGTCTTGTTTTCCTATTTCTTATTGTGGTTTGATCATTGATTATATATAAATATATATATATAGTTTAATCCTTATCCACTTCTTACTCTTTTCTTTTTCTTTGGATTTACTTAGTATCTTCTGGATAACGGTCAAGGTGGATGTTTGACGAATATATCTTTAGTTGGTTCTTAAACTGCTGTCCTCGTCTCTTTTGAGTGACCTGGAAAACATCACTCTGGCTCTCTTCTCTCTATTTTTCTCTTCGTCTTCTAGTTTTCTCTTAGGGACGAACAACTTTTGAAAATATGCGACTGTAGTAAGTGTCTTTTTTAAGTAGTAGAGACCATTAGACACCCTGGGAGTGAAACTCTGACAAAGAGTAGTAGCTTGCTTGAAAGATCTTAGTTACATGATTTTCTTACTCCAGTTTAGACGTTGATTTTATTTCACGTGTTTACTGTGAGATCTTTTTATAAGATGGGTTATCTTTATCATTTCATATGTTTTGGAAGAAGTTTGGATCATTTGCATAGTACCCATTTCAGTTACTAACAAAGATAATATCAAGTTGCTAGTAAATGCAAAAATTATTATTTTGAAAATTCATGAATATCATTGTAAATTTATAAATACCATTTTTTTTTTCATTTTTTCTTTAAAATGTTAGCACAACAAATCTCGATTCACTTGAAATTTTACGCAAATACTGTAAAATGCACAATTTACCCTCACGAAAACCAGCACTCCATACAAAAACCTGTCAAATTAATTGTTATTTCTGTTTACTTATGCAAAGTCAGGATGGACTAGTTTTTAATCCAGTGTACGTTTAATAAAATGTTTACCTATTGCGTTCTGTGAGCGGCCATAGAATGCATTAACATCCAAAGGGTCACTCATCCAGCTGCATGTAAGAAGTCATAGCATACTTTGAGTTATAAAAAAAACATAGCTACTTGAAAATGCAATTATTATTATCTAATAGATGAAAAAAAATGTACTACTATCAAAATATTTTATATCTAATACAGTGAACTTGAATTATCTTTTGTTCTTTCGTTATCAATCTCTTCTCTTCCAGTTTTAGGGATAGACATACAAAGCGTATACATATTCTCCAACTATATAAACCATATAATTCATTTAAGTATTTCATTTATGTTCATTTTGTTTCATTTATGTATTGTACTCGTGGGTTGAGAAATAGTGTCAAATATATAATTTGTAATAGCAATTCACCTTTTCTGCACCACTTTGATAACTTCAACGAATAGTACTCCAATTTATATTAATAGTCTAAATTGGTATTGTTAATTAAGTTTGATGAGTTCCATTTGAACTATATTTTTACATTATATTTTTATCCATATCATTAAAATTATATTCCATCTAATCATATAAATGTATCAAAATCGATGATAAAATACTAATATTAATATATTTTCAAAAAAAATTACTTTAGAAAAATCTAAAAGCAATGATTTTGCTTTTGCAAAGTCAATACAACTTTGATGAAGAAATTTGAGTCACCAACCCTGGTACTTGCGGTCTGGAAGTAGAACAAAATCGCCGAAGTAAGTAGAGCAGGTATATTCATAGAGGCTTTATGATGAAACAGACATCATCTGGTTCTTTCATCTATTGATAAGTGATTCCATCTTCTATTTCATTGAATAAATTATAACTTCTGTTATGTATTTTGTTATTTCTTCTTTCATTAAGCAGTTTGATCATTGACAAGCAAAAAATAAAAAAAAATATTTTTCTGTGCAATTTTCATTTTACTTTTAAGATAAGAATTACGGTTTATAATAATATATAATAAAATAATTAGTTAATGTGTACGGTTACTTTCAATCGTTTAGTCAATTATTTTATTTTCAAGATTTATATTTTTTAAATAACAAAACGTACATAATTAATTACCTTCTATTCTTCATATTGTCTTCATACTTCCCTGGACCAACATAGTTCAGAATGCGTCTAACTTCAGAAGCCTTCATTGATATGATGGATTTCAAAAACTTTCCTTTAAATATTTCGACCTGGAATAAAATAATTAATTAGAAAATTTATTCAGAATAGACCCTAATGACAAAAATGAGCTTATTTAGTAGTACGAAAATTTGAGGTTAGATATTACAGAATATTTTTTTTACTTTTAAACTAAATACAAGGAATAATGGTAGGGGAAAGAAACTGAATCAGATGATCTATAATCCCGACTCTAAGAAATACCCTTCCAAATTATAAAGTATGTTCGACTGATGAAAGGATAACTGATAGAAACTCAGTCTTCTTTTCTTCTTTTTTCTTCTTCATTCAAAATTTTTGAATGGTAGTTATTTTAACATATTTTCGTTATGCCAATGAAAACATATAACAGAACAACACCATCCATAATGTTTATTACTTCACTATAAAAAAAGTCTAGTGATTATGAAAAAAATCGATTTCAAGTTTTTTTAACAAAATTACATGTTTTGAGGTCCCAAAGGTCGTTTTATGAAATTTTTCCGATGATGTCTTTGTGTCTGTGGGTGGGTGGGTAAGTGGTTGGTAGTAATTATACAAAGCTTGTGGCCACACTACGGTCCAGAATCTTTTATAGATCACACTGATATTTTACTATAAAATGAGCCTCAAAGTGTAGATAAGCTATGTAGTTTGGGAGAAATTATGCATGATGGAAAACTCACTTTTTTTCCAAAAACCTCTTTTTAGACAACATTTTTTCCCTAAACTACTAATCTTTGATTCTTGAAATTTTGGAATTATCATTAAGTCTACAAAATCCATATACCAAAAATTTTTTCAGATTTAAAAAAACAACGGTAAGTATTTTTTTTTTCAATAAAATGTAAACATTATGACATAATTCAATCTGAAACTTGTGAGAGCGATACAAGTCATAATGTTTAAAGGATCAAACTTAATTTATGCCAAAAAATTGAAAATTATGTGGATGATGAGTTAAGTAATTTGATTTAAAATTACATTCCCCAAAAGACTGCGCAAACAGGATGTATCGTCTAAAACTGGGATCTTATATCTGACTAAAAACCTTTCTACAGACAATGGGGAATGAAGCAGTGCATTGTTTTCTTTTACAATTCGGGTCGGAGATCATTCACGGAGATCAGTGAGAACACAAAGGCAAGAATGTTGACAAATAGTTTCACCTTCAGCAACTCAGTGAATTGTCATAAAAAAAAATCTTAATTGATTTGAATTTTAATTTGTACATTCCAGCTCTCTTGGTGTTCTTGAAGTAAATATGGTTTACTTTTGGTTTCATTTAGGATCATAAGTAAAAAGCCACAATTTGTCACGTGTTATTATCTTTTATAATAAGTCTGGATCAAGTTCAATGCATGAAAAGTGTTAGTCAAACGTTTTTATTTGCTTTTTGTGTACAAAAGTAAGATTTTAGGCAAAATTTTGGCACACACTTTTTTCATATCACAAATGTCATGTGATATTTTTCATATAACTTATTATATTATTTCTTACAGCTTCAGTCGTTGCACCTTAACCAACGTCAGATCGATTAAGATAACTATTTTTTTTTTTTTTTTTTTTTTTTTTGATATGATTGGTTTAAATGCGGAAAGGATTGATCGGAAGAATCTGGAATATTCTTGCATTGAGGTATAAAACAAATAATCTTAATGATCGTGCTCCAACTGACTCACTTCCTCGTACTCCTGGTTAACTTCATCCATGTCCAGTAGCCAATGGGGATATCCAATGAAGCTTTTAATATTTGCGGCCTTCTTTTGAGATAGTTTTTTAGTTCGCCTATCCATCCAGTTTGATGTGCTCACCAAAGTATTAAAGGAACTTATTATATCCTTCAGCATTAGAGAAACCTGAAACCAATCAATGAAAAAAGTGATGTCAGTTGTCTTTAATACTGAAGATCACAGATTGAAATATTTGATCTGACCCCGGGTTTTTCATGTGTGAGATGTGAAGTTGAAGTATCTTATGCTCGCTCTCCTTGGGGAAAAATCTGTTTACCGACGTAAAGCTGTCAGTTCTGAGTCTGTACGACGTCAGATACTCGTAAAAGATCCCTACATTGATAAATTTGAAAATTTAAATTCTCTTTGTTATCTATGATAGCACTCACTCCTGCTCTTAACCCAAAACATTCTTCAAAGTATATCCTTAATAAGACAACATATCACAATGAAGTAGAACATATCCTTATATCCTGAAACTATTACTGACAAGAAAGTGCTAACAATCGTTTTATCGGTACTTGAAAACTATACATTTCATTGTTAATTCTCTTCAGAATGGTAGATATGAGAAATATATTCAGGAAAATAATTTTTGTTTGAAATACGCTTTTCCAGGTCAGGATAAATAGTAACCTGATAGGAGAAATAATAACTAGTTGATAAAATTATGCTGAAAAGTTGCTACAACAATGGCATCTCATACTACTTTAATGACCATCATTGACTGGTGTTATTCTAAAATTTATTTCAAGATTGTTATCTAAGACTTAATTCAAAGTTCATTAATAATTATTTGTTGCTTTTGGTAATTTAATTATAACAAACCAATTCCCTGTTATAGAATTGCCAGCTCTGATAGAGAAAACCAGTTTCAAAATCTTTAAGTTGTTCACTGTAAGAATAGTATAAGAATAAGTATAAGTATAAATAGGTATAAGAATAGTAAGAATAGTAGGTTCATTAAAATCATTAGAACCCATCTCAGTTTTCCACTTGATTTGTTTGTTTAACAATTGATAGATCGATTGCTGTCATCTTGAGTTACGACTGAATAATTATTTGATGTTGAGGAACTTAACATTTTTATCACTTCTACAACAATAATTTAAAAATAGTTTTGTTAAACTAATGCATTGAATCGTAAATTAATGAACATCGTAATTCACTAGAATCACTTTGGGCTAAAAAGATAAAAAAAATTTTGCATACTCGTAGTATGTCTAAATTGCATTAGATCATTTATCTGCAATTATAATGGATTACATATAGTTTTACATATACTTACATATATTTTTTTTCTTTAATACTCCCTTAAAGCAAGGTTCTACTTAAGATTTTAACAAGAAAAAAATTAAAACGGAATTCTTTTAAATATTTATAGAATATTACTAGTGTAAACATAAGGTTGGTTGGATGAATCTAAACATAAATCACTATTAAAAGTAAAGTCAGTATATTTTGGATGATGGCCAACTTTTTACTAAATTTCGAGTAAACCATTTAGAAATGTTATTATGACCTCGCCACAAAAAATAATCATGAATGGCGAATGTTTATTATGACTAGATTAATGATTAGAATGAAAATAATGTCACCTTTTTTTTTTTTGTTTATCTCGTCAATATAAACTTAATTGAAGTTTCTTTGATTTATTTTATTTTTCATCTTGATTGCAAGGTAAAAATAACTAATATGCCCTAGGAGTATGGCAATTATCAAATTTCATTTTATGGTTCCTATTTGTAACAGAGTGTAATTTAATTCTATAATATATTATTTTTTAAAAAAATAACAACTTATATGTGTTACATATGTGTTAAAGCTCCAATGTGTCACTATGGAATGTAAATTTCTGGATTTATAGTGCGTTGATCTTATTGATAACTATCCAAAAAAAAATGAATATAATGTAAATAATATTCAGTGTAAAATATCAACAAATATAATACTATAAAATTCCCTTAAAAACTTATTAAATTACAGATTCTTACCATTTTTGAAGATTTTTGAATTTTACTATCTTTTGCAAATTCAGATCCAATTACCAAATTCAGGAAAGTCTTTATATATTTAACACACTTCCTTGGTCTGAAACACAATTAATTTAATTTTTTCTCGTGAATATGAAACAATAAGTACCACATTTTTTTTATTACTTTGTTAATAATCAAATGTTTAATTAATAAAAGAAATATAAATTATTTTGCTGTAAACGAATACTTTTATTGTTAATTCGATCTTCATTAAGTCAGTTTTGATTTAATTGGATTCAAAATTGTCATATGGTTGTGAAGATGATTAAACAAACTTATATGGCACTCTAGTCAATAATAATATAAATAATAAATAGCATAGGGGAAGAAATCCAAGTCGTTCAGAAGTAGCTTGTAGTTTTAGATATGTAAAAGTATTCATATATAAAATTTATAAAAATATAATCAATTTGATAGAATAAACTCATTTCTTAATAAAAAATAAATATAAATAAAAATAAAATATAAGAAATATTTTGATTAAATCAAAATTCAGAAAATGTTCAATATTTCTTTTCAACAATAAACCCATCTTTGTGAGGATGATAAATACCCATCTTCACTCAATATAGCACAGTAGTAGAGATAAAGTAGTAGAAAAGAAAACATATTTCAGTACTCCACACAAAATATATAGTTTTATATATATATATATATATATATATATATATATATATACTTATTAGTGCACTTAGGTAGCATCTTTCAGATATACAGGTCTCGGAGATTTCTTTGTGTAAAATCTTTCCAATTTTCGCTATCTGGGAACGGTCATTTTTTGTTGTTAACAGAACGGTTAGAATCGTTTAGAACCATTGTTTTAAGAACGAAAAATTAGTATTTTGAAAACTAGGAAAAATTGGAAAAATTTTGCACAGAGAATTCACCGTGTTCAACGAGACCTACTATTCATAAGCAATACAATTTTTGTGAGTTTAAGTCTTAGGATTTAAACTATTGCTTTCGCCAACGTTTCTACATGTTTTTATCAGGGTTAAAACATATTTTTACAATTAGCACTGTTACTACAACAATTTTGGTTATTGTTTACATTTATATGTAATATAAAATTTACATTTTTAAATGAAAGGTAACTGGAAAGGTTATATAAAAGTATCAATCATACCAGATGGTAATCTGGTATGACTCCTATAGATTCTCACATTGAACTATGGTTGTAGATTTGTTCAGAATTTCAGGGATCTTTATAAAAACCATATACGTGAGAATCTATAGGTGTCATACCAGGTTACCAATTACTACCTTTCCAGTTATCTTTCATATAAAATTTAAAACGTATTTTATATATAAATGTAAATAATGTCTAAACTTGTTGTGGTTATAGCACTAATTGTTAAAACATGTTTTAACCCCTGAGAGAAACATAAATATATGTCAAAATGTTCGCGAAAGAAGTAGTTTAAATCTAAAGACTTAAACCCTCAAAAATCTTATGATTCTTGTATATATAGTCATATATATAATTCTCTTTAAAAGAACTGTTACAGAGTAAAGTTTCGTGGTGAAAGTGTCAAACATGTTTAGTATTGTATACACAAAAAGTAGACATAAACCTATGACATAAAGATTTTGACAATTTTAAAAACATGGCTAAGGAATTTAAAACATTAAATTAACGAATATAATTAAACTGATATTTCTTTTAAACTATAGTTAAGGATATTATTCATTAAACTTATTTACAGAATTTATTGTAATACTCTCTTTACTCCACAGTTAATGACAACATTAATATTACAATATTATCATTGTTGTTATTAAATAAAATTTATGTGTATGAATTGTAAATTACTATTTAGGATTGGAGCTTTCACAGTACAAATTATTGTAACAAAGCATACTACCTGGGAGTCTTAGGGATACTGTAGAGTGCTTCGTTGTAATCGTCCTTCAGTGCGCGAAACTGCTTGGTTGTGTGTGGTATCAGAGTCGATACCACCGACCACCAAATGTACCTCTCTGTAACATAACCTCTCCAACTTCGAATAATCCTTTCAAACATCCTTTTTTTACATTTAAATTATTTATTTTTGTCTAGTATTTTCCCTTGTATTATAAGTAATACTATTTTGTAAAATATTGAAGTGATCTTCTTTACATTTGGGGTTAACTAAATTACATTTATAAAGTAATCACCTGATTCATATTGTACTCCTTCAGAGTAGCCATATCAATTTCATTTTATAGTTCAGTTCAAATATTTATGTTTTGTAAACTCAGTATAACACATTTTTCTTCCATTTGAAGATTGATCAGTCTTTGGATGTATTATTGACGTTAAACGCTTCTAGATGAATATTGTTTACGCAAGTATTTATAAAAATCTATTAGTTTCATGGATTAGATTAGTGACTGATTAATGGTGTATACTGAACATCAATAATAAAGCAGAAACTAAAAGGAAACAAAGTATGAAATATCTTAATTAGTCAACTCATGTAAATTATTTCTTTAATATACATATCATTAAAATTTTCAGAATCCCTAAGAAAACATTTATTTCATGAACATTGCACGGAGGAATGTTATTGTTATAATTATAAATATCGATAAAAGTATCCACCGTGGAATAGAAACAAAACTATAGTTTATCAGGACTCGATCAGTTCTTCAGGTTCAAATTAAACTCTCATTGCCAACGTTTCGGTTTTTATTTAAAACCTTTTTAATAGACCTACAAAAACAGAGGAAATATAAGAAATAATACAATCATTCAAAAATCAAACATTATTTCACCAGTTGTCTGGTGAAATTTGGTTACCTTGCTTGGTTATTTCAGTTCAGTGTCGCGTGTTCATTCAGACTACAGTTGTTAAAAATTCACATACTATTTTTCTTTGTAAAATAATTTGTAATGTAATACTTAGTTTATCTGTCTCAAAATTTATACTTCTGTAAGTTTTCTCACAAACCTATAGTCAAAAATTTCTATTGTAATTTCTAAATTGTAACTAATTCCACTTTTATGTATGTTTGATTTTTGAATGATTTATTATTTCTTATATTTCCTCTGTTTTTGTAGGCCTATGAAAAAGGTTTTAAATAAAAACCGAAACGTTGGCAATGAGAGTTTAATTTGAACCTGAAGAACTGGCCGAGTCCCGATAATCTACAGTTTAGTTATAATTATAGTTATATATTTAGTTGGGCTAAAAAAATTTTTTTTAATTATTATTTTATTACAACTACCCAACAGGTAGCAAGTAATATTGATAAGTGATTCATACAAAATGAAATAAAAGAGTGGAGAAACCACCCATTGGTGATACTCCATATTAATTATTCTGTTCACTGTAAATCAATTAGTATTTGCTGAGTAAATCTCAGGGCCAACATCTTTTTAGCCTTCTGGTAGGGTTGGTAGGAATTTGGTGGGATGATAATTGCTGAATTAAAGGGTTTAGGTTGGAGGGTAAAGATTCATGAAATTTTTGGTACGCGATCGGATTTTCTGGTGGATAAAAGAGATTTTTAAATTGTTATGGATTGTATCATCAGAAACATAAAAGGGAGCTCCTACAATTGGGCTAAAAAATAAGCTGTAAGCTTTGATAAAAAATTTGATAAAATTTTGTAAATATTGTACAAAATGGAAGAAGGTTGGCGGGAGTAACTTAGTCTCAACTGAATTCACTGGCAATAAATACTAGCATCAATGCTATCAATAAATTATTCATATATTCAAGACTACATTTTGATTTCATTACAGCTAATTAAGTTCATACATATTTTTTTAGAAAAAAAAATTAATTAACACTGGTATAAGTTTGGTAGTGTAAATTTACTAAAAGTGCAGAGGTAATATAAAAAAAGTGGTATAAACCTGATAAAGAATTGATTAATTCATCAAAACAATAATCATGTAAACACAATATAGAAATAAGATATTAAATACAAATATCTATGTTGTTATCAGCTTCTAATAATTATAAATTAGTTCGTTTATCATTTAATTAGGCACCACCCATCTATTTAGATTAGACATTAACGCACTATCATTTATTAGTTACATGGGTTTAATCATAGTAAATTAAATAATAATTTACGATTAGTAATCTATTTAATTTAGTATTATCAATAATTTTTTGAACATTTGCTTTTGAGTGATTAGATTTGTATTAATGTAAAGAATATGTAATGGTTTATTGTTGATCTGTTTATTCAGTAAATAAACTACTTTTGACCTTGCCTATTCATTGTAAGTACTAAAAAGGTGTCCCGATGGGAAATAGATACTTTTTATTGACGGATGCTATGCGCGGTAGGGCAGAAGAGAAGAAGGAAAAGGGTTCCCATAGTGGAGGGAGGTTCCCATAGACACGCTGACCTCTAGTCCGATGGGAACTCTCATCCGTGAGACTGAGTGTTTTCAGTCGTTTCCTTTCCCACACGCTTTCCTCCACCCCCTAATACTCCCACTGTTCTATGAAAAACTACCCGCTTCAAATCATTAAAATCCAAAGCCTTCACGACACCATTCCCAACTACAATCAACCAAGGGTGTGTTGTTAATTTAGCCAGGCACAAATATATAAATCTGTCCTCAATCTATGAAACATATGAGTAGACGAAAACATAATATACAAAAAACAGTGATTGACTGAATGAATATAATAATAAACTTTATATAAACTATTCTAAAGAAGAAGTAACACAGCAATTTTTTTTCATTTAAAGATATTTATTGAGAAATTATTCTTCGAAAATATATTAAATATGTTTTATAGAGACTTTCTGATACGATTATTGAGTTATTTCTTAGTTGCACGGGGATGTTATATCTTATGTTACTAAAAATACATATGATGAAGTATAATAAATATTGTTATTTATAAAATTATAAACCAAATATTGTTTTAGCAAATAAACTGATTGTTTGTTACAAATTGATTGGTAAGAGGTTACTTAAATAAAAATTATAAAATAAATCATTAATTTTTTAATTTAAACTTTGAGTTCAAAAGTTAAGATATTCGAATCGCAGTCTCCATGGTTAAGACATTACTAAGTTGTTTTTTGAAGTTATTGCGTACAACTTTATAAACAAACAATAATAAATATTGATTGATCATATTTCTAATATTAATTATGGGTAAAATACAAGTGTCTCTCTTTAAAGATGAAGAGGTACTGAAATGAAATTATTTTGCGTTAGCTAGATGGTATAAGGTAATGCTTAAGAATAATTATTAGAGTGTTATAGTATGCCTCGATACTATTGGACACAAAGAGGAAATGATTGAGAAGAAGGAGGGATGGAAAAATGTGGCGTGAGTGATGTTTGGGGTGGCATCTTCACACAGACAATCATCCCACGGACAAGGTGAAACCAAGGTCGGGAGGGTTCTCACGGAAAGGCGGGCCTCGTCGGAGCTCGCAGTGTCACTAGCTGGGAATCACCTCTCTCTCACACTGACCAATCAATGTCTTCATTAATCTTCATCTCTCCAGTAATAAGTGCAAATCATTCCACACCATCCTGCTGGCCTCTCAACAATATTATCACGACTTCTTTATGAAGCTGATAATCCTTATATCATCAACTACCGGCAATAAAAACCAGTATAAAAAAAATACCTCAACCAAAGAATTAAAACCCATATTTTATATTTATATATTACTATTAATTAACTAGTTTTAATTTTATGATGCACTTCTCAAACATCAATTTATATTAACTTAACAAAATCAATTTATATAAATTATGTGTATAAAGAAAATTATAGCATTGCCATCATTCGTTATAATTTTCATAACTTATTATAAAAAGTACCATTCTTTTATACGGTAATTAGTGCCCCTTGATATCTTAGGCATATCATAAATTCGAATGTACATTTCACTTTTTATACCTTTTTATTGCCATCGATTGCACCTAATTAGAGTTTTTGAACAATGACACATTGAAACGTAGGCTGGTTATATTTATTCATAACAGTTTATCTGCTAAAAATTGTTGTATTGAGATACCTACAATCATATTATCGTTATCATAGGGATTAATAAATATTATATTTTTACATGTCTTACCTGGTGAATCGTTGTTGTTGTCGTCCGACTGGTTTTGAAATTAGAGCATTAGAGCATTACTCTAATGCTAATGAGTAGGACTAATCGCTGTCAATTAATCCTGGGTTTAAATACCTTTCAAACAGGTAATGCCGGAATATGCCTAAATCGTTTATTATTTTAATTATTCTTTTTATTTTACCAATTATTTATCTGATTTTATTCGTTTATAATTTAAATCATCATGTCAGGATCAGGCATCTTTTTATTTGTATTATTGGTCTAAATATTATATCAGTTTGGTGATTAACTTGCTAAGTCGTACGTACTTAAAAGGCATCAAAGATTCACTATGTACGTTATTTTGATTTACAAGATTAAAGGGATTTATATAAAATATCATTATATAATCGAGTAAGGTCTAGATTACAATGTTTGAACTCCTCTGTCAAGTAAAAATCCCCTCTCCCCTCACCATGTTTTTGTAATTGGTATATTCTTTCAAATAATAATTTTACTAGTGTATTAAAAGTAGTTATTGTATGAATAACTTATCTCAATAATGAATGTATTTATAACTATATTGTTCTTTAATGAAAAGTTAAAAATTAACTGAATATGTTTTAACTTCATAAAGTACGTTAAAGTTGTAGGAGTTTTAATGCTAATTCGTACAGGTGACACACAAAACGAAAGACACACAAAACGAAAGAGATTGACTTACTGTTAGTCAGTCTATAATAAGGGGAAAGTCACGTGTCAGCCACGTGGTCATTAGCCTGTGCATGTCACAGTCTGACCCACCCCTCTCTTTAAAGGTGAAGGGGTACAATTACCCTCTCCCCTCATTTCACCCTTAAATAAGATCAAAATATGAACATCATTGGACATTTTTTTTTTCAATACAACATAACATTTCCAATAATGACATACTGAAGTAAAGCTTAAAATTACATTGTAACTAGTACATTTAATGTGGCACTTCTCATTCACATTACGGAATATTCGGAAATAGATATGATATAACTGCATGCACACCGAACAATCAATCAACATAGGTGTTGATACAATCTACAACTAATACAAACTACAACAATCAATAATATCTAGGTAGGTGTGTCTGCTCCTAGAGTAATTTTGACCCAGTCACTTCGAAATAATAGAAAAAAAGCAAGCTGTACTAATTATTTTAGTACAATTACTAAGTACTTACTAATTATTTGGTTCTTTATATTTATGATATTAAAAATTAACAAGTTAGAAAAAACAACCCATTTTAAAAATTATTAAATAATTCTCCCAAAAAAAGTTTGTTTATATTTAAGAGTATTTAATAAAAGCAAAACGAGTTTACATTTCATTTACTGATTTACTAGGAGGGAATATAATATGATGTAAACATCAGTTTGAAAAGTGTTGATTTATTTTCAAAAATAACTGATATCGAAATATGACTGACAAATGCTTCTTTATAAAACTCCCTTATATAGTTTTTATAGCTCTCATAGAATAAGGATATAACCCTAATTAAATAGTATGTTTAGGTTTTAAGTAGATTGTAATCGGGATATATACAAAGTGTAATAATTATTTAAGATTTGGTAATGTAAACTGAGTTATAAGTAAGGACATTTTGGTATATGAATTTAAATGTTACAAAAGAGGAGTATATAGAAAGAGGCTTTACCGATAGGTAAATCACAAAATTATCTAAGTTATCAATTAATTTTAGCAAATATTCTATTCTTAGCGTTCAACTATCAATAATTCATTCAATCAATTTTAAATGTGGAATATATTTGACTGAGTTATTAAACATTATTGAAAATGTGGAGCCTGCCCGGCTGAGCCACAAATTATAAATTAATTTCACTTTTCTTTTATTTAAAATACTGGAATATCTGATCTTGCATTGTATTATAAAGTATGATTTCAATTCAATTATCAGCTGCAGTAGAATATAATTCATACTGACATATGAAATATCTAGGAATATTTGTTGAATATGAAATTACAAGGAATACTTTTTATAATTACTGTTAATTAACTTAAAACTATAACATTTAATGATTTAGATGCAGACATGTTCTAAAAAGTCATCCCTCTAATAAGTATTGATTTATATATATTTTAGGCAATGTGAGTGCAATATTAAAAAATAATATCAAAAATGTGAATCAGAATAAAACCAGTTATTATAACACATCTAATCCACGAATTAAACAAATATACAGTAGGTTAAAAAGCTAATAAAATAATCTCCACATATAAAAATTTAATCGTGTAAATAACTCGTTTCGAACACGTAGTATTCTTCTTCAGGCATTAACTAAGACAGCTGTACCGCATTTGGGGTACCACACATAATTATAGTTGTACCACAGACACTCACCAAAAAAGGAAATTGAAATAGTCTCCAAATATAAAAATCTAATCGTATTAACAATGCGTTTCAAACACGTAGTGTTCTTTTGCAGGCATTATCTAAGGGTGTGTGTCTGACATCAGTTGTACGACAGACACTCACCCTTTGTTAATGCCTGAAGATGAACACTTCGTGTTCGAAACGCATTGTTTATACGATTAGATTTTTGTATGCGGAGCCTATTTCAATTGCCCTTTACCCTACAATGAGTAAATACCACATAATAACTAATTGCACTACCTTAGAACAAAGATACAGCACTAAATATTTTGTATCATAAAGTTTCTGAATGGTTAAATGAGTTTGTCTTAAACCTTGAGAGAAATGTGACAGCTAACAAACCGACAGACACTGATAGTATAACTTTGTTATGTTAGATTATTTCATTGACATTATTTATTTGTTTAAATATAATGTACACGAGATAAGTAATCGAAAAGTTCAAAAGGATTGTATAATTGACTGTAATATGGTTAGCGAAATAACTATCTGTTGGATTGTTTGATTGGCTGGATATGATTTGAGGATGGCGACGGGTGGGGTGACAGGAACAGAGATTTCGTGAGAGCGGTGCGTGAGAGGATACGCCATGAGAACCTTCACTGCACATGCCAGGGCTGCACCAACAGTGCACACGTGACCTCCTGTCTAGGGGTATTTTCCCACGTCTACAGAGTTCTCACACATAGTCACTCCATTTACTGCGACAACTTCTTACAACTTCTCTTCCTTTGTGTTTCTTCCCTTTGTCCAATCTTAACTAAACAAGTTTATTGACTTCCTCAGAGCCACTATTGGGCAAAAATTTTTTTGAATTGTACTCTTCTTAGCTAAAAATTGCTTCTTCAGCTCTTCATATACACCTTTTTCTCTAAAAATACGCCAAATAAATAACTAAAACAAGTTGAAACATGTCGAGAATACTTTTCTTAACACTGTTTAACTTTTGGTTCGATACAAAAAAAAAGAAAAATATTCTCTATTAACTTAATATAGGTGATTTGTGAAAGAAATAAGTAAAAGAAGGAACAAGGTTAAAGATAGGGCATGTTAAACAACCACGACGTCCACATTGATAAACTCAGGGCTTTTACACAGACCTCCTGATAGTCGGAGGCTTAGGGGAATAAATATGTGAAAAGAAACAGGTTTAGATTAGAGATGGAATAAAAGGAGTAAATAATAGAAGGAGTAAAGCTTCTGGCTTGGAACTGCCTGATCCCAACGTGCATCAATGCACGGAAAATCTCGTTGGTTGTTGGGAAGGAGCAAAGGGGGATGAAGAAAGAATTTGTAGAAATTCAATAACTGTGCTGTGCTCACAATATGACCACGAGGGAAGAGTATTGTGATAAGGGAGGTATTATTACTAGAATTATTCCTAGGTCCAGAACTATGATGTGCATTAACCAGCACTTCAGAGAATAACCAAGATCAGAAAATTTCTGTTTTAATTGTTTAACAAATTTTGAAGCAGCTATCATTAATGTTTTTTTTAACAACTTAATGAAGTCGTATGGGCAGAGATCAGTGATATATTAAGAAAAGAAGCAATTTTCATCGGTTACCCTTTAACTCCTTATTGGGCATAGCTCAAGTGTGACTCTGATGAAAAATACTTATTTTCGTTGTAAAATCTAAATTCTATATCTGAATTTTTTAATGTGGTTTAGATAATGATTTTTAATTAAAGTTTTACTGCACAGTTTGACTATATTAAAATATTTATAAAAGAATTTTAAAGCGACAATCAATGTGTAAATAGCACATTGTAAGAACTTTTAAAATGTGACTAAGATATAGCTTGAATGATTTTAATCTGCTTCAGATTTTGAAGAGTACATTGAACTTTAAATGACTGTTGCCTTACTTCAGATTTTATTATTATTTCTTATACTTTGATTTATAATATATAAAACAAGATTTCACAAAAAACACGTGAAATAACAATCAATGTTCAAACCACAATAAGATGAAAAAAAAAAGTCTAAAATCTTTCCACCCTAATAAGCTGTCTTCGTCAGAATAAAAACCCAACAAAAAACACGTGATTTAGTTAGTTAAAAGATATGTATATAATTATTAACAAATAAACTTATTTTGATAAATATTTGAAGAATTAAATCGTTTAATTCAAATAAAAATGTAATCAATATATTTTCTGTTTACATGTTCCTTTTCCTTTTGAATGATCTGAATAAACTAAATTTTGTTTTTCTCTACCCTTTATATTTCTTTTAAACCTTTTTTTTTATTCTAGAGAAACAAGTATGACCAGTCATAAGCACTGCTGGTGTCTTCCTGCAGTTATTACATATCTTAATGCCAATGAAATGTATGTTTTTTTTTTCATTTTGGCTCGTAGACTTTTTCTTAAGTCGCTTAATAAATATTCATGAATAAAACTTTCTGATTCCAACAAATTAACTATTTTAAGTACTGGTTTTTAAATAAATCTTTCTATAAATATGTTATTTTCTTTAATTGCATTCAGTGAGATAAATGTCTGGACCACATTATAAGATCTATTCTTGGCTAAAGGCCCATTATAGGCACAAAGATAGCTCATAAATGAAATATTATATAACTTCTCTTTTCTTCCCACAATTCAGATGATGTGGAAAATTTACCTCCTATTAAACTTACTGGCTTTATAAATAAACAAAATATGCGTTTTAATTAAAAATAAAAAAAATTGTTTTCTACTATTATTTTACTTTTGACTAAGTAGCATGTTTTCAATATTAAATTGAGTTATAATTTAGAAATAAATCACAATTTAAACCACCATATAAAAAACGCCATAAGGTTTGAAAACTTGAACAAATAAAAAAACCAACACTACTTAAAAACAACGTATTCATTAAACACTTGAAAACACTAAGTTAAAGTAGTAGTAGGAATTAATAGCTATCTAAATGTGATATATTTATTTCACGAAATAGTGTATTTGTATGAGTTATCCAATTTATGTAGCCTCCATGAATGTAATCTATTCAATTTACTAAATTTATACTTTTAAATATACAATAGATTATAATTATAATTTTTAAGTTCTACTTATTACAAAAAATAACACAAGAATTAAATAAATTTCCATAGTATTAGAAAATAAACATTAGCATAAAGAGTCATTGCTTTTTTTATTGAACTATTTTTAATAGTATTATAACATTTTTTTTAATTATCGTTTGTAAAAGCATGGTGAATATATGTGTAGTATTCAGTATATAATAAATATATTTTAAATTAATTATTTTTAAATTAGGTGTGAATAGTTTATCATATATATATATATATATATATATATATAAATAAGGAGTCGTTATCAGCCTTTGGAGCGATTCACTTCTTTTCCTGAAGACGAGGACATCGAAATATAGTAGTGAGTTCAGTGATTTCCTTTCTATGTGTTCTTTTTAAATTCTAGTTTATATATATATATATATATATATATATATTATACGAGTATAACCCGTTGGGTTTTTGATTCTGACGAAGACCGCTTGTTAGGGTTGAAAGATTCTAGTCTTGTTTTCCAATTTAATATTGTGGTTTGGTCATTGATTGTTATTTCACATGTTTATGTGAATAAACAGAATCAAAAATAATAAACAAAGTCCTTTTGTATATATATATATGTAATTAACCACAACGAAAAAAGAATACAATAGAAGAAATGCTCTTAGGCCTTTCAATTTATGTCATCAGAGAGCAAACTAAGTAAGAATCAAGAAGATAACATAAAAGTTATCAAAACTTAAAACAGAATTCATAACTTTTATGTGAACTTCTTAGTTCTTACTTTGTTTGCTCTCTGATAACATAAATTGAATGGCCTTAGAGCATTTTTTTTTATTGTATTCTTTTTTTTTTCTTGTGGTTTACTTTCATTAATTGCTTCACGTGTTTGGTTTATTGTGATTTTTCTGCATATATATATATATATATATATATATATATATATATATAGAAGCACAGAGAGTCCAGGGCTGCATGATTAATCGCTAATTGTTATCAGGTATCCACCGTTTCCCCGCTGCTCCGGCATGCGCTCCCATTGGCCTGCCTTGTTCCCACCCCCTCGACTCCATTCTCGTGGGATACACTCCCTGTATCTTTACTCATGGGAACCAAACAACCATTTCCTTTCACACAACATTGGTGATTCAATACTCGTACAACACCACCCGGTTTCGGTCATTATAGTGTAAAAAGTTAAATTACGTTTGTTTAAATTATATAAGATAAAAGAAAACACCTATAAAACTGAACATTGTATCGCAAGAGTTCAATAACAAATGGCAGTAGGAAAGGCTATTTATATATATTAAAAAAGTGTTAGCTTTTTTTTGTAGGTATTATAAAGTCTACAAAGTGTTTTGTACATAAACACCAACTTTTATGTGCAATTTCATGAAACTTTTAAAATAATAACATCAAATACAAAGTACAATTTGATGAAACCAGTTAACGAATAATAACATCAAATACAATTCAAATATATACTTTGTACAAATAAAATCCAATTATTTTTATTATATAATAATAATCATTATAATATATAACTTATATATATTATTATATATAAGTTTTTGAGAAGTTAAGTTTTAAGTTTTTGAGAAATGTATTTCGTTTTTTGGGGTACCTAATTTATTGAAAATTTTCAGTGAATATATTCACTGAAAATATTTTATTATATATAATAATATATAATAAAAGTTTATAATAATAGTGAAAGTTTATATTTCACTATTGTGAAATATAAACTTTCGCAATTCATTTTCATTTTTTTTTTAAATTAGATTTTAATTTGATGGTTTGAATTTTCTGGATGATAGTATGCTTTCACTATCAAAGTTTAAATTCAATCCATCAAAGAAGATAAGACAACCTTATCTGCTCAAGATAACTCACTCTTGTGATCCACACAACATTTTCTATCTCCTTATCCCTTTAAAAGAAAGACAATGTATGGATAAATCAAAATTCTGAAATCTTTCCATAATTTTCTTACTAATTTCTATTTTCAGTTCAAATGTTGATATCGATGATTCAATTCACAATGTAGGCACGCTAAAAAAAAACTGTATACACCATTCCAGCTGACATATGTCCCATAAACGCCTTTTATCAAAAAGATTATCACAGTTTTTTCCTACCAACGCAAAAGGCTTTTTGTAATATAAACCTAACATACTCTGTATATTCATAAGCTTCTTAAAATGAGTAATAGACCGCACCTATTATCTTCAATGAATACTACATACTAAGAACTTACCAATCCTCTGGAAAAACTCAATATTCATTATGATCTCAAAACCAAAAGAACCGCCCACCTACTCTCCACAAAAGGCCCATATCATTACCAGACATTATGGGTTGAATATTAGAAAAAAAGTTTTGGTGAACTCCTTGCAACCTCTGAATCAACTAAAAGACCTTCCCTTTTTTTATTGTTTAAACCGATCTCCCAGCGGGTGATAACGTCAGCCATATACTGACTTTTTGTTATTCGGTGATTCTACAGATTCTACATTGAAAGTCCTAAAGAAAGCCTAACCAAGTGAATTTCTAGTAGGGATATTTAACGAGTATCTAACATCGTAGAGGCTAAGGACCGATGGCTTAACGTCCTCTCCGAGGGACGACGTACTCAGATTTATTCACCTCCCGCGTGAATAAACCGAACCGCGGACTATCAGCCCAGAAGCGAGTACGTTAACCACTGAGCTAACCTGGTCCCAACCTTCCCTTACTATTAAGTGGTTTTCTAAACAAACACTGAACTATCAATCAGTGCCACTTTGTGTTCGAATTCATTGCTCCTTCTATACGCGTAAAAATGCTGCTACAGAGTACCATTTCATGAAAATCTTCAACAAAATCAAGCACCAGTTCATCAAGCTACTGTTTAAATTTCACTTTTACTTCCCAATCTTCAAATATTAGCCACTTCAGATGATCAAGAATAAGATTGTTTTTCCATAATACCTAACCTGTTATACGAGGTGTATAAATAAAGTAGTGAGACTGGCAACGTCGCTTTCGATCTGGCAACGCTGGAGACGCGTGGCCTTGAGTAGCGTCAGGTGCACGTGTGATGCGCCTCCAGTATGAATTTAAACTCGCCACAGTCATTTGTTTGTCCGTAGCGTTGGTTTTCGTGAAATGGTTTTTTCTTGAGCGTTTTAAAAATGAGTGACCTCAAAGTTGAGCAGCGGTGTGGAATCAAATTTTGCTTCAGACTTGGACAACTTGGACTTTTGAAAAACTTCAGGAGGCCTATGGAGAACGTGTTTTATCAAGGGAACAGGTTTTTCGGTGGTTTAAGGAATTTTCAGAAGGAAGAGAGTCGATTGAAGATGAACCACGAAGCGGAAGGCCTTCAAGTGCAAACACCGATGAAAATGTCAACAGAGTACGGAACCTTGTGCGTTCAGATCGACGCTTGACAGTCAGAATGATCGGGGAACAGTTGAATTTGAATCACACCTCCGTTCATCACATTTTGACCAATGAATTGGAGATGAGAAAAATTTGTGCGAAAATGGTTCCGAAAAACCTTTCCCAAGACCAAAACGATCTCAGAAAGGGAAGGAGTTTTTGGCCAGTAAAAACATTCCTGTTGCTCCTCAGACTCCTTATTCACCAGACTTGAGTCCTTGTGACTTTTTCCTCTTCCCGAGATTGAAAAATTACCTCGAGGGAACTCATTTCGGGACACTACAAAACATACAAACTGCTGTAACCGACCAGCTGAAGGCCATTCCAGAATCCGAGTTCCAGCAATGCTACAATGATTGGAAGGACCGTCTCCAGCGCTGTGTGGCTTCCGAAGGGAACTATTTTTAAGGTGACAATATCACATTGTAATTATATTTGAATAGAAAATTTAAAAAAAATCAGTCTCACTACTTTATTTACCTACCTCGTATACAAGTTTGTATATGGCAATATACATCTATAAAATATTAAGATGTACAATATTCACTGGCAAATTTATATTATCTGAGTCGTCTTTAAAAAACTGTTCTGCTGTCTTGTTATAATAATGTTTCTGCAGGTTTGGCTAAGTCTCAGTGAGAATTGTGTGAAGTGGAAGGAGTTAGAAAAAGAGTGGTGGGGAGGGTCAGGGTAAGTGACAGGGGTGGTGTGAAAGGAAGAGGATAATGACAGCAGCTCTATGTGTACCGAGTCGGAGCGGCTGTCTCGTGAGAAGCCTAGTATCTCACAGTGTCCCACGAGAAGTGGCAGAGCCACGCGATCCACAGTCACCCCCAACCACATGCACACCACCTCCTGCAGTCGACCTAAGCCAACACACAACCGTGTATTAACGCACGCACAACGAACAAACAACAATCAATAGGAGTCAAACAAAATAATCCACTAGTTAATAGCTCAATCACACTTACAAAAATCACATTCACCCAAAATGTTTTTGATCAATTTTTTATATTTCTAAGTAATTACACGATTCTGTGTTTGAAAATTCTCAAATAAAGCTTACAATTTGGTTCTTTCATTTCTATTCAATAGCTACAGAGAAATCTAATGGATCAATTAAAACATTTCAACCTTTTCAACATTAATTAATTCTCAAAATTAAATGCAATTGCATTACTTTCTGAAGTGAGACTTATGAATTGCAAATGGGAGAAATCATTAGTATTATAGGTTTAGTATGCATCTTCTGGGTGTATTTTATCATAAATTGAAAAACAAATTCTGTTAACAAATAAATAACTTTAATAATAAGTTTTTAAAAACATCCAAACAGACTTAAGAAATGCCAAGCAATTTATGATAACTACGGAATCAAAAATAATTATTCCATTTGAAGTCATTACTTTATTTTATTTATAAATATATTTAGATATAATAAAATGTTATCAGGACTCAGTCAGTCTTGAGATTCAAATTAAACTCTCATTATCGAAGTTTCGGTTTTTATTTAAAACCTTTTTCATAGGCCTACAAAAGAGAGGAAATACGAAATAATAACATTCAAAAATTAAACATACATAAAAGTAAAAAAAAAAATACAAATAAGAAAATAGAATAGGAATTTTGACAACAAAAAACGAGAGAACTTACAGATGTATAACATTTTTGAAACAGAAAAACTTTTAAGTTGTTATAAGTTCAATAAGTTTCCAAGTTTCATTGTTTCAAAAATTGTATGCTTCTATAAGTTCTCTCATTATTTGTTTAAGTTTTTCAGTCATAAAAATTGTATTCTTTTCTAAGTTCCCTGGTTTCCTTGTCAAAATAACTATTATATTTTCTTATTTTTTATTTTCTTTTTATATCTGTTTGCTTTTTTAAGGATTTTGTTATTTCTTATATTTCCTATGTTTTGTAGGCTTGTGAAAAAGGTTAAATAAAAGCCAAAATGCCATTAATGAAAGTTGAATGAATGAATGAATTTGAACTTGAAGAACTGACAGAGTCCTCATAAATTATTTATTTTGTCTCTAATTCTCGGTCAATACTTTTATCAGTATATATATATATATATATATTATATATATATTTATATATATATATATATTTATCACCATAACACGTGATATAAATACTCAAGTAACTCACACAAAAAATGAGAGACAATCATTCTGATGACGTGATATACAAAAGGCCTCAGAACGATTATTTTCTATCTTTTGTGGCGAGTTACTTGAATATATGTACTTTTAAAACAGTAAGAAACACAATGAAAACTAGACACTGGAATTCTTTTTCAATATTTCACAACACTTCTATCTTATATAAAATAACAACATAAATGTAAAATAATCACTAAAATAAGTTATAAATATGTAATATACGCTAAGAATTAGCTGTAGTTATTAAAAGTTCAATACAAACTATATTATAATTAAAAAGTTATACTTAAAGTCGAGTTACCTTAAGTAATTCTAATATTGATTTTTGAAACATCAAAAATTAAAAACCGATTGATATTGGTTCAAGTTTATAGAGAGTAGTTAATTTAGTAATTTCACAGAGGCACACACACACACACATACACACACACACACACACACACACACACACACACACACACACACAATGTAATTACACAATTTTTGATTGTGTATCTTTATTTGTTCCTGATTGTTGTTTCCGTTTGGATTGAAGTTCATACTATGAATGACGCTGTCTATTACCTTCCCAGAGGATTGACCTAGGCGTGTGAAAGGGAAGCAGGCTGCCTTTCCCATAGGACTCATGTGGGAAGTGAAAAAGAAAAGGGCATGGATTAGTTTGACTGGAGGCCGCTGCAGCGCTTTCGGTATTCCTGTCATTCTCTCCAGAACCTGCTTCCCAGACAGGCGCTTCCACCACCGCCTAGACACCCTTCACTGCGAATACGTAACTGTGTTCTTCAAATACTTGTCTTCAATAGGTCTGTACTTTAGGAGAGAGATTCCTGTATGTACCTATTAATATTATATTATTTTCCCAAATTATTATTATTATAAAATCCCAATTATTTTCAATAAAATGCTCTTTCATTGTTTCAGTTTAGTTATCCAATTACAAACAAACTTATGTCTGTAAACATTCACTAAAATTTGTTACTTAATGGGTAATTTGTACCCTATATGTATTATTAATGTCTAACTTTAGCAGGAAATTCAGAAATGAGACTAAGTCTTTTGACCAAAATAACTGTTCCTCAACGGAGCCACACTTCAACTGAGGATGACCAGTTATTTTGGTTGAAAGGTTTTCGTCTCGTTTCTGGACTTCTTATAGTACTTCTCAGATTTTAGTCAAATAATATTCTTACTCCAACTATGCGTCAACGTTCCGCTTATATTTTTAGACATTTTCAGGGCTATAAATAGCATAGCAGTATGTTTTCTTTACAAGAATGTTACACATTTTGTTACGTAAGTATAGTTATTTCAATATTGTTATCACGATAACTGATATTACATCAATAGTGCTGCTATCTAGCACTACTATCAAAACTGGTTATAAACAAATAATACAAGTTTTTAAAAATATATCTGATTTTTAAAACCATTATATTAATTGTAGAAAAAAACACAAAGCATATTGAAAAAATTAACACCTAACTAATAAATATATGCCATTAATTAACTATTAATGATAGAAATATGCATTCTACTTAATTTATCTGCATCAGTTTTTTGCCGCAGGTATTCTTCGTTTTCTTTGTGCGATATTACTTATATTGTCCTCTTTTATTTTTAGCTTTGAAGCTTAAAATACTCCATATAAAGTTAGATTATTTTTTTAATACTGATTGTCTAAGGAGGAAACAGCTTTCTTTTGATTTCAGGTGGGTTTTACGGACAGCTACTCTATATTTTAATTATTTTTTCGTTTGTCCTGTAAATGCTGTTAGAATTAACGCATAGAATTAAACATAATATAGTACTATCCATCACTTACCCCGGGTCTGTGAATATGCAGGATCTTAATAACCTTTTTTTTACATTATATCCCATTTTGAAGATAATAATGTTAAATAAATTGCTGATTTGTTCTGTTACTCCTTGTATATATTTCATTTATCTATATTTAAAAAAAAGTTTTGCTGTGGAGTGAAAAGTCTGTTATACCAACATACTGTAACGACATACTTTTTTAGTCAGGAGATTTCCTTAGAGGGTAGCTATAATTAGATATCTGTATAAGTTGATTCTTTTCTAGATTTTGTTGGACATTATTTATTCGGTCCTATTATTTGGAATGTTTATTTGTACTTCATTTATCAGTTGTTTGGAATATTATTATCACGTATTGTCGATAAATCTTTTGTTTCAGTATCTTTTTTCTAATTTTCGAATATTTTTTAACAAATTTATTAATACTTGATTTGATGTCTCTATGCTCAATTACTAAATGATGTATTTTTTGTCCTAAAGAATAATAACAAAGATACAAAATACAAATATTTGTATGTTTTCTGTAGTTTTT
Organism: Hermatobates lingyangjiaoensis; assembly: GCA_026182355.1. NCBI lineage: Eukaryota > Metazoa > Arthropoda > Insecta > Hemiptera > Hermatobatidae > Hermatobates > Hermatobates lingyangjiaoensis. The sequence continues at coordinate 7,853,286 of JAPFBL010000014.1, forward strand.
GCTACTAGTCTCCAGAAATGCTTTCATCTCATTTCTACAGACGAAAGCATCATAAAAGATGAGTCAGCTATCACTTTCTATTTCATTTCAATTCTAAATTTTAATGTAGAGTTAACTAAATCAAAATGGTTTAAAATCAATTTCTCTGAATTCCTTAAATTGACAAGGAAAGATTATTTACGTATTTGTATACTAAAGCTAAATCAAATGGGTCTTTTTTAAAATAAATAAATTACAAGATTCATAATATGTTTCTTAATATGGGCTATTATAGTGAGGAGTAAAAAAGTTCTTGACCAAAGAATCTGAGAATCCTTATTAAAATATTTTAGGAATATTGTGGTCGATATTCAGAAATTTTTCTACATTTATAACCTATATATTGGTGTATCCTGGTAGTAAGCTTTCGAATATGCATCATCTATTAGACAGAACAAATTGTATTCAGTCATTGTGTTCCTTCTCATTTCGTTTAAACAAAGAATGTTTCACGAAGTAGTCCTCGTCAGAACCCACAATCCATCTTGCAGCTGTGATAGGAAATTTACTTAGTTATATGTTCTTAGTTTCAGGACTGAATGTTTTAATGTGGTTTAGGTACTGATATAAATATATGATCAAACCACAATATGAAATGAAAAAAAAAAGACTAATATCTTTCAACCGTAACAAGCGGTCTTCGTCAGATGGGTTTGGGTTTTTGACTCTGAAGAAAACCGTTAGACATCGAAATATCGTAGAAAGGGAAGTCTATGTGTTAATTCTTTGTTATAAATATATAAACTCCCAAAAGAGTGTAAGAATTGAAAAATGTGACTTAGATCATTCTCCCAAAACAGTTGTTCTTCATCAGTCTCATTCATATTGAAACGTTTAATAAAAGTTCAAGTTTAAGAAAACAGTACCGTATATATATATATATATATATATATATATATATATATATATATATATATAATTACTACAATCTTTTTTTAGACTATTAATAAGCTGCACTCGGTCATTAAAGAACTTTTTTTCTCTCTCTTATTATCCTCCCCTACCGCATCCAATATTTTTATCAGAACACCCCGAATTTCAATTAACTGAATCTCAACTGAAAGATTTGTTCTCATCTCAGTTGAGATTTGACTCTGACAAAGGACGCTTTTACGGCTGAAAGATTTTAGTATTTTTTCTGATTTCCCACTGTGGTTTGGACGCAGATTCTTATTCCACGTGTATATTGTGAAATGTATATATATATATATATATATATATATATATATATGATGAAAAGCATTGCGGCTGTTGCACTGACAATTTTCTTAATGAAATAGTGTTTTGTCTTCTATCTCCCATAACTAATGGGTAGCTGAAAAATTAATCTATCTAAGGACACAATGAACACATATGAACTGTTCCAAACATTAAGGAGAATAGGAGAAGTAATCTTAAAAACTAAGGAAACAAACAGAAACGCAAACGTTATAGTTGTGCAAATATAACATTATTGTTAAATTTTTCTTAATTTTTATTGTAAATTTTAATTGTTTACCTGAAAATGACCTAAATGGTCGAAAGCTTGTGTTTCATTAGTTTTTAATACAGGTCGTTTTCATAGCTTTTTAAGAAACCTTTTTTTAATTTTAATTATTTTTAAGAATAGTTCATATATGTTCACTATGTCCTTAAGTAGATTAGTTTCCAAGCTACCAATTACTTATAAGAAGATAGTCGTAATAAGGCAGAAAGAACATTTTACTAAGAAAATCATCAATGAAGGCTGCAGAGCATTTTAATAGTTTTGTTAAAAGAAGACTTGATGCCATTTTACATCAACATATATACAATTCTAAATGTTGTGATAACTTTCCAAAATGAACAGTAATAGTTTATAGTTATCAAAATATCCTGGATAAAAGTGAAAATCATTCGCTTAGTACCTAATTTTTAATTTGAATAGTGCGTTTAGTTTCCTTTGCTTTGCTCTACTTGTTAAAATTGAAAATTAGTGGCCATACGTGTATGTATTCTTGTTTAATTAATGCTTTCGGTGCAGATTTTTTAATATACATAAAACAAGACAGTGTTTCCTTGTCTTATAATACGAGACAGTTCTGTCTTGTCTTCCGAGCGACTCACTTTACCCTTCTGATGTACAAGAATGTCGATACATCGGAGTATGTTTTTGCACTTTCTTCATTGAATCTTTTTTCTATGTCTACATGAAAAGTAGTGAATGAAAATCAATGAGAACAATATTCATGAAAAACTATTGCACAAATATACATATAGGCACCATAATTTAATGTAAAATGTCAACAACAATGAACTTTTGACATTTAAGATGACAGTTTTGACTTTAAACCGTTTTTAGAATTATTTGATTGATTGTATATTGTATCTCTATATCAACTAAAATTATATATATACACACACACACACACATAATATATATATATATATATATATATATATATATATATAAAGATTTCACAATAAACGCGTGAAACAACAATCAATGATCAAACCACAATAAGAAAAGGGAAAACAAGACTAAGATCTTTCAACCGTAACAAGCGGTCTTCGTCAGAGTCAAAAACCCAACTCTGGTTTTTTTGACGAGTTGTGTTTTTGACCATGACGTAGACCGCTTGTTACGGTTGAAAGATCTTAGTCTTGTTTTCCCATTTCTTATTGTGGTTTGATCATTCATATATATATATATATATATATATATATATATAACAGATTCAATAATATATCGACCGTTTGATAGAATAGGTATGTTCTCTAATCGGGATTCGGTCAATTTTCCAGGATAAAAAATAACACTCTCGTTGCCAACGTTTCGGTTTCATTTAAAACCTTTTTCATAGGCCTACAAACAAATAATAATGCTACAAATACTAATAATAGGCCTACAAACAACTTCTCCATACACTCTTCTTATATACTCATAAAAACCCATATTTCTTCTTATATAAACCCAAAAATATATATATATAACATTTGGGTTATATATATATGTGGATTTATATAAGAAGAAATATGGGTTTTTATGAGGATATAAGACGAGTGTATGGAGAAGATGTGAGTATATGTTTGATGTTGAAATGTTATTTCTTATTATTCTTTGTTTGTAGATATATATATATATATATATATATATATATATATATATATATATATATATATATTAACTGAACTGTTAAAAAATGTATTTAATAATTTTAACAAATTCTTAAATATGATAGATGTCATATAACGTAGTGTAACAATATTATACACATGTAGTATGAAAAATAGCCACCTCTAATCGGCCTCATACCGTAAAATAATTCTACATCTAAGATTAACAACCTACAATGAATTCCTGCGCTGTAATAGCAAGATTATCCATAGTTGTAGAACATTTGAACATTTTTAAAGACTTAGTAGAATTAGAAATTGATTTGACTTTTTTTCTATGTATTTTACAACTTTTGTATGCTTAAAGAGAAAAGTTATAATTATTGTAAAAAATAACATTTTTTAAATTTTAATTGTTTAAATAAAATATTTCTGTTTCAAATTTTCTACATTATCCTGTTTTATAAGATATTCTTTTGTACGGTGTGCAAATTTTGTAAGCACATGTTATTCAGTGACCCATGGACTGAGAACTATTTCCCGCTGAATGAAAAACTTTCAGAATGCCATATTAGTCAAAGCTATTGTACCATATAATTTATGTGTTAGCATACATTTCAAACTTATTTAAACATATGCAGTACTTATATTTTTGTTAGTTATTATTTCCTCTTAACATGTATCATTTTTTATTGCTATAAACATACCTTTTTATTTTTTTAAATAATCCGCTCTGAATATTGAATATCTCTATCGATGTTCTATTTTTTAACAAAATTTGGTGTTAGTTTTGAAGAAAGTTGATAACTAATCTGTTATAATCAATAGTATTGAAATATAATCACTAATAGTTAACCATTATTTTAACTGAATTTACTATTGTAAAGTTAAATATGATTACAGTGAATGAATGTTTTTTGTCAATGTTTGACAGATTTATAAATATTTGAAATGTCCATTATTTAATAATTGCACAGTTTGTATATAAGGTTTGATCCCTTCAACATATGAGGTCAAATGTGTGTTCATAAAATCCAAACATTTAATTTTGCATCATGACGTTCCTTTATAAAATATTGCCTACAAGTTTGATTAAATAAAAATAAAATATGATGGTGAGTCTGACCGTACGTGACTTGCTGGCCGGAGTGCAGTCTGGCCGCCAGGGATATGAAGTAGTGCGGCAGTTCGACGAGAACTCTGTCGCTGGGGCTGACAGTCTTGTTGAGGTCTGCCATTAGAATGCTCAGGTACTCACTCCAGTCGAACTGCTTGCAAAATAATAAACCCTCAAACACATAACTGTGCTTTCCAATTATACATTGCTTGTTTTCAAATTAACCTTATCTTTGTTCTATCTATCCATTTAGTTATAATAACAGCTAGGTTTGCTAGACGAAATCTCATAAATTTTAATCAATTTATTTACACCCTCACAAAGCTAATTCATCACAGTAAAAAGTTTAGAAATGTGATATTAACCTTTCAACCAAAATCACTGGTCTTTGTTAGAGTCTCACCATACTTAAACTGAAATAGGACATCATCTGGTGTTATACAACCTCTAAACTTTTGACCTTCCTAAACTTCCTCCAGTTTTACATCCCATGTAATCCAGAAAGATCCTGAGTTTAGTTCGCTTTTATGCAGATGATACTGCAGTAGCCTTTAAGTCTGTATTCCTTGGTCACTGTCGTGAAGCTGCAAAGCTACATAGATAGGCTTACTGAGTAGTATTCTGACTGGCAGATTTAGCAAAGGTTCAACCCATCATCCTCCCTCTGTCTTGATTGGTGGAATTAAGATCCCATTTACAAGAGAAGTGTCCTATCTGGCAGTTATTCTGGATAGCAACTAACATTCAAAACCCATTTAGCGATCAAGCACAAACTGGATGCAGTGTTGCTGTGTCATTTGTACCGCATCCTTGTATCAAGGTATACTTCCATGCAGTCAAGGAGGTCATCTATAAGGCGGTTATAACAACTACCATGACCTATGGATGTTCTGTCTGGTACAACTCTGCGATAACTAACAAAAACTGGCTCCAGATTGTTCAGAAAAAGCGTGCTTACCTAATTGCCAACGCACCTGTTTATGCGAGAAATATCGATATCCTGCGTGATCTAAGAATGGTATCAATAGAAACTTACATTAGACGTCTCACTATCAATGAAGACAGAAAACTTCCAGTACACTCTAACCTGCTAGTAAAGAACACTTTTACCTCAAATTCCCTGAAACCAATCCTCCCCCGGGTAATCAGATCACCAAACTCACAATAGCTGACAACTTTAGACTCTTAAGACCATACCACCACGAAACATACTCACTATGGACAGGATACAAACTAACATACCGACTTACCCGACAGACCTGAACAATTAAAGCAGTACAAATAGACAAGCAGGTGAAAGCATCTGGCACGGAACTGCCTGACTCCAACGTGCAGCATTGCACGTGAAATCTCGTTAGTCGTTGGGACATCATCTGGTTAATTTAAAGGGAGTAAACAAACAAATAAATTGAACAAAATGGACGGAAATGCAAGTCAGGGTAAGAAAAGGAGTTCAGGAACACTGATGCAACTTCAAAGGTAAACCCAATTTCCTCAATTTCTTTCAGTGTTTTAGAAAAAAAGAAAATAGTCACCTGCATTATACATATAGCCTGCTAATCCAGTCAAGCACATCGAAATTTGTAAACATTATGCCTAATGAGGAACTCATTGCCACTTCGTGTGTGTTAATTAGTTCTTAATAATAAAAGCGCGCAGAAAATAGTTGATAACTGATTTATTAAAAGAGATGGGATGCAATGTGACATGGTGAGTTCGATCGCAAATAACTTCTACAGTATCTCCTACTTTAAAATTAATCACCAGATATATGTGTATTTTTCTAAGTTATTGCTGTAAATAGAAACAAATCATTATAAGATAGCAGATCTGAACTTTTTTCTTAAAGTATCTTATTTTATTATTGATAATCGGAATATAAATTTTCAAAATTTTTTCGCTATGGCATTAGATGATACTGCGTTAACACATGAAAAAAAGTTATGAGCAGAAATGACAAGTCTATTTTTATTTTTAATTTGTAAATTATTTATGTTAGGAGCTCATCGCATACCTTAATTTTAGGCTCTCCTGTCGTGTTAGCATTATCCATCATCTCTTGGAGCTCTTCAAAGGTCATGATGGACATCGTCTCCGGCGCGCCCATACTCCTCTGAATGTCCTAGAAATTAAATTATTTTTTTTTAAAATGAAGCATCATTATAATTATATCATTAATGTTAGCACTATATATATACAGAAAAAGAAACATTTTCTACATTGAACTATATTTGTCTGTTTCGGATCGTATTTCCAACGAAAAAGTATATATATAAAGATTTGAAGTACATCAAAAGTATTACATTTATAGTTATATTTCATGGATAAGGAGAAACATATTTATAAATAGTCCTCTTATGTTAGTTTATAAGATTATGTGTCCGTTCACTGTGTGTGTATATGGAGAATTACGACAAATTATCCTCAAATTCTCCAAGTTTCAACGTGAGTCTGAATCAGCTGATTATTCAAAACTAATTATATTGTATAAATACGATTTCTTTAATCTTAAATATGTTTTCAATCAAGTCTATTAATTTTATTATTAAGTAAATTGATGGACTTATACATGTTTCTCATGTAAATTAATTATGAAATATTTTTTACTTTAAAAACTTGTTTCAACAACGTAGTTATAAATGCTGGAAAATAATAGTATACATCCTTCTTAACATTTTTCTTAGGAAAGCATTTATAAGTAATCTATTTTGCTGAAGTCATTTTACCAAATAGGGCCCAAAAACAATTTGTTGTGAAGAAAACATGTGCATAACTAGTCACCATAATTATATAACTTAATACTTGTTTGAAATTATATTTATACAAGATCTTTGTTTAAAACTTTATGTAAAAATTTGTTATAAATACTTTCTCATCCCTTATAAAATTATATTTAATCAGAATTATACTAAATTATAACACTTAATGAAATAACTAAAAAAAAAAAAATTGAAAATAGAAATGAATTTACATTGGCAGTTTGAGACTCGACCAGGAGAATCTTGAGAGCTACAGGCGACAGTTGAGTGACATTGGCTGAAGGTTGGAGTTCGTTGAGGACTGCAGTGATGTAAGAAATGGTGAGCTGTATGAATTCTTTGGTGGAGACTGCGGGTTGTCGCGGCCGGTCTCGAGACACCACTTCGGGCAGCGAGCTGTGGGCCACACTTGGGCTTACCTGTGCAACATCTCACTCAACTGCGCATCCACTATAACACTTAATTTAATTTATATTAATTTACCTAAATTATAATTTAAGTAAGTAAATACATGCATATTGTTAATACCACTGAGGTTAGTATGATTTATATTAGAAATAGGTAAAACCGTCATATCTCATAAGATGATCATGGAGTTGGAGCGCTTTCAGACGTTGTCCATCTTCGATCGCAACAAACAGTAGGTTTGTTGCGATCGAAGATGTACAACGTCCAAAAGCGCTCCAACTCCATGATCATCTTACGAGGCATGACGGTTTTACCTATTTTTAAGTAAGTAAGTCAATAAAAGAAACAAATTCTTTAACATTATATTTCTTTCCAGCTGTTGTATAATTTCTACTCTTACAATACTTTTCTGTATTTTACTTGACAAACCAAAAGTATTTTTAATTCAGTTAACAGTTTTTTTGAGCTCTTAATTTTTAATAATAATTATTAATTAATTAATAATTATTAATGATTTAATAATTTTTAAACCATTATTAAAATGGTTTAATAATATTATTTTAGCATTAAGTTTATAATAATGAAGTTAAAAAATCTTCATTTTTTTATATAATATTGGCAGAATACCTTGGAATTAAAATTGAATTAGAAAGCAGTTAAAAAGTTTAATTTTCTATTTAGGTGGTTTGTTCTTTATTTATATCGATTAAAATAGATACTTTCTTTCCACTAAATAGGTTTTTTATAGAACAAAGTTTCCACTTATCTATTTTAAATAATTTCAATAATAATAATTTGACTAAATAAGTAATCTATGGATATAAAATGATCAAATCCATAAATAATTAGTTTCTAAGTAATTCATTTAGAAAATTATGAGTGAACATTTTTTTGAGTGAAAATGTTTACTGTAAAATGTTCAAAATTGGCGACTTCCAGTTTGCATTAGCCCACATTTGAGTTAACTTATATTTAACCATGAAAGTAGATTTGCTGTAAGGACTCCATGTTTTACTAAATGATCTCTTATAGCATAACATTGCTTTTGCGGTTTCAGGCAGTGTATGTGAAGGGTTGCTTTTGTGGTTTCAGGCAGTGTATGTGAAGGGTTGCTTTTGCGGTTTCAGGCAGTGTATGTGAAGGGTTGCTTTTGTGGTTTCAGGTAGTGTATGTGAAGGGTTGCTTTTGTGGTTTCAGGCAATGTATGTGAAGGGTTGCTTTTGTGGTTTCAGGCAGTGTATGTGAAGGGTTGCTTTTGTGGTTTCAGGCAGTGTATGTGAAGGGTTGCTTTTGCGGTTTCAGGCAGTGTATGTGAAGGGTTGCTTTTGTGGTTTAGTCAATCATCTAAAGAGATTTCGACATTTTGCCTCTAAGTGTTCTATTTTACCGTATTTTAATGAAGAGGTCTTGAAACTTACTTTCTTTCTTCATGGAAAAGATATAATAACTGTTTTAGCTGGATTTATCCCCAGACCGTTGTCTTTTATTCATCTTTATCAATTAAAAGATGCTGAATGCTGAATAAACTGCAAGCTATTACTATCAAACATTGCACTTGATACCCTTGATTACTTACAGTAACCAGTAGGTCATCCACAATGGGGGAGAATGTACATCTCCTAAATTCAACCTTAAGTGATTTTAATTTCAGCTGTGCTAGATCCTATACTTGCACTAATCCTTATTGCACTAGTTAGTTCTTCTTGCATTAAAAATCTATATATAAGTTGTTATTCAGTGGATTCTAGGAATGTTATCAACTCTCCTTGAAATAGAAAAAAACCAGCTTACAGTTATTCTTATGAAACTTAAAGAGTTTATGATATATACCCAAAAGTTCTGATCCTCATTCTATAAATTTACTCTCATCATATAGTTACATATAGTAAAAACTATTTAAGAACTTCATTTTTATGAAGTCGTCTTTAACACACATATAGATAACAATTATGTTTGACTAGATGCTGTCAAATATTTTGTACTCAATTTAAACAATACGGACGGGTACAGCAGGTTATCTATTATTCCAAGATATTTAAAATGATCTATTATAGCATTATTGCTTTGTGTGTGAATATAAATTTATTAAATTGTTTTTGTACCTATCTGTACCTAAATATAAGTTGAGATATTAGACAACATTTCATGGTTTCATAATTAGTCATGTAGCTTAAAAAATGTTTTTACTAAAATTATAAAATGTAGCACTTTAAGGAATCTCAAAACATGTAAATCCGTAAAAATCTCGAATTTTTTCGTTAATTGCATTAATATATAAATCAGGTTTTATAAAAAATATATAATTGTAACTTCATTTAAATTGCATCTAAATACCGGAGAGTATGCTGTCCGTTATTTAATATAATTTTTTTTATAGAGCATTCTGTAGAGTTACAGAATTGAAATTGATTTATATCATGGATCTGCTATGAATGACTTAAGTGGGGGAGGTGTCGTCTAGTGATAACGTGTTGAATTATAGGAAATATTTATGTTCGGAGTCATGGCATGACAATATATTAATATTTAGAAAATTGAAAGTCATGTGCACGAATCAGTAGGAGTGAACGTTAAGGCGCAGTAGGTAGGTACGGCTGTATCATGGCAGTTATTCCATTAAACTCCCTGTTCTAACAAACTTGAGAACAAAATTTACTACACTCGCCTTAAAATCTAAGCCTAAACGCCAGTAAACCTACGCTTTCCTCTATATGAGGGTTGAAGCTAAAAACCCATGAGTTCAATCAAGGAAACCAGAGTTGGGGAACCATATCAACTGACTGTTTTATGCAGTTCATAATTACAATTAATTAATTTAGTTAATAATGTTTAAATAGTTAAGTATATATCTTAATTACTTAAGTATTCAATATTTTTAAATTAACACTAACCATCAAGTTTGACATAAGCAATATTTTTTTACATATGTACGAAGACCAAAGTTGACTAAAAACACATTTCCATAGAAAAAATTTGTATTATCTATGTTTCAAGATAGTTTAACAAAACTAATAGAATAAATTCATAAAAGTATTTTTTTAAAAAAAAAAACAAACATATTGTTAGTGCCACAGCAGTTTGCAAAATCATGTTATTTGATAGGTCCGTTTTATCTCTTAACAGCTGAGGTAGACATCCCACCAGTTTTTGCGTTATGAATATTCAAGTAGGACATGTAGAATTTATTTAAAAATGTTAAAAATGAAATATTCAAATGTTTCATCAATATTTTCTTGTTATATGCTTATCATTTTTACAGTATTCTTCTATAATCTTCTTCGTGCTATTTGATGATTAATTTGAAACATACCTTTAAAAATAGATTTAACGCCATTCAAAAGTTTTGTCATTTTTTCATCAACCCATTTTTTATTAATAATATTAAAGTCAATAAAAAAAGAAATTATTGTTATTATCCAACATCATTTATGTAATTGTCTGCATAACTCATCTTCCAAGGGCGTTGAAAACATTATTCAAAGGAATCATGTTGAATATTCTTAATTAGAACTAAGTTCCAGTGACAGGAAAACAATTTATTTTTACATCTTATAAAAAAAAAATACTTCGCAGATAAAGTTTTTACTTGACAAAGAATTAATCTCTTGTAAAATTACTTGGAGAATGGTGGAGTTGGTGTCGTTGTCGAAGGCAAGGGAGAGTTGTACGAGGATGTCGAGGCTGAGAGCACGCTGCGCTCGTGCGAGGGTGGCAGCCAGGCTGAAGTGAGGGGAGGGCTCTGAGAGGGGTAGGTGGCGCGGGAGGTGCATGGTCGCCAGCACCTCTTCGAGGGGCTCTAGACCTGCAGCCTCCAGCTCTTCTGTTAACAGCCACTTCACATTCAACTAATTGCTCTAAGCTTGTGCCCTAGTTTATAAACCTAGTCCTCACTGTAAAGAAATTGTAGTCTATCTAAATGTATATGTGCCAAATAAAACTCAATTTTATCTTAGCTGTTCACTTAATTTTTTTTGTAAATTAATTTTTCTTAAAAAAAATATTTTTATAATTTTTTTTATCATCTTTATTTACAAATATACAACTACGCATATTATGCGTAACAGGCATACCATATGTAGTAATAGATTACACAATAACATCGATGCATGTGAGCAAAGAATAAAACCCACTGGTTCAACTTCTCACTTTAGTATTTTGTTTTGTTTTTTTTTTTTTAATTATATTATTGTAATAGTAGATCCCTGGGCCATTTTCTCTTGAGTCTCCTTGGGGGATTCTGGGAAGGTGAGGAGGAAGCAAGGATTCGAACAAATGGATTTGGGTGAGAGGAAAGGTTGTTGTGAAATGACTTAACGTTCAGAGGCAAGGTTTTGGATTAATGAAATTTTTAGGTTTTTGTGAAGGGTGAAGTTTTTGACGTAATACGGAGCATTTGTGATAGTGCGGAGGATTTTATATTGCAATGATTGTATTCTATGAATATTGGATTAAAATTTAAGAGAAAAAATTAAGTAAATATAAACAAACCTGACAAGAATTGTAAGTTGTTCGTTAATCCAAGATAATTATTCAGTTTTTATAGCTGTATGGCCTTTTGCAGTAATTGGAATTTCAAGAATTTTTTTCATGGCTTACAAATATAAAGCAGTTTTTTGAAAAATGATTACCTTTATTGAGTCAGCCCTTTAGATTTAAGAAAATATATTTTGAATTCATAAAAATTCAGATACTGATCACAATACCATTTCCTCTAAAGTACAAGGAAGAGAAGAGATGTTATTTTATCAGATATATTATATTTTATATTACATCAGAATTCAATATCTTATATTTTATCAAAATTCAGTAAGGTTCTGTTTTTGATCATATAATTACATGATCTGCAAAAATGGTGTCACCAGTATCGTATAAAGGTTTCAAAATAAATCATAAGTAAAACTTTTTACATTTTATTACCATACTATTCTATCCAGTTATTCTTAAATATGAAGTTTTTTTAAAATTTATACTGTCAGTTTTATAATAATCTCAAATTTTCAACACTCTAGAGTAAGAAGTTTAGAAAGAAAACATTGTTATCTACAATCACATTTTGGCAAAAAGTTTTTTTCATGATGAAATATGAAAAAAACACACACACACAAAGACGTTATAAAAAAAGTCTTTGAGGAGCTCAAAACATGTAAATCTATACATGATCACTACAATTTATTTGTACTGAAGAAATATAGAAAACAGTTGAAAATAACCTGAGTTAAACCTGAAAATAACTGAGTTAAATAATAATATAAGTTTTACAACTGTGGCGTCTACATTCTTTCATTTCTACGGAATTCTGAGGTTTAGAAGAAATAACAGAAATATACATGCTGAAATCAGAATTGTCAGAAATTTCAATGCTTACCTAAATCTGTACAGGATTTATACAAGTATTTTGCTTTAGAGATGCCTGATGAATCGTCATCCTTCAGGGACTCCGACAACAGATCTACAATATAGGAGTAGGTTGTTATCCCAAAGGTTCTGTGCACATTATTATTGTTAATAACATTATATTTATATTATTAAATAAATCAACCGGTACATTACTTTATTTCTTTTTCATTACTTCTTTAATATATCATTACTCCTGTAATGTACATTACTTTTTTTCATTTCAAACAAGGGACGATTGTTTTACAGATTTTGCAATATTTATTAAACCGTATACACTCATGCACACTGACAGGCAAGTGTATATACTCACACACACACACACACTCACACACACACACACACACACACACACGCGCACATACACATACACACACAGAGTGAGAGAGAGAGAGAGAGAGAGAGAGAGAGAGAGAGAGATATAAGCTTTAGTGAGGTCATACTCATCCTGAAGTGTCCATCAAATCGCAATATCTATATCCAACTTTAATGATTGACGCTAACCACGTGCGACCTCCATAAAAACACTAATTAAAAAAAATAAAAATGATAAGTGAAGTAATTATTATAAAAATTTATAATTTCTTCATATTTAGACCTTCAGCACTGCGCTTATTGACCAGCCAGATATGGGCTTTCCCTGAAGCCTGCAGAATGATACATTTCCTGTCGTGTGGGTTTTGACGTAAACATGTAAATGTGACATGTTTGGCCAATGTCCTGATGCTTTTTAACCCATACAATTTTTTTATGCACTTTTGACCTTGATGAAAACTCAAGGTCTATTATTCCAGCATATCTGTATATCTAAAAAGAAGTCAGCATGGGACATCAGGTAATTTGGATTGAAAAGGGTGATACGAAACAGCGAATTTTTATCTAAAGTTCGTCTAACCATATACACTATCACTCTTACTGACTACTGTACAACTCAAATTCTCACGTCAGCAATCATCTTTCACAAGGTTTTAGCACATACAATATTTTCAAAATATAAAATATGATTATATATATATTTAACAAGATTTCACATAAACACGTGAAATAACAAACAATGATCAAAACGCAATATGAAAAGGGAAAAAAGACTAAAATCTTTCAACCGTAACAAGTCGTCTTTCTCAGAGTCAAAAACCAAACTGAAACACTAGATGTAGAAACATCTTTCCCTAAACATCCCTCTCTGGACATTTGTCCTTTCCTACACTTTACACCCTTTTAAAATACTTCCCTCCCACTCTTCTCAACCCCTCACCAGATATTTCTGCAGCTAGTGTTTCAGTTGGGTTTCTGTCTCTAACGAAGATCCCTTGTTACGTTTGAAAGATCTTAGTATTTTTTTTACCTATTTCATATTGTAGTTTGATCATTGATTTATAATATAAATATACTTAAACAGTTTTGTATATATAACCAAACTATGCAGAGAAAAGAACAGGAAAAGCACTTACTGAGACTAATATTTTGAACAGGCAGTTTGTCATCAGGGAAAATATCAACAGGATTGCCGAGACGTTGAAAACCAACAATGTTGCCGCATGTATGCCCGGTCACAAAGAATAAGTTATAGAAAAATCAATTTAAAAATAAGTATAGGATACGGAATAAGAAAACAAATAATAAATAAAAAGAAACTGAAGGAAGAACCAGAAATGAAATAAATACATAAGAAGTAAAAATAATATGCTTCAATAAAATTAGAGGTAATTAAAAGTAATAATAGTAATAATATAATAATAATTAAATAATAAAAATTTATAATAAATATAACTATAAGTGAAAATACAATGAGCTAATTAAATCTTTATCCTTAGTTTATAGATTTAGTGTTAGTTTGAGTTAGGCAAAATTTAGGACTCCCAATGTGGAATCAGTCTTCATTGTGTGGTATCACAAAGGTCTAATGTTCGGCCTTGTGGGTCTACTACTGCAACCTAATCCATTTCTAGATAGTAGATTGCTAGATACTGCAACCTATGTATTGCTGCGGAATAATTTTTGAAAACATCATGAAGCTTAAGTGGACAGTTTCTGGTGGTCTTGTTTTTCGTTTTTTTTTTTTTTTTTGTTGCGGAATATATTTCATTTTTAACAGATGTATTTGAAGTTTTAAGCCATAACTTAACATGTCACATGTTTGTAATATTCTGTAAACATACAACCTACACACCTACAGACAGTCTCTCACTGACTCAATCACTCAGATATCCTCATCAAAAAACATTAATAATAATATATATTCAGAGAACTTAAAAATGTAATTTGAATTTTGTTTTTTCTTGGAACTTGTCAAAAATCATTTGAAAGGAGTTAAAACTTTATTTTTATATCCTTTTTCTGGTTAAAAGAAATGTCTGACATTTACTCTTTGTCTAAAATACTAGTTATTCAATCAAAGAAAACATACATGTTGCATTAGAAAAAAACTTTCTATTAGGTAAGAGTTGTTTAATTGAAAATCATCCATATATCAAATCCTACGTTTTCTTCACTGAACAAAACGTAAGAGGTAAGATGTTACAGTTTTACAAAAACCTCTATGGCACAGGCACCAATATCCTTTTATTGAATATGTTTTTATTACCAGATATCCTGCTATACTGTTGATTTGTTTTCTCTTGAAACCAAGAGTTTGTGTCTCCGGAAGAAGAGTGATGCTCGCTCCAGCGACCACAGGTGAACTTGTAGAAGTCCTGGCAGGGGTCCACTCGGGAATCCATACTTTCTATCAGCATTGCAGCTGGAATATATCGTCTCTTTTTTAATATACCTCAAATTCATTTGTACTCTAAATATCATTGAGTGATAAAAGATGTTTATATATTTCATAGAATTGATTTTATTTTAATCATGGCAATGTATATTGGCTATAATATGGCAATATATAAATATGGCAATGTATATTGGTTAAATTCATACAAATTAGGTTTTACTACAAACTATATGAGACACATAGAGAGGAATTAATCTTTAGTACAATGGTTTCCAAAAGCTTTCGTGTCACGGAAAATATATAATACCAGTAAAGAATATATATTGACGAACTGTCTTCAATGTAAAATACATTTATTTACTAAGCTTGGAAAACTAGTTTATGTGATCAGTATAAAAACGAAAAACGAATTTTTTTTTAATAAAACGTAAAAAAAAAAGTTTCCTCCTGTTGTCAAATTAGTCAGACAGTTGCTACATGAACTTTTAACGTTAAAGTATGGGCATTTCCATCTATCAAATCTATTAGGAAATGACAAAAGAGAATCAAGACTAGGAATGGAAACTCTAGAACTATAATAACATAAAAATTTATCAAAATTACATTAAAAAATCCATCTAACTCACTTATAGTCTATCTATAGCAATAAATAAACTCTATTACAATTTGTATCCTTTGTGGATAGTTTTCCTATATATATATATATATATATATATATATATATATATATATATATATATATATATATATATATGAAAACAGGTGAAATATACCAATATATAATTCTAAACTAATACTTCATACGTATTAATATTTTCCTTTAACAGCAATGTAAATAAATAAATAAAATAGAAAGCCCACAACCAAAAATATCTGTAAAAGGATGTAATTTCTTAAGATGTCTTAAATAATAGTGGCATATATGCAAATTGGATATAATTGAAGTGACGAAACTGTCGGGTTATCTCAGTGGAATGAATAATGATTCTCTGCTATCAGTTTTGCAGCATAAACATATCTAAATCTTTTTTGGGGTCATTTATTTATTAATTAGATAAACAGTTATGATCGTACACAATATAGGTCAATAACTTTGATTCGATTTGATATTGAGGATTTAAAACAATATAGGTCAATATTTGACTGCTACTTAATAGCATTGATTCCTAATGTAGTGAATGCTTAGTGAACATAATTTTAGGTAGTGAAAATATTTTAGTATAAATAATTTTGAGAGATTAAAATATAACCAAAACAAAATTAAAATAGTTCAAATTATATCAATAGATAAAAACTACACCATTCTAAATGACAGTATTAAATAATAATAAAATATTATTTGCTAAATTTCAGTTATCTTTAATTTTTTGCAACCGACAAAATAGTAATTCAATGTTTTGAAAATTTAATTAATAAATATTCTAGAAAGAATAATGTTTTGAAAACTTTATTTGAAATTAAAAAAAAGTTATAATTACTAGCATTTCTTTAAATAGTAACATATTTGGTATACTATAAGATGAAAACTAACAACTAGTTTAATTAACTTAAAATATCCAGTAACCAGACCAAACTTTGATCACCTTGAAAATAATCACACTTCCACTATTGAGCTATAAACACAATAACTATTGAGTGAGTTATCGCAGTTTCACTATAAAGATAGTGGATATGATTTTTTAAACTAATCTTAACTAATAGTAATTTTTTCAAGAAACTGCTTATTAAAACAGAAAATGTAAGTTTTAGAAGTAGCTTTTATGAACTTCACTTATATAGTTTCATATTTATATAATAAATATTTACTATCTCATAAAGAGACGGGTATATTAATGAGCACACTTTGTATTTTAACATACCTGAACGAATGCATTCGCGGCTGTAGCATACTGCAACTGGATCACGTCCTGTAAAAAAGTATTTTGTAGTAAGCGACCAATTTCTAGCATTTTCTTATGACATGTTTCATTTGATTTTATTCTCTAAATAAATTTAAATACATTACTAATAAAAATCATTTAAAGTAGTTTAAATTGGAGTTTGATGACAGCTTTTTTTTATTAATTTGGGACAAATATCAACAAATGTTTTCGTGCACTGCAGACCACATTGTAATTAGTAGTTTCTTATTAGAAGATCTATACCACGGTTTCCCAAACTTTTTCAGACTGGCGCCCCCTTGTCTTCTAGAATAGACTGCCAGCGCCCCCTTGTCTTCTAGAATAGCCTGCCAGCGCCCCCTACCCCATAAAAAAGGACTAATGTCCAGAAAGGGATGTTTGGGGAAAGAAAGAAGTACACTAAGAAAGAGTAAAAAAACCATCCTCTAGCTGTCATGCAATCTACAGCCACAATCTATCTTTACAGAATTGAGATTGTGGTCTACTATTTATATAGGTAACGATCATTTTATTCTTATATCGACCGAAAACTCATTTACTTCCGATCAAGGCTGACCTCTTAATCCATAGAACATACGTGAAAGAGCAGCTTATCTTTTTATCCCCTTTATTTTGACCGAAAACTCTCTTTTACTTTCGACCGGGGCTGACCCCTTAATCCTCAGTTAAAAAAGCGGCACATCTTTTGAAATTCTTATTTCTAATTTTTATTCCTTGTATGGTTTTTGATGGTTACCGCCAACAGTTTGGGACGACGGTGTAAGTATTGTAGCAGCGCGCTGCTACATTAGCTACACTGTCGCCACCAACCATCTATTTTTTAGTTACAGCCCCCCAAACCGCATATTTTTGCGTTACCGCCCCACAACCGCCTATTTTTGCGTTACCGCCCACTTTGGGAAACGCTGATCTATACTGTTGAATTATTGTACTATGTTTGTATTACATACAATATTATACACTATGCTATATACTATATTATGTATTATATACTATATTTACATGACATTAGTTTGTCATGTGAAAAATTCGTTTCCATTGCAGTATCGTTGTTTATTCATTTAAGAACCATTATGCATTAAGATTTACAAAAGCATTAAAACAAAATAATAGGTTATGGCTGTCTGAACAAGGATAGTAATTCAACCTTTCAAGTTCAGAAAGCATAGAGATTATTCATCCAACAGTTAAAAGTTTGATATTAATCCAAATACTTCTGGAGTTAAATGCTTGCTCTCACAATAATTTTTCTCCATTTTTGCTATTTCAAAGAACTCTGGACTATTTTCTATTCAACTATACTATAAGTAAATCTATTCTTATTTTTTATCAATATCAAATTATTATGTAATCCATTAATAATAAAGTACAAATAATCACTTTTATAGAATAATCATAATAGAAAACTGTTTTTTGTAACAGTCCTCATCACTATTGAAAATTTGTAAATTTTTTTCTCAAGTTAGACTCTTATTAAGACAATACTTTAGATGACATTTAAAGTTTCTAGAATTTTCAAATATGGAGTTAAAATTTGTACCTACTTTTGCATAAAACATCATAATGTACCTTTCCAACGCTTCAATATTACCCAAAACCAATAAAAGTCTCTATTGCATCAAAATATGTGTATGTTTTTTTTCAAACAGTTTATTATGATATTTCAAACAGTGAGACATACAATTTGTTCCAAAATGTCTTATGAACATCCACCCAGTCACAGGCACATATAATCAAACTACTACTTTGATATCAACAATGATGATGTACTTTTACCATATTTCAAAACTACCCCATTATAAATGATTTGTATGTGTGTGTAAGTTTCATTTGTGAGAATACAATTAGTTGACCTTTCTGGAAAGTACAAATGATATGCTTTAAGGATTAAACGATTTCAGCCACATGGATGTATACCTTTTCTAGACATAAATTATGGTTTTCAATGAATCTCCAAAGTACAATCGAAAAATATATTATTTTCAAAATTTAATGCACTAACTTTCATAACTTTTCAATTTGATAATTAAATATTATTACTAATTTTGTTTCATGTATCAATGTTTTTTGTATTTAATCCTTGCTTTTTAGTAATTTATGAAAGATGAAGCAGCATCTCTAGAATTATTTGATATTAATCGAACAAAATATTTAACAGAAAAATGTTAAATATATTTTAATATGTTTAAATGTTAACTATGATGAAACATATTGATTGCTTTGAAATGGAAATTACCTTTAAATTATTAGGAAAATATGTAGTTGAATTGTAGGGTAAAATTTTTATATGTGGAGACCATTTCATAAGATTTTTACCCTACAATGAGTAAATACCACATAATAATTGATTGCACTACTTTAGAATGTAGTTGAATATTAATTATTTTAGAAAAGGTCGATATTTTAAAGTAGAATGTAACCCTGGTGTAATTGAAGAAGTTTCGTGTTCAATATCAGTGTCATCAAGCGACTGAATCACCCGCTGATCACATCATTAGACGCTTCATCGATTTCCAAAATCTATAAATTCCTACATTACTTTTGTCAAAAATACAACATAATAAAATATTTTATCGCATACTTCCGTTCAATTAGTTAGAATACATTACACAGTAACTACCAGAAGTTTAACAATATTTGAACAGGAAACAAACTAACAAACAATTAATAAAAAACTGTTATTATTTTGAGACATCTGTAGGTAGTATCTATAGACATGTATCCTTGTTGCTTTAGATACGATGTTAGTGCAGTAAACAACATAAACTATTTCAATAAGACGAAAGGTTTTGTTTTATTATTTCATATGAAATATATTCAAGCAGGGAGGAAGAACTCAAAAAAGAAATAAAAAACATAATATTGTGATAATAAATTGCTCGAGGAGCAGTGTCAGTAAAAAAAACTGTCCAACAAAAAAATCAGCACAGCAAATAAACTAATGCTTTGAAATTGCAACGGCAGTTATCTATAAACATCTGAACATTTGGTAAGAAAGGAATACTTATATAAAAAACGGATACATTTGTTTTTTAGGACTATAAATTTATAACCTTTTATAAATAACACTCTCGTTATTTCCCTTACACAAAACCCTTGCAGGTAGTAATTCAGGCCAAGAGGTCACTCACCCCACAGGATGAATGACCAGGTTATCTCAAACTTGAAGAAAAACAACCCCTACTATCTTCACTTTGCATATATAATAAACCAGAAAACTCTCCCAAGAAGTTATTCACGTCCTGATAATGAATGTTAATCATTCGTAACATGTTGACTATCGGAAATGTATTTTATTGTTTAGACGAAATAACGAGAGTGTTATGTAGAAAAATTAAGAAACTTGTTAAGAAACAGGTATCAGTTAAGTTTAATGTAATTACCAATACAACACTATTTTTCTAATATATAAGGTAAAGTAAAATACAAAGACAAAGAAATAACAGACAGATATTTTTAGAAATGTTTGGAAGAAATTATTAAAAACAATTATTTTCTCTTGAGATTGAAACAATGTGTGATGCTCTTGTTGAGCAGTCAGATATGGGCTTCCTTTCAACCTAGTAGAGTAACACTTTTTCTACAGGACAGAATTCGATATGAGTACACATATACAGGACAGAACATGAGTCCAGCGGATATCCTGCCCTACAGATGGTATAAATAGTAAAGAGCTTTTCTCAAGTAGCAGTCCATTGAACTCAGTAGTTAGGTTTAACTGTTGATTTTGGATTGGTTTAATTCTGGACAAATGTGTTGGTTTTACTGAAATTAATTTTATTGTAAAATTCTTATTAATTTAAATATTAAATATTGATCTGAAATAAAAATTAAAATATTTTAAAGGATAACATTTTAAAATAAAAATCACTTTAAAATATCATTTTATTTACAATGTTTGGTATTATAGAATTCATTGTTATTAGTAAACATCAAAACCAAAAATTATCAAAAAATGCTTGATATGAAAACATCTTATTATAACATTTACACGAAATCAATTTGAATCGTTGTGAAGCTTTATATTAAATATTTTGCAGGTCATTTAGTTGTATCATTGTTACTGTATATTGATTTTTTTACAGTTGTGTTGCATGCTTACTAGAAATTTCGTAATATCAATTAACTTTTACTATCCAATAAGAAAGAGAAGACAATGGAAAGAAAATATAATTGGTATATTGGCTAGAAAAAAGCCGGGCTAAGTGAAGTGGTTGTGTTCGGGGTGAAAGAACCCGTCGATAAAAGCGACAAAGGGGAAGTGATGGTATCGTGTGGTATTTGACAGGCGACGCGGCATGCATCTATAGAGGATTTGCAAACACCTGACCACTTCCTCCAATCAACCTAAACAAACCACATTCTAGTAATGTGTTTGGCTTCGTCTCCATGACGAGCAATCATCATGTAATGCTCATCCAAAACCAACCCTTGTAATTAAAACCAAGCAGAATCCATATGCATTCTACAGGAAATGTAATTTTCATTCATTTTCACACAACATTCACTTTTAAAACAAAATAATTTCTTAAATAAAACTACTAAATTAAGATTTCTTTTTTATGGATACGAATTCTTAGTTTGAATTTTATATTAATATGAATGTTAATGTTTCTTGTATCAATTCATTTTTTTAATAATTTATTTTCATATATTTTTATTTTATTTCATCTAACCAGACTAATTGAAAATAATCTACAAACCGAAATATCACATTTTTTCATCATAAAATTTGATTGTAATTTATCAAGCCTTTATAAATTCCCTTGCAAGATAACGAAAACAAATTGACGATGTAATTAACTTCTCAAACTCTGACAGTCTTATCTGATAAGTATCATATTACCTTCCTCACCCTACCATTCCCTTTAACAATTTGATTAATAACAAGAGTACATTTTAGCGTTCCTTAATTTAATTATGAGTTACCACTACTACTATTAGTTATTAGATGTAAGAATTTATTTTTCTTTATAATATGTTAAATAATTGTTTGAATAGTCGAATGCCTTATTCATTTCCTGGATAAAAGTTACGTTTAAAAATGTTTACTATTTTGTTGTTCATTTTTTTGCGTAATTATTGTATGCAGAGTGATCAAACCATTTATAATAATTTAAGCAATTAATTGTATACAATTCTTTAAATTGAAATCCATACTTCAATTTCATAAACACAAAAAATTAAGGTGAAAGCACTTGTTCAAATTTTCTAGGAACTCATATTAATTTTTCTGAAAGTGATCTTAAAAGTTTTAAAAGAAGAATAATTTGAACAAATTATATTTAAAATATATTATTTATATTCATTGTAATATGACCCCAGACCACTATATTTTATGTATTATTTTAAGCGGTAACCGTATTTTTTTATTTCCAAAAAATTTTCGCTTTGCGTATGATAGTTTAAATAATTAGACTCAGAGTCAATGCAAAGAGTTCTAGGTGAAGACTGATTTTTGTCCAACTCCTATTTATAAGTTTAAGCTTGGTATACACCTTTTCACAAAAGAACGCGATGTGGGTCTCTTCAGAGTATTTCAAAGTAAATTTTTATTAATTGTCTGCTAGATGTCTAAGAATTGAACTTCAAAGAAGTCACTTCAGTCAATTATATTCTTCAAATATAATTGGTATTAGAAATAGAATAAACTATCTTATCTCGTAGAGTGCTGCTGGAGCTATCCAACCGGTCGCATAGCTTAATTATTCAGGATTAAGTCCATATTAATAACTAAATTGATATTTTGAACAATCAGTGAGGCTCAGGAACGCGTATAGGTCAACACAGGTCGAAAAGCTATAAATAACATAAGAATCTGTGAGAAATAAGAACTCCTGTTATGATGAATGTTTCAAACACCGGCAAAAGTTAGCCATCATAGAACGATTAAAATAGAAAATAGAGTATGAGAGGCGTTATCAAACCAACCATCCTGGCCATAATACACTCGACTTTCAAAATAAATCAAAAAATATCTTTCTGTCTTCATATCCTCTTCTGAACTTATACTGCTAACAAATTGTTATTCGAAATCTCGATTTTACTAATTATTTTATTTTGTTTGTTGTAATTTTTAGTTTCAATTAATTTTGTTGAAAACAAATTTTTGTCAATTTTTAATATATATGGAAATATTTTTTTTAGTTAGTAATTACATAACATCTTATTTGAAATAACTCGGTATGGAGGTTAATTTTAACAGATCTTGTTAAAAAACCGATATGAGGGATTTTAACGTTAATAGTCAATACAAGATCTAATGCTGTGTTAAATCAAAGATAGGCATTTAGAAATAGTTCTATATTTGATCACCGCCCATTTCTTTCTTGTTCAAAAAATGATGAAACACACGAGGGATCTATCTATCAAATCATCTTTCATGCAACTTTGACTATTAACTGTTGTGTTACGGAGCAAGTTTCAGACATCGCATGATTGCGAATATTCAACAAAAGTCTTTTAATAGCAAGGTGAAATTCATAGAAACAAAACAAATAACAGTCAGTTAGTTATATTTCAGTTTTTGAACAGTATCCACTATATCACAGAAAAACAACTCTTAATTTACGTACGCCGATATTTAGTTGCATTAAATCTATGATAACATATATACTGAAGCTTGCCATTTCTTAAACAATTATTTCTATTATAATAGTAATCAATATTATTACTATTGTTATTATTACCAGATCAGTATTATTATTAATATTATTACTATCGTAAACCATATTCAGTTTACGATTGTAAAATTCGTCTTTGATTTAATGGTTTTGAATAGCTCGAAAAATGAAGTAAATAAGAAGGTATCTAATAAATTTGTATATATATATATATATATATATATACAGCCTTTATCAGCCTTTGTCATTATCAGCCTTTGGAGCGATTCACTTCTTTTCCTGAAGACGAGGACATCGAAATATAGTAGTGAGTTCAGTAATTTCCTTTCTATGTGTTCTTTTTAAATTCTAGTTTATATATATATATATTACGGTATAATGGCACGTACTAAGCAGACTGCTAGAAAATCTACTGGAGGTAAAGCACCTCGAAAGCAGCTAGCTACCAAAGCTGCCAGAAAGAGTGATCCGGCTACTGGTGGCGTAAAGAAACCACACAGGTATAGGCCAGGCACGGTAGCTTTGAGGGAAATCAGGCGTTATCAGAAAAGTACTGAACTTCTGATAAGGAAACTTCCATTCCAGCGGCTGGTGAGGGAAATTGCACAAGATTTCAAAACGGACTTACGTTTCCAGAGTTCTGCTGTTATGGCTCTTCAGGAAGCAAGTAAGGCATACTTAGTTGGTTTGTTTGAAGACACCAATTTGAGCGCTATTCATGCCAAATGTATATATATATATATATATATATAATATATATATATATCGTTGAACAGCAGACCGTATTTCACTGATGTCATTTTCTTCACTAGTTTTTCAGGGTTTCTGAATACCTTCTTCTTTCCTTCATCCAAACGTTGGAGAATGTTAATTAAGTTGGAACCGACATGTTTCGACTGGCTTCCAGTCATCTTCAGAAAAATACGGTCACCTGTTCAACGAAATATGCTTAAATGAAGTACTGCTTCCAAATTTTACAAATATATATATATATATATATATACGACTATTGAACTGTATTACATTCGTAAAAGAATTATTAAAACTTACATTGTATTTTGTTTTTAATTTCTATACGTAGACTTAATTTAATAAAACATAATTGAAATTAGGAAATGTAATACGCTACTATCAAATAATAGCTTGCCAAAGGGAAATCAACTACCGTAAACTGCAGATTTTCATTTTTTTAACTTTTCAATTTTAACTTTCAATACTTTCCAAATGTAAAACTTGTTGTTGTTTATGACTCTGTTTAGTCATTTAGTTCAATATAATTATTTCATTTTTGTTTATAAATTTAATTAAAATTAAAAACATAAAATAACTTTTAGATTCATTCAACTGAACAATCTGTTCGATATTATATGATATCATGACAACTTATATAATACATGAATTATATATAAATATGGAAGAAAAATCGACAACATAATCTAGAAATGTAATAAGTTGTGGAAGAAATAATCATATGTTTAAGAACTATGCAGTATAATCAACTATATGAATGACGTCAAGTGGTTTCATAAAACTATATTAATAGTAAATACATTTTGATAATAAATAATCAAAAAACTCAATAATCAATTAGTTCAAAATAAACAAATTCAATTAATACTGCTATCAACTATATGATAGATGATGTTTAATTAAACTTAGTTTGAATGAAAGCCCAATGAGTGGAAACAAAAGAGATATGTCAATCCAAAATTTTAATTAATATCATTGAAAGGGTGGCATGTTAGAGGAAAGAATATGCTGTCAAACTCAGCTGTTATATCCCCACACCGCATTAAACCCGGAGGTGTTAATATTTTATTATATTAAACTTTTCTGTACAGTCATAAAATTTGTTCATAATTTTAATGACATAAATTTAATGAAATCATTGATATTTAAATCTTTTTTGTTAAGTAAGTTTTTTGAATAGATAAATAAAAATTTAAGATAGTTACCTGATGACTATCTTGAGTTTACTGTATGTAGCTAATCTCTATTATTATTGTAAAAATCATTAATAATTAATTCCAAGGAAGGACATAATATCTTCCTTTTAGACAAAATATCTTAATTTTGACAAACGTGATGGTATTACTTTGAGCATTTATTATAACTAGTATTTTCACATATCTCCTTCTTTTATTGAGTATTCTTACAAGTAAAATACATCATACGTATGTTCTACCTTTCACAAAACTTATTCTTAGATAGAGTGTTACACAGAAGGCTAGTACATAGTTCCTAAATTATAAAACCTTCATATTTTTGCACGCATATTATTTAATTTATACAAATAAAAACTTTTAAAATTCAAAATTATATAGCCAGTTATCATTTGAAATTTACATATGATGAGATGGTAATAACCGTTTCTACATATAAATCTTCTAAACAGACAACTAGTTTAAAATATTGTGTTCTGTTTAAAGAACTTCAGGTTACATTACCAGAAGGTACCGCACGAATGATACTAAGTATTTGAAACGCGTAGGCTGTTTAAAACTCCTTCATGTGGAGACTCATATTCCTTTCTTAACATATTAAAAATGTTCGATTTGACCAATGTATGTAAAGACAATAGCTCAACAGGGTCTTTATTCCTGAATTTTACTATCACTAATATTGCAAGCATAAATATGTATATATTAATTAAATTAAACACACTATTTATTTATGCCATTGACACAATATTTATAGTAAAGTTATATATATATATATATATATATATATTTCGTTGAACAGCTGACCGTATTTCGCTGATGTCATTTTCTTCACTAGTTTTTCAAGGTTTCTGAATACCTTCTTCTTTCCTTCATCCAAACAGAAACCTTGAAAAACTAGTGAAGAAAATGACATCAGCGAAATACGGTCAGCTGTTCAACGAAATATGCTTAAAAGAAGGACTGCTTCCAAATTTTACATATATATATATATATATATATATATATATATATAGCTTATCGACCACTGATATTTCAAGTTCACAGAAGGGGTTATTGAGGATTTTGGTCATAAACATACAACTCCTGATTATAAGCCAACGTTTCGCCAAAAGTTGTTTGGCATTTTCAAGGCTAAAAAACAATTTATTAACGACATAAGTAAAGCAAGATAAATACATCCACGGATACCAACCAACAGAAAAAAAACCAAACAAACAAAAAATTCAGTATGGTTTAAACAAAGAATGTCTGTTTTTAAATAATAAATAATAATACTAGGTATTTTATTAACATTTTGTGATTCTCTTAGTACTAAATTTTTTGAAAATGCCAAACAACTTTTGGTGAAACGTCGACTTATAATCAGGAGTTGTATGTTTATGACCAAAATCCTCAACAACTCCTTCGGTGAATTTTAATATATATAATATTGGAAATTACACCAAACTTACCTGTTCCTGTTTCTTAACAAGTTTCTTAATTTTGCTAAATAACTATTTATGTTGACGATTTATGTTCTTTTTTCAAAACAATAAAGTGCATCTCTTATAGTCGTCATGTTTCGAATGATCAACATTCATCATCAGGACGTGAATAACTTCTCTCGACCATACGATAAGAATTTTACCCAACGATAGAGAAAGTAGGTATATATTCCTAGAAATGAAAACTTATATAAAGTTTTCAAAACTGTCAGGAAATTATTTTTCTATTTCATTTTACTGTAACAAATTTAGTTTCCTGTGACTTCTTTGGTTATAGTAATTTTTCATTTGCTCTCTTGTAATCAACAGTTAAATTTTTACATAATTATATAACTAACTCTAATCAGTATGTAATGAAACTAATGATTAATATGTAACAAATAATTAATTTAACAATAATATGAAGTTTATTAATATACTAATATTACCTATTATTTTTTTTTCATTTTTACTAATAATTAATACACCTAAGAATTGGCTTTAATTTATTTGAAATCATAATCATTTTAACTGCATTCACGATTCAGTTTACCGACGATAAATATTTTTTAAAAGTTAATACTAGTGAAAAATGACAATGAGTTTTTGTTTGGCATATCTGAGAAACTTGAAAATCAAATATTGTGTTTAATTAACATGCAAGATTAGATATTTTTATCAAGCGTATGAAAACTTACCGATCAATGAATTAACTTATGTATTGAAAATGAGTGAGGGCAAATCTGAAAGAGATATTTGAAAAAAGGTTTATAATTTAGAGAAAATCTTTTAACTGACTCGTCTTTTATCACTTCTTAATAAGACTATTAATAATTAAAGTGTCTGTAAAAGATATACTTACTTAAGGATGCGACACAAGCCAATGTAATGATGAGAACAAGAATGAGGAGGAGTAAGAGGGCAATAGCTAGCCAGAGCTTCTTCTCGAGAGATGTAAGTCCAAACTTAAGCGTCTTCAACAATCTACAAAACAACTCTCTCCCTAAACCATCATCGAAATCACATTTGAAACTATCATAGCTTCTTAAATATTATTTGTTGAAATTATTTTAAAATTAAAAAACCTTCTTTGCACACAAAAAAATTTACTTTTGAGCACAGATTAAAACCTTTTAATTTAATAATATCAACGTAGTGTATATCGTAAGTCATGTCTTCTTGCACTGTATACTATGCACTAAATGGAATAATATATGCAAAAATCAGTTAAATCTTTATCTAAAAGCAAAAAAGAATTATGCTAAATTTTGAAATTATCATAAAAAAATTTGAAAATGTAAATATTCTTTAAAATAATCATTGACAAAATAACCTGAAATAAAGTATTTTTCCTCCGATAATGAATATGCCGGTTACTTGTTACGATAGTGAAAAAGAAAAAAACCGCCAAATGTGGAAACTAATAAAATACTATTAGTGTAAATTTCTGTCTTGCATTTTTTATTTTAAATTATAAGTAAGAACTTGTATGAGTTCTACAGGTAGAAGTATGGTACGTACCTACTTTTAACATTTTATTGAACTATAAAGTCATGCTTTTGGAAAATATTCACTAAATCTTGTAAACCTCTTCTGTGGGTTTTAAAGTACTAACATATTGTAATGATGATTATACAAGTTTGATATTTTACACAAACTATTACTTTTTTAAGTAATACCGAAGTATTACTTCAGTTCATTATCTTTTTACCCTAAAATACGTTAGAATTAATACCAAAATACTCTAACTTTTTTAGTTACAATACCGAAAAAAATACATGAATAATAACTTGCATTAAATTTTATAAAAGTACACTTGATATGGTTTAGTAAAAAGAGAGATTTTTCCAAACTGTTTTTAAAAGTTTTAATATAATTAAAAGTTTGTCCTTTGCTTTTTAAGATTTATTTATTTTCACACATATCCGTTCTGAAAAAAGTTCTGTATATGCAAGTTGTTATAATTTAACCTGTTGATCAATTTGTTGAACTTTCATTCGTCTGAATAATTTTTTAAATTCTTTGACATATAATTAAGAATTTGTTAAATAAAAATGGTAAAGACTATATTAAATAAAATAATAGTTTCTTTTTGGAAAATTTTGTGTAGAGAAGTTTGTGTTTTGGAATACCGTCGGATGAGGAGGACACGTATATTGACAGGCGATTGACGTGAGGGTGTGCTGCGCTCACTGGCTACTACCTGGTTTTTGTAGACTTGACGGGCACCAGTTGCTCGCTACTAGTGGCGACGTCGTTGGCCGCACCCCGGGACGTCATGCCTCCGAGTGTGGCCCCGTTCGCCGGCCCATCTCCTCAGCCTCTACTCCTGCACTGATTGCCTCTGTTTGCCCTCGACGTCGCCCAGGTAACCCTTATTCTGGTTATTGCCCTGCCCACTCCTCCCTCTACGATTTTCAAGCTCTAAACACAAATCGCTCTTCTACAAAGAACTTTATAAACAATTCATTATTAATCATTTTTCTTTATCAAACAATTCAAAGGAGTAAAACTGAACATTATTGAACCTTTTGTCTTTGAAATGGCCTTCAGCTTTATACTATGACAGAATTCCCACTGTTTATAGCAAGCTTGTATCAATATTTTCTCTAACTACTATTCTGTATGCTTTACGAACATATTAACTATAGTAATAATTAAAAAATATAATTAATTACAAAATAAATAATTAAAAAATCAATGTATTAATAACTGAAGTAATTTTGTTAGATCAGATCAAATATTGTCTTGTTCTCCATTTTAATACATTTCATCATTCTCATTCATCAATGATAACAGCATACAGTCAAGAAATGAAAAGTTGAAATATTAAATAGTAGTGTTAACAAAAAAAAATTTTAAAAATAATTCATTCATGTGCACATTCTTTTAAATTAAAGAGAAACATAATTCAAACAAATAAATGTATAGACACATGCATGAACATTTGCAACAAGTAAAATAAAAGAAAGTATTAATTTTAATCAAACAAAGATGACAAAGTAAAGCAGAATTGACAAAGGGTAAATGTTAACAAAAGTATGATAAATATGACCATTCTAGGCAACTATACAATCAATAAAGTTGTATACAACTTATCTATTCCTCTGCAACAGTTTTAAATTTCATTAAATGTAAGATTCCAGTGTAGGAAAATTAACTTAGATTTTCTGCAATTGGAGAAGTTTAGGGTGTTAAAAGTACTTTTGACTGAAGTCAAATGTAGCATTACCATATTTTTTTAGTAACATTTCTAATAAGTCAAATCATTTCTAATCCAATTACCGGGCTTAAGGTATTTCATTTTAATACTGAGGTACGGAATAATATATGGCTTCCATTTTTGTAAATGTGATTGAGACAAATTTCAATTTACTGTCACTCATGCGATATTTACAATTGACTGTACTCTTGTTTTATGTTAATCACACTGAATTCTGATTCTGTTTCTTAAACATTACTACGTAAGTAAGCATCAGCGTTTTGTTGTTGATCACAAATTTTTGAAAGATTTTTTTATAATTTACAAGTAATAACAAGTGAATTTTTTTAATGGGTATTTTTTTCAAAATCAACGTGTTTTAGTTTTTGTAAAAAAAAAATGAATAAGAAATACAGCAAAAGCCTTGAATCCAGCGAAAAAAAGTAAGTTTTATTTAATTTACTGTTTACGGGGGAAAAAGTACGTCCTGAGTGTTACTATATGAAGATAAGATTATAAATGGCTAGAGAAATGATCACATATTTAAACTTTCGTTAAACACGAAAGTTAAATCTAAATGAGGGGTTAATACTCTAAGAAATAAATAAGTTGGTAGGCTTCCCAGCAATTACTCTATATTGAAATGGTTATACCATGTTAATACTAGATACGGGAGTGGTTACATAACGGGACTATTTTTATAGATATGATAACTCTTGCTTTCTTTCAAACAAAGATTTCAAAATCATTGAGAAAGATAATTATTGTTTGATTTAATCAAATTATAACATCTTTATCATGTAAGATTGTTTCACAAAAATATTTTGTTTATAAAAAGAGGATTCTAACATAACCACAGGTCATTTACAGTTATCTCTATTGAAATTCACTGTTGCAAATAAAACCACTTACAACAGAAAGTGGTCTTAAGCAGTGGAGGGATTCAAATTTTTTAAGAACTGGTTTGTGCGAACCGGTGCTTAAAATATTATGAGTTTAGAAACTAAATTGTTTAGTTATATATAGGTAGGCTACCTATATGCGCAAACTACATTGTCATACATGCACAAGTTACGTGAGTCACGCGACACTTGTGGAGTTTGATAGTGAGCTAATTAATACGGTCTGAATAGGGGTTTGCGTAATTTTAACAACCGGTTCGCTGAACTCATAATATTTTAAGCACCGGTGCGAACCGGCTGAATCCCGGTGAATCCCAACACTGGTCTTAAGTATTTGTTAACAAGGAAGGATTAGATCTCACGTACCTCGTTAGTTGTATGACGATACCGAACGCTCCTACCCACTCATTAAACAGCATATTAGGTGCTGAGTTAAAATTCATGTTCCGTCCATTCAGTGAATATAGTAGGAAATTTTTAAAATGTAATTATATCTTTTGAAACATGCTGAATAACACCGTTTTTATGTTGAAATATACTATCTTCATCTAAATTTAAATATATATTACATAATTTGGTGTTTTTAATATTATTTCTTGTTTAGTAAAATAATGATTATACTTTAAAAAAAATTTCAATTATACTGTATTTGAAAAATTTAAACTAATATCCGCTATTTTCAGTGAACAGACAAATGGAGAAAATAAAAGTGAAGAATGTGTGATAAACAAACTGGAAGCAATTTTGACTCTTTATAAAAACGAGGAAGGCTTGATTTACTGGAAAGAGTTGGAGAATGTAAGTCAATGGAGAGAATGACTTATTTACTTGGAGGAAGTACTGTTTTGTTAATCATTGGAAGATTAGTTCT
This sequence comes from Hermatobates lingyangjiaoensis, assembly GCA_026182355.1. NCBI lineage: Eukaryota > Metazoa > Arthropoda > Insecta > Hemiptera > Hermatobatidae > Hermatobates > Hermatobates lingyangjiaoensis. The sequence goes on from JAPFBL010000014.1 coordinate 7,885,696, forward strand.
GTTGATTTATCTGAAACACTGAACTCTATCAGAATATATTAATAAATTTATATTAATTGTAATTCAGACAATGCTACTTGCTAGATTTATCTCGTCTGTGTGTTTCTATACAGCATACGTTTCAAAATGATCTCATGAATTATATTACTTTAATAATTTACTAGTTAACTTCAATAAACAGTTCTTGCAAAATAATTATATTAATGTACTAATTAATTCATATTTACGTTATCATTATTAGTATGATCATATTGAAAAGTTTTACTTGTAATTACTAATTTAAGCAATTTTATCTTTCTTTCAGGGCTTTCAGTGCCAGGGCATATATGCCTATAAGGACCCTATTCTGAAAAAGTTAAAGGAAAGAGCTTCAAATACGTTTCCGACTATACGACTTGAAAATCTAAAATTGCATTCTCGTGAATATAGAAAGTATTTTATTTCTTTCCTTACAAATAGGATAAAGAGTATGTAGGGAATAGAGAGAATGGAATATGGGAGGGAGAGGGAATGAAAAAGGGAGAGTGATTAAGATCTGGAGCAAAGGAAGTGATCCATACTTGTTAGATAATATCAGAGAGGGATTAAATGGTTGGTTCACTACAGTTATTTACAGCAAAAATGCTATGAAAATAGAGTAATTTTGAAAATATTTTAGAAAACTCAAAGTTATTTTACTCGATATATTTATAAATAATTAACGGAAATATTATTTCTTTAGGTTATATTAATTTTTATAAGACATTAGATTATATAATTTATTTATTTGTTTTAACTACCATGCAGAGTATAAACCTGAAAGGCTGACCTGTACAACATGCTCTTTTGTAATGTATATCTAGGCCTCTAATTTTTTCCTAATTATTATGTTTAATAAATTAGGATTTATTTTGCAACTATAGCCGATATAGCATTGACAGGGTCATTGAAGAACTGGTCAAATGCTGTAAAATTGGTCGATTGTCAAAAACTACAATAAATAATGTAAAGACACATATATACATCAATCAGAAGCATCAAATAAATTATTCTAAGGTGTGTATATTGAATTTACTGTTTTAAACAATTTGATAAGTGACAGTCATTTTTTCACCGCTTATGTTTTGAAGTTATATTCATGAAGTTTATGTTACAAAAAAGCTGCCTACAAATCGTAAATCAATTGTTTTCCTGCAGAATTAAGTATGCAGCTAAGAAATGTCATTGCAGATAGCTAGTGAAATGCTTCCTTTTTCAAGTCTGAAGAGTATTAATTCATTTATTTCTATCAAATATGGCAAAAAATCTTGGTATCTGGTTATTTGGCAACAACTAGTCAAGTTTTGTTTCATCTAGTTTGTCAAGGATGAACTAAAAATAAAACAGATGATCGTGAGTAAATCGAAGAAAAACTACGATCGATTTTATTTAAATTCAAATCTCATATATCAGTAAAGGTAGTACATTCAGAAATGGCTTTTGGAATAATATAATATACTTCAACCGTCAGAATATATAATTTGCAGCAATCAGGCCACATAAAGTATATGTGAATTTTGACTGAAAGAGAGTTCAAAGAGTTACCATCACTCATGAAAAATTTGCAAGTATGATGCTGTCGTTAAGAGATTGGGAAACTTCCATAATCTTGTCGAATGACACTACAGTTACAGAATAAAGCATCAACGGCCACACTGACGTCAGGCTTCAGGAACTAATGAATATTTGGCGTACACACCTTTACTTAAACTCTACACTAAAACCAGAATCAACCCGATCCCCATTAATTATACCTGCTCAATAGCCATAGCAACAACCTTCCATCGCAAAGTAAACCTCACTATTAAAGTACCTCTAACCCCTACACCAACAACAAGAATAGAGCCGAGGGATCTACTATAACAACACAACTGCTATAACGTTCCCTAAAATTTAATAGTAAAATTGGTCGGACTAGAGCCTCAAGCAATAAAATATATTTTTCTTTTGTCATATTAAAAAAAAAATGAAGTAATCTGTTTTACCTTCAACTATTAAATAAATAACTGTAATTAATTATAATCTAACAATGGTAAATCCTATCTTTTATTTTCTTTCTCACCAGAAGGAAAGTGTGGGATAATCTAGAGAGATTGTTCAGAACGACCATTTTTATTTTTTTGTTGGACCGAAATATTTACCACTAGAGTAAACTACACTATTTACGGGTAAAAAGATAAATGTACAGGGTTTCATGTATAAATGTATAGTAATAAATGAGACTCCTAAATTTAATAGGATCGTATATCTCAAATTGTGGTACATAGGCTCTATGAGATGAAGGCTGGGTATGAGATGTCAGTTGTGTGAGCTAGTACACTTGTATGTATATAAAAAGAAAATGTCCTAAAAAAATTCATTGACTACCAGAGGACTAATAAAATTTTTCTTGTACGGATTTAAGCAAAAACAATTTCGGCTTCAAATAAATAAAACTTTAAAAACGTTAAAGACATATTTTTTAAGGCTTTGATTAGATTTAAAGTAGGTGCAAAATTACTAGGCATTTTTATGTAAAGTCTATCTTTTTTCGAGGGGTTGAAGTTTTCAGTTTTCTTTCTTCCAGATTTGCTGTTTTCATTACTTATTCTACTAAAGTTGTTGAGTTTACATAAGAGATAATTACAAAGTAAAAAATTGCAGAAGTAAAGCAGCGTGTTTCAACTTAAGGACGTGTTTCAATATTTAATAGCCTCCAGTCATCTTCAGAATATTAAATCATTTAATTTATTAAACCAATAAATTAATAGTTGTTATTTATTTATTTATTTAATATCTATACTACATTAAACATGGATATTTCTACAGGTTATTTGAGAATTACGAAGATTTTGCTGTATCCTGTCTTGGAAAGAATTTAGTGATTCCAAATTTTGAAGAGTTTACAAAACAAATTGAAAAAATATTTAAGGAAACAGAATTAATTGAAACAGGAAAGGCAAGTATATATCAGTCTTATTATAGTTTAGAAATTTATTTGCAAAACTTGTCTTAAAAGAATAAAATTAAAAATGAATAAAGTAGTAAAATACGTAAAATATTTGAGTTTGACTTTGAGTATTTTACAATCCGTAAAATATTGAGCATTAAATATGGAATATATTGAGACCCAACCATTTTTTATTGAATTAATATCTAATATATGGATACTTCATATACCTTCCTGACAGTAGATTAAGACTCAATGAATAATGTAATATTTGGAGAGGTAGACCGTTTCATCAAAGTCCGTACATGCAACAGTCATTTGTATGACCGGCAAACGATTGATGAGCAAAATTTAAACAAAAATTCATTTCTCAATTTAAATAATTGAATGATAAGTAATGCACCTGAATACAAATTTTATGTGCATACTAACATGCTATCATCAGGAAATGATACCTGACAACTGATTACTTTACTGTCCAGTAACGAGTTTAAGTACCTTATAAAAATAAGAGGCAGGTAAGCCACTTCCCAAATGAAATTCTAAATGGTCTTAAAATTGAATATCGGGATATGTTTTTTTGTCTGCTTGTTTTGTAGGTTATTATCTCAGACAAATAAAAATGCTGTAAATAAATATCAATAAATAGAAAATTTACATAAAAACAGAAAAGTTGCTTTAAAATTTTCAACATACTTACATGGTTAATAAAGGAATTATTGTCATCATTTGTCTACTCGTGCAATACAGGAGTTGTTTATTGTTTAAACCGATCCTTTAGCGGGTCCTAACATTAGCTGTTTACTGGGTTTTTGTTTGATCGGTGATTCTATAAATTTTACATTGAGAGTACTAAATTTTACCTAATTCAAGTCATTTTGAGTAGGGATCTTTAACGAGTACCTGACATCGTACAGGCTAGGGACCGATGGCTTAACATCCTCTCTGAGGGATGACATACTCAGATTTATTCACCTCCTGCGTAAAAAAAGCGAGAGCCAGGTGGGTATCGAACCCCGAACAACCAGCCCAGAGGCGACTATGTCAACGACTGAGCTAACCTGGCCCCATTAGAGAGGTTTTAAGAGTTGGTTATATTTAAAGTAACTATTATTTGATCAATAAATAAAGCAATTTAAATATAATTATTCTGCATGTTATTCTTATATGTAACTATAAATCTGAAGAGGTAGGTAATTTTCAGAAGTAAACAATATACACACACTTACAATGTCTAGAGACCAAAATGCACCCACATGCCTCCCCATTAATGGTTTTCAATGAAAGTAGTACTTTTCATTGCTCAAATCATAAATGATTCAACCTATTGTTAAATTATTACTGAATGTTTGAGTTATTATGAATATTGATAAAATAATTAATGGTAAAAAACTTATTTTTCAGCCTGAAGATGGTTTGAATATTTCCCGATGTGATTACAATTCCTGGGGAATCAGTATCGTAACTGTGGATGGTCAACGACTTAACTATGGCAGTTACAAAGTACCTTTCGCACTTAAAGATTTATGGTTGGTAGGACTTCCTTAATAACAGATCAATTGCTTAAATAACAGAGCTTAAAATTGCATTAGAATTCAAATGAATTTAATATTAAAGCAATGAATTAAAGAAAAAATGTAAATATAACTAGGAAAGATTTTTGCTTTAAATCAAAAATAACAGCTTTTACAATCCCAGATTAAAGCTGATGACTATTTCATTACCCTTATTTAACACTGTTAATGCATTTATAATGAAAATAAATGGTCATGCTTAACTCTGAATCAAATACAAATAACAAAAGTGAATAACGTTTAAAAAAGTAATTGAACTTCATATTCTTTCATCAGATAAATGTTTGCAGTAAATAAATATTGAAGATTTACTTTGCACTAACGATTGTATTACATACTCTTAACTTTTTTAAAATATTTCAGTGCAATATATTTAATGTGTTGGTTGTACTATACCACATCATGTAAATATGCAATACTGAGTGGAATTTCTTGAGTTAATTTTTTTTTTATTCCTATTAATATTTTATTTTTATTTAAAATATTAATGTAAAGATTTTTTTTATCTACTTCAGATAAAAATTTTGCTCCAGATAAAAAAATCTATTTCAGATCAAAATAAAATTTTGCTTGCAAAATACTGCTATGAAAAAATTCGAAAATTTACTCCTCGTTTTCATTTCAATCTCTTAAATTTAGTTATTTTTATTAGATAATGCATTTAAGAGATGATACTTTTTTTGTTAAGCAGATGTTTGCTTGTGTTTCTTGTTGAACTTGGAGTAGGTGTATAAATTATTTGTATGCAGTTTAGAGGTCATTGCCTGTGTTGAGACGTCAAGAAAATAACATACTTTGGGTGCTATCCTAGACATTGTATTTTGCGTCAACTCTGCATGCAGGTAATCTGCTGTCCACCCTTGTCAACAGAGATTTTGGTTAATCAGTCATTACTACCCAACTCTCTTTTACAATCTTCTTAACATCAACATGAACTCCATTTCTTTCTCTCACAATTGTTAACAGCCACGCACCTCCATTAATAGCTTCATCTGCGTAACAAACAAACTACTCTCTTTATTATTCCTTCAAGCTCAACAGTTCCAGAAAATCCCCAAAAAAAGGACCTAAAAGAAGTTTGAGCAACAAATATATACTTAGCATTGAATAGGATATATTGATGAAACACTTTTATGAGCTTCAGCATGAAACACTTTGACTTATTCTGGAAGCACTATAAATTACTTTAAGTTAAATTTGAACATTTGTCAAAAGTAATTTTGCAAACAATAGATAAGAAAAAGAAAATAAATAAACGATTTGATTGTGAGACTCCAAGGGATCTTAACTCAACGTCTATCGCAAGAGAATTACCTGATAAAGAACACTATGAATTAGCAAGGACGAAAAACATCATAAAGATTAGAAGGGAGATCTGACTATCTTAAATCTGAGGTGGGCAGAAGGTGACAAAAGTTGTTCTATTGAGGTGTTATTTTAATTCTCTAAACATATCAAAATATAGTATTAAATAATATTAACTAAAAGATTTACTAAATACACTAAATATATTTACATTTACAAAATATTTACTAAAACTCCATATTGCCTATTTAAACAATATTTAAGATAGTTTTTCTAACCAATTAAACTATCTAAACACCTCTTGTTAAACCTATTTTTCAGAAATATAAGAACATAACAAGTAATGGTAGTACATTTGTCTCAATTTGTTTTTGTTCAGTATGTTTTAGGGTTAAAAGTATTATAAAAATAATAAATATGTCCATAATTGATATTTATATTCTTCTGAACACCTTCTAAAACAAAATCATGACAAATGGATACACTTCTGATGATTTAATAAATACTTTAGTAATAGTTGAATATTGTAGCGGCCCCGTGATATATGGCATGGCATTGGAGCTGCTGGGGCTGCAGGTTCTTAACAACTGGATTGAGCATGAGAGCAGTGATTTTGAAGTAAAAGAAAAACTGCAGCTTAATCCAAACGGTATTGAAATCTAAAATATATCAATCATTGGATATCACCTCCAGAAAATTTAATATACCATGTTCCTTAAAAATTAAAAAGTATTCATAATTATATCAACCCTCGTATTGAGTTCATATAAAAAATTAAATTCAATGGCCGATTGAATTTTGATTTTTCTTGTTGTCAGGAAAATTCTAATACTTATGTTTTGTTTCAAAATACACAATAAAGAACTTTTCTAAAGTTCAATATTGGTCAAAATATACATAGTTTTTTCACTACTATTACCTGCTTAAAAACCAATTTAAACACTTTTTGCCATATTTTAACCTGGTGCAAAAATTTAAATGTGATACAAACCACAAATTTACTCATATAAGCACAAAATTTATTCAAAAATGGGGTTCAAGGGATTTAAAAGTGTGCAATTTTATCAAAACCCCTAAATGAAATGTTCTCTTGATTACAATCCTTTACATAGAATAAAAGATAAAGATATTAAATAATGTTATTAATATTATATAAAAAAGGAGGGTAATTTTATAAGTTAAGTGTGTAAAATTCATAAAGTATATGCAAATGTCAATATACTTATTAAAACAAAAAAATATAATTCCTATAAAGAACTTTATAAATTATCATTTTGTAATATGTTACTGTACATGATAAACAATTATCAATTGAGAAACAAAGGGGGGAGGAGAGAGAGAGAGAGTGAGAGAGAGGAGTGAAGGAGAGTCAAATATAAACATTAAAATCAATAAAATAAAGTAATTTTGGATTCCCAGTAATTTACAAACTGAACTAAAAATAGCCTCATTTAAATTGCTTAGAAAATTGTAAGAAATGAAAGAAAGTTTACAAATATAATATATAAAAAAAATGAATATATCAATCGGATATGACAAAGGTATCCATAAAAACAAGGTATATAAACATAATTAATATAAATAATTATAACTACTAAAAATACTTAAACAATTAAAAAAATTTCCTTATTTTGTTTACAAAATCTTGTTCAACTTGAATTGAATTTAACTTGTAGGGCTCAAAGTATCAAAAGTTACTAACAGATGATAGTTAAACATTAAAGAAAACAGCAAATTGTTAGATATATATGCAACAACTTCTTCGAACAACCGTAGAAACGTACACACCTAAACTTAAGTGCAATTCGTATTATTACTGAACTCTAATCTCTTACTGTATGAGGGCTGCAGTCACATAGACGTACAAAAGAGCTCTCTTTTTCAATATTTTTTAATTGTAATATGCAATACAAAATTTTACGTTGCTTTAGAAAACGTCAAACCACGGGACTCAATATAGAGGCACGAGCAGAATTGCATAAATTATGTCTTGGTTACTGAAAAATTTCAATTCCAGATTGTCAAATATCTTCAATTTCTTTAATGTAAATTTATGTACAACAGATGACTGAGTGTTTAAACTGTTACATAGACAAGATATATATATATATAAAAGTTGGAAGCAGTCCTTTATTTAAACATATATTGTTAAATAATTCCCCATTTTTGGTTTGTATTTGTTTTGAAAAAGGTATTCGTAAAGAATGGATATTCTAATAAGAAATTTGATATTAATCTACACAAATAGGAACAAAAACAAATGGATAAAGAAACACCTGGTATCTATTCACAATATTTATAATAGAAATTTTGTAAATCTGAACAGTACAAATTGTATGAAAGGGTGTATACTGAAGAATATAATTAAAAACAATAGAAAGTTTACAAACAAAGACGACAGAGTTTCTCTAATATCGCTTATTATAAAAGCCCCACATGAGCAGGCTATTTATGAAAATCAATAACCTAAGAGCACTCCACTCAAAGAAACTAATCTAGAGTACGGAATACACATGTACCTAGGGTGACTGTGAAAAGTGAAAACATTCGTACATTAGAGTAATTACTACCACCCTGTCAAGGAGACTCAAAATGCATCTAATGTCTGGAACTCCAAAGAAGTACACTGTGCAAATACACACAAAACAAAAAGCCATAAAATTTTGAAGTTATTTGGAACACAGGGTCAAATAGACCAGGTCCAGGTAGTAACAGCGACCCCTTGGGTCACTCACCCCCCCCCCCCCCCCAAACTTTGACATCAACCTTAATCCTCCTAATTGACTCTACTTTGCCTATATAAAATGAAAAACATTTAAAAAAATTCGAGTCTCCAAGATGGCACTAGGAAAGAATTGAAACATGTTGACCGTAGGAAGTATGTTATTTAGTTAAAATGCAATAATGAAAACGTTATTCAGGAAGATAGAGAAACTTATGAAGAAGCAAGTTTCCGTAAATTATGGCTATATTTGTAATAATATAAACTTATAGGAAGGACTGCTCTCAAAATTTACAAATATATCTTTGACAGTAGGTATTTAAAATATTACATCTTGAATACCTACTCGTAAGAATTATACTATTTACCTATTATAATAGTCACAAAATGAAAGCTTGCTGGTGAAAATCATGTGTAAAATTTGAGCTGTACGTAGTTCTTAATGTACTTTTATTGAATTCGTGTATTAAGCAAATCATTAATATCAATTTACTTTGCATTTTAACTCTTGTTATCTACCCCCTTGAGCTATAAAAATAGATCAAAAATTACAATTTGTTACTTCTTACTTAATTCGTAAACCTTAAATAAACATCTTGTTGAAGGTCGGATCAACAATCCATTCAGTCACAAAGGACTTATTACCATATGCTCTCTTATCAAGTCATCGGCAGTTCAAAACTACACAGAAGCTGAAAAACACGAATTTTCCCTTAGTTTTTTGAAGGTATGGAGAATGACATACTAATACAAATTACGAGAATGAACCTATCATCAATATCTATTTTAGTTCACAAAAATAAATCTGAAACAGGTAAAACTTAAACTCTTTGAAAAATACCCGTGTCAAACGGATTCTGTTCAAATTATGCAATCATTGGAGAATTGATAAGACTAATACAAATCACTGTGGAGTATTTTCTGGACTCTTATCATCAACAGTCCTATTTCAAAAGTTCACAAACATTTCATAAATTTGAACTAATGAAAAAGTGGCCGTTACTTCCAATGTGACAATCTATTTGAAAAATACCCGTGTCAAACGGATTTTGTTCCAAATTTTCCATCATTGGATAATTGATGAATACTATAAAATACTGTGGAGTAGTTTTCTGGCTCTTACCTCAACAGTCCTATTTCAAAAGTAAAATATTTCATAAATTTGAACTAATGAAAAAATGGCCGTTACTTCCAATATGACAATCTAGAATTGATGATATTATGACGGGAATAAAGCAAAATTCTATTTTTTTAGATTTCTTTAATATTATTACAGAAGCTTCAGTACTCTGTGATAATATATTACGGTAAATGAAACACAATAACTCCAAAAATAATGGAACGTCTCAAAGGTGTGAAAACTTCAAGTAGAAGGACTAATTAAAAAAAAAAGTTAAAATCAGAAAGAAATTGTTGATGGTTAGTGGAACTAAGCATTTTGTATCTTTTTTATAGCAAATATCTATAAATGTTATATACAGTGATGTGGGATTTAGTCGGATTCAGCCAGTTTAAAATATTATGAGTTCGGCGAACCGGTTGTTAAAATTTCGTAAATCCCCATTCAGACCTGTATTATCCCACTATCAAACTCCACAAGTGTTGCGTGACTCACGTAACTTGTGGATGTATGACAACGTAATTTGCGCATGTATATAGCCCATATATAACTAAACAATTTAGTTTCATTTACGTAACTGTTACAGTGCTCAAACTGCTCATGACAATGCAGATGTTGGGTTAGTCTAACCTACATTAGGCCTAGTTTTAACCTTTAGTTCTGAATCAAATATTGAATGTTTTTAGAACTAATATGCTGATACTTCCAGATTAAAGTAAGTGTTTGTTTAAACAACTAATTCAGGTATGGCTGCCCGTCTTTTAGTTAAAACTTCCTTGAGCTATTTAACTCGCCGAACTCATAATATTTTAAGCACCAGTTCGCACAAACCGGTGCGAACACACGATCAGTTTTCTTAGAACCGGTTCTTAAAAAATTTGAATCCCACCACTGGTTATATATATGTTAGTTGCTAGTTCCACAGAGGATATTAAACACCTATATTATTATAAAAATCCTTCACATCCCGTGAACAGTTGTTGCAGGCATCCGATTGGTTTAAAACTACTGGGTTTTCAAGTAGCACTTAAAAATTCAGAGCTACTTGAAGATGCGCTATGTGCGAAACCTGTAGGGCTCCTACACCAATGATTCACTAGTTATAACTGATTTTTATTGTAATATAATCTATCACTACTAAATTAGATTCAACTCTTTTCTCTAAGTAGAACAAAAACTTATTTTCGATGCTGAACTTGGAATGCTAACAACACCATTAAGCTATTAATCGTGAAGTTTTGATTTTATTTGAAATCTTTATTTTAAATATGTATATTATAAACCTACAAAACCGAGGAAAATAAATTACCAAACAATCATATGACAAGAAAATAATTGTACACAAAGATAGAAGTGCATAGGAATTTGAAACAAGTAAACAAACATTAAACAGTAAGAATACTTGGAAATGGAAAATTCATTTTGGAATATAAAATTAATACGTTTTGAAACGATAATATTTTCACAGATAGGAACAAAGATATTCTAGTGTCAGAATAATTCTAAATTATTATTCATCTTATGTCATCAATCAAAAAGTGACTTACATACTGAATATTCTCAAAAATAAATTAAAAGCAGTAGCTCAAGTTTCTTAAGTTATGATTTAAAAAAAAAATAGAATTATTATTATAGATAAATTCCAGCCAAAGCTTTAATTCAAAGAGTTTTTTTTCCATAAATTTTAGCAAACAACCAGTATATTTGAATGATCATGTCCAAAATATAGTAAGAAGTATTTTAAATGTCTTTATGTTGAAGTATTGCTAAAATTTATTGAAAAACTTTTAAATGGAATGTATCTGAACAATGCTAACGTTTTATAGGAAAATAAATGTATATCACTATTTTATTTTTAAATGGAGGGCAAAATTACCAAAAATAGTATTGCCAATTTACTTTCAATCTTTATATTGTCTTTATTTTCATTAACCATTTTTCTCTATACTTAGAAAACGATGTTTGTATCTCTAATATTCGCCGTTCCAATACGGTCCTAGACCACGGATATTGCCTGACTTTTCCCTTCACACTAAGGCCTTATTACTAAAGTCACCCCTATAAAACATTTGATCATTTCAAATTAAAGACTAATGGAAATAGCAGTGTGGTAGTAATAACTTATTCACTTAGTTAATTAGTACTGGAACTTATAAATTATGATTATGCTTCATCTCCGATCTTGAGTCATCTGAAAAGATATGGTGTCAAAACATTTGCTCTTTACCAAAGTAAAATTTTGGCATTAAAATTCAAGAATAATGAGACTTATTCTCTATGTATACCATATATAAAGAATCAATTTTTTACGAATGTGACCAATATTTTATGTAATAAAGAAAATCTGTTTATAAATTTGTTTCAGGCTCTTTTAGGAGGAGAAGACATTTCTTTTAGCAATGCCCAATACACTGTACAGAAAGAAACAAATTTCAAAATAAAAGCGTTCGTGAATTTTCTCAAAAGCATTAAAACATGGCCTTTTGCAAGATATATTGAATCTGGAGCAGATCTTTATCTTCAGGTTATTGATTAATTCACTAAAGAGAATTACGGATAAATCGCATGTTCTTTGATGTTTAAATATTCAAAGAATGCACTTCTCTCCTTTCTTTTATCAGATACTCTAAAAAGAACAATTAGTTTCTATTTATATGCAACAAGAGACGAATTTTTATTATGCTCTCCATGTTACTGATTTTAATGCAATTTTATATCTGTTTCCTCTTACTTGGCTACTGAAAGGATTATATTGCCTGACTATAGAAAAAAGTTATTGGTGTACATAATAAGTACACAATATTACTTAAGAAATAAATTATGTGCATGATATATGAACATAATTATGTACATATCTGTATACAACTAAAAACTTATATTATGCACAGAATAAGTATTTACTTTTTCAGCATTTATATACTAACTCACTAACTAACTAACGAAATATATTTCTAGATGGATGTTTACTTATTTGTTATTTCAATACAAGGTATATGCTTAATAGAGCATTTAGAATTATGTAAACAATTTAATGAATAACAGGTAATTACTATTATTTTACCATATTTTTAATTAATGAAATAATTAACCGAATGGAAATTGAAAATATCAATTTAAATTTTAACTATTTAATTATAATTTTATTCATGTGGGTGGATTAGTATGTATCTAAAGTTTGTGACCACGCTATAGTACAGAATCTTTGATGGATCAAATTGATATTTTACACAAAAATGGGCCCATATTGCTTATTCTTTGGGAGCAATTATGCATGATGAGAAAGTCACTTTTTTTCAAAAACCTGTTTTTAGACATTTTTTTCACCTACAACTACTAATTCTAGAGTCATGAAATTTTAGCACTATCTTTGAGGCTGCAAACTCAATAATCGAAAAATATGCTCAGATTTTAAAACAGCAGAAATATTTTTTTTTCAAAAAAATGTTAAAATTTTTATTTATATTTCAATCTGAAAGCTTGTGAAAGCGATACAAGTCATACCGTTTTACGGATAAAAATGAAACTACACCTGAAAATAGAACCTTATATAGAAGATAAGTTGAAAGAAGTTATTTCAAAGTTAAATTAACCCAAAGGGCGTTAGAGTTCATTTTCTGTTTTCAGAAAAAAATTTTTTCACTCTAATCGGCTCATTAAAAAAAATGAAATTTTGCCAAAAAATTGAACACAAAATTAACAATTTATAAAAAAAATTCATGATATTTTAATTACAGCAATTACATAAACATTTTTAAGTTTAAAATGGGAAACTTAGTCTTATAACATCAATGCAGAAGAACGTCAGATAAACTTCGTAAGTGATCCACTAACTATTGGAACAAAGCCATGTTCTCTCCTGTAAGAGATTATTTCATAACACGAAATCTACACTTTCGCTTTCCAGAAATGTTATATACTACTGTAGTTATACTAATGCTATATGCATCAGAGGTGTGATATACAAAAATAAGCATATATATTGTTAAGTGGATGTATTCAATCTGTACTATCTCCAGGAATGAATGACTAATAAACCTCACATATTTAGACTTGTATATTATGCCTGAGTGGGACATTATAAATTATATACCCAAGAAGTTTGGTATTAAGTTTGCTATAGTAAAGTTGAGTGTAGGCCACTCAAGAATTTTTTAGCATTGTGAAATTACACTCTTGCAACAAATTAATTTTGCAAATCTTTTATGTTTAATTAAAACAATGGTAAACAATAACATTTTCTACTTTTTTTTGACACATTAAAATGATGAAACTATAAATTTTAACAGTCTTTACTACTGTATCTCTAACAGATTGTCAACGAACCTATTAAAGATGGTCCTTAAAAAAATGTTGGTGTTACATGTAATATTCCAAATAAGATTTTAAATTAATGGTATAAAAGGAAAGAGTTAATTCAAGTTAAGCTTTAAAATAAATTAAACGTTCGATTAATTAAGAGCAGATTTATTTTCTTTTTTAAAAAAGAAAGTTATTAAAAGAGTTTAAAATTGATTTAGACTTACTTTTCCTAATTCTAACGTAGTGCAATCACTTATTATGTGGTATTTACTTATTGTAGGGTAAACGCTAATGAAATGGTTTCCAAAATAAAAATTTAATGGTATGAACAACGCGTTTCGAACACGTAGTGTTTGTGTTTGTGACGCAGTGTCAGTTATACCAGAAACTCACATCTATATTCATTTATTATAAGTTAGTTATCACAAACATATTGTGATTGATGTAATATGCGATATGATGTGATATGATGTAATAAGTGAGGGCCCGCCTCCGCGTGGTCACCTCGGGCACTTTGGAGAAATCTAAAGTGACTAAAGGGCAGCACGTTAAACTAGTCGGCCTGATTTGATTTTTGGTGGTTATGTGGCCAAAAGGCTTAAGAAAACATATAAAGTCAAAACAGGTTCAGAGCAATAAGATTGATGATCTTGATCTCATTGTAACCTGTTTCATAAAATGTAAAACTGCAGAGGATTTAAAGATAGGTAAATTATTAGAAAATTTTCTAATTTAGATCTCTAGCAAATTAATCAGTCAAATTAATCATTTTTTTTTTCTAAAATGAATACTAACAGTTGAGAGGACGGTTTGTGTTGACAGCTGCGAGAGATGGAGGTAACCTGCGAGGGACTGGCCGTGTTGGCCGCAACTCTGGCGAACGGCGGCAGGTCTCCGGTTTACGGCACCTCCGTCTTCCCGTCACAACATGTCCACAGCGTACTCACAGCCATGACTCTCTTCGGGCTAGGTCAATCGAGCAACGCCTTCAAGTTTCATGTAATCATGACCATTATACTTTCAAGATCCGAATTATTGTTATAACATTCTTTAGAATTTTGTGTAATAAACTAACAAACAAGAACATTTTATCATTAAATAATCACATAAAAGTTATACTAAAAATCAAATTGCCAACTTTTTTTTTAAAAAAAAGGATATTGGACATGTGTACATAATTATTTTTTAATATGAAGTGTGACAGAGTACCTTTCTCTGATTCAATATTGCCCAGAAAAGGTTAGGCATATTTCTACACAAAGTCCTCTGCGTCTAACAAGTTTCGTTAGAATGGTTTTTGGTGTCCCTTAAAAGTAATTTCCAGGTGTTTTATTGACGCCTGTGCTCACGAATCCAGACGTCATCCTAAAAATATTATTATGATTTTTTTTATTATCATTATGTTTTAAACAAGGATAAGTAATGTAAGGAAAATACAAATGAAATATGAGAAATGTTAGCAAATTTAAAAAAAAAAATAATTGTATAAGTTAAAAATGTATACTAATTAAATCAAATTTATTGTACAAAGTATACAGTACTTTATGGACGTGGTGTGGTGGTGTGGTGTCAAACAAGATTTGTTTAGGGCATTTAGTGTGGCAAATCAATATTTACCGGGATTTAAACAAGAATTTTTGAAACATTGATTACAATAAGGTATTTTACATATTAAACTTGGAATATAAAATATGTCTTTGTGAATATTTTACCATTATCATACAAGTTTGAATAAATAATTCAAACTTACCACTCTGTTCGCACTTCTGATACTTCTTGCACTTATCAATCTCTTGATAATGAAATTTTATTTTAAATATAGATTTTAGTAAGGAATATATAAAATAAATAAAAATAAAAAATATATTTTCAAAGTGGTTTATCTGGATCAGAATGGCTGATGTTTAAACATCTTTACCGATGTAATAGGTAAAGAATTCATTGAGTTCTATATTTTATGATATACAATATGAGTTACTTCGATTGATAATTGGTAATTATTTTAATTTTAAAAGGAGGTTTTCAGCGTTTCAATAAGATTTCCATCCTTTAAATCAATAATAGAATAATATTTGTCATTTTAGGTTGGACACCCTGGTATGTCGTCCAAGCTTGGAGGAATGTTTGTCGTGATTCCTGAGCAAATGGGTATTGCTCTTTTCTCGCCTAAACTGGAAGGTCATGTTAGCGCGAGAGCTGTTCATTTCATGATGGTATACCTAATTTTGATTATCATTTTATTATTAATAACCTGATTGCAAGTGTTCTACCTACAGCCAAATTGGTTTATTCTGCTACCCATTGTTTTTAATGTAACTTTAAATTAAAGAATTTAACATTACCATCATTCTTACCTCTTGTGATAATAACAAGGTTATCTGCGTATTCTTGAATGTTGTAACATTAATTATTTAGAATTTCCAATAGTCGATCTACAACAAATGAGAACAATAAACACGGCAATACACTATTTCAGTTGTGTTATAACCTGTATTTACACTAGATATTTCGATTTGTTCATTAAAATTTTCAGAACTGATTATATCAACCTAATAAGCATTTTATGACCTATAAAGAGACTAATTCACCAGAAACTTCTTTTTAACATATTACTCTATAACACTTTCCATACCTTTTAAGATGAAAGACGTTATGCTTGGAAATCAATAGAGTTTATGTGTTTCAAGAAGTTTACTTCCACTTTTACGTATAAAAACTGCCTTAACTTTCTTGAATAAAATTAGATTATGGTTGATAACATATCTTTTTCTACAAAGATTAATAAGTATAAGCACTAAAGTTAAGAAACCCCTTCAAAACATAAATGAAATTATTCTATCTTTTCTGGGACATTTCATAGATATAATACTATCAATAGCCTATTTTAACTTACTGACTGTACAACAAGTTCTCACCAACTGTACTTTTAAACGTTTAAAAGCATACAAAGGGAGTATTCATTATCCTTGAATATTGAGGAGCCAAGAAAGGTGTTTCCACTTAACAACTTTATTGTTTCCTCCTCATTGTTGGTAGAATTTCACTTTCTTTTCTCTTTGACAAGTCTAGCTAGCTATTTCTCTATAATCAGATAAAAATAGCTCACTTGACACATGCCAATTTTGACCATAACAATAAGGATGACGAAGTAAATTACCAATGTGATTACAGAGTGTTTGTTGTATGTGAAACCTCTTACCCACCTTCTTATCCTTACACAATAATCCAAATGAATACTTATAATAAAGCCATGAAAGTTCTCATCTCTGTTGTAGATGTTAGTTCTATAACACATTGGATGATGGGCATTAACATTGCAACCAATTATATATTATAGACTGTTGCTTTTAGTATAGTCTACTAGCAGCTTTAATCCAGCATAAGTAACCTCCTCTTAATCGATCACCTGGAAAACATCCATTGACACACCTCATCATAAAACATTCTCCTTATGTGTTCAAATATTCTCATTAGAATTTTGAGAGATATTACAGCTTGGTCGCTGGAAATAAATGTAACAATATGTAGAAAAGTTAAAGAGATTTTATTAGAAGATTTTTTTTGGTAAACCATGAACCCTAACATAAATCAAATTACTCAAATTTTTCGATATAACCACTATCTCACTTTGCTATATCCAGGATTCCTGGAGCAAAACTATATCAAATATGTTATTCATCACAGGGGTTGTTCCTTTACTACGCTGACAGTTTTACCTGAGAGATGCCCACGCTTTCCAGCTGAAGGTCTATTTCTTCTGCCTCACTTTAGCATGACGAATGAAATAGGGACTGCTCACTCTGCTACTTATTCTCCTTAGACTCAAATCCTGTAGGCAGAACGGCATGTGCTATGGCCTGGCTGGTACCACAATTTACAATTGGTTCGAGCGCTGCCAGGTTCGTAAGCGAGGATCAGTAACCAACCCACCTCAAACTTGGTTAACCAAAACCCTTAGGTTTTAGTTAATGACCTCAAACACATCAAAAACTCCTTACCTTTTTTACTTTTTAACTTTATAGACACCAGTTCTTACATGTAGCTAATATAGCTGTTCTGCTTTATTGGCTCTGTAGTTTTGCAGCCAACAATAAAAGCCAGAACAGCAGTTGGTTTAATTGATGATCTCCTGAGCTGACCGTGCTCCTGGCTGGATAGTATCATCAGATAGCCTATCACTGTGTATTCTCATCTGTGGTGTGGACACATCAGACCTAGAACTCGCTTCCCAGCTGCTTCTCCAAGCCTTTTGTTGAGAAATCATTAGTTTAAGCCTGGGTTCAGCCTTCGTGATGTGCTCTTCTTTTCAGCACTTTTCGTTGTCGGTAAGAGTGATGGGCTCTTCAGAAATACTTTTTCCTCCATTATCACCGCAGATTGCTCAGAACCTGTAATATGAAACAAAATTACTACAGATTAAGTATCTGTTTCCTTACTTTGAGGCATTTACCTGCTTATTTTCATTAGAAAGGGCAAAGAAATTTTTGTTTTCTCTTTTTATAATATATTTCAATCCATAAAAGTAAAAACATTAAAGTGTAGACTAAGCAGAACTCTCGTAGAGGACTCCTCGTGAATTTATTCTTAGCGTATGCTGTTCCATCTTGACTTGAGGAGGAGAGGGGGAGAATTCTGGATTATTTATTAATAATTAGAGGTTAATTGAGAACTGACATCGTGCGGTTTGTACCATCTACAGAATCACCTCCTGCTAGCCGCCCAATCCCCAGGATTGATTCTATTATTTTTTTAAGTATAAATATATCATATACATCAATCTCATTGAAAATAATACTGTACTTCTATAAACTATTAGTAAGTTTGCAAATTAATCTCGTAGCATTTATTAATTAATTAATAACTATAGCATTTATAGAATAATACAACGCTACTTAAAAAGATGTGCCAGTTTTATTTTATCATTATTTTTCAAGTTCATTTTTACTAATCTGTAATCTGTAATCTGATATACATTCAACTGCTTTGTGATGTGCTTTGTCATATTCATTAACTAAAGCATTGTTGAACTTTAATTTGACCTACAAATACACAGTTTGTGTTGCCAACACCCACTGTTGACATTACTATCATCGATCTCACACTGACCGGTTTACTGTGGCAAAAAGTCGGTCTGCATAGAAACCTGCTTCAACTTTCACTGCATGAACGACTGAGCATTGAAAAATGAGTCTGAAATCAAAAGTCTTCAACAACAGCAAAAAGACTGGAGGATGCAAGAATCCTGGAGATGAACTGAGAGAGGTCGTGTCCCGTTAGAATGTGGATGCAGGTCACGGTTGCAGGTATCATGTGTCTTATTAAAGTCGGTCCCTTTCTACTAGATGTTCCCACGATTACCTTCAGTTTTATACCTGAAATGCTGCCAGGTCCTTTTGTTTTCAGGCCTATACAACATAAATTTGACCGTTAAGAGGGAACTCATACTGTGATTGTTAAGAATTCATGCCTGCTTTTATAATAGGAAATTAAAAGTATTTACTCAGTTCCACAGAGTCAGAACTAGAACAAAGTTTCCATATCATTTTATATCATAATTGCTGTTATTTACTGATATCAATAACAAATGTATTTTACATTACATTAGTAATGTAAAACACAAAAGTGTTTTTCAAATCTAATAAACACACAAATTACTCATTTTAATAACAAAATAGCTTTCATTATGTATGTTTGTTCCACTAACTTAAAAATATGTTACCTTCCAAATTATTTGACACATTTTTTGTATATTAATCAAAGAATTAAGTATAATTAAACAAAATTAAGCTATTAGTTATTTAATCAAATCACAGTATTAAGTATATTTAAAAAAAAAACGTAAATATATTTTGATACTCGAAAGTTAATAACAAATAATACTATAGGTTACTATATACTATATATACTATAGATCCTAGGTCATTCGGTTTTTTCCAGGAATTAACGAAGAGACTTAAATACCATCCATTTGAGAGCCTACACTTAGGACTTTCTAGAAGAGATGTGAAAATTAGAGCAGTGGAAATAAAATGTGATTATCGATGTGATTTGTTTAAAGCCGTGACCAAAGGAGACGTCAAATACATAGAGGAGTACATAATTAATATCAATATTTTAAAATATAATTTATCATTATTTTGTGGAAATATATAGTATCATGTTTAGTGTAACGATGGATACCTGTATCATTTGGCAATTTTTTTTTTTATTGCCAGAGAACATCATGCTCCACCCGAAGGCACCATACGCATCAAAATCTTCAATGCTACACAACAATTCCATCATGCTATGCAATACATGCAGTTAATATTAATAACTAACAACAATAACCACAATGACAACACAGCAATTGCCATCAGAGCACACAGTATACAGGCTACATAATCACTCAGTAAATAAATATTGTTAACACTTCCGAAGTCACCGATAGGCCTCTTACTAAAGCTGCAAGCTGCTGGGGCACAGCACTCCGGCACACCAATTTTCTACATCCTATCCTCCTGAGTTTAACTCAACGCAGTCGAACAGGAGGTGTTGAACTGTTTGAGGTGACCTACCGTCACAGCTACACCCTGGAGAGTTGACAAGTTTCAGGCGGTGGAGATAGTGGCAGTATTGCACAATATACGTTCATATACTAAGTCATCGATCTACAAGCATCATTATACTATTGTATTTGGCTGGTCTACATTGAATTCTATGTAAGAACATATGCTAAGTGTCGACTTATAAACTTCTGAGAATTTTTAATTAATCTATTGTTGTTGAAGATACACATGGCTAAAAAAAAAAAATTTCTGAACACTGCTATGAGATGTTATTACAAATGAATTTGTTAAAAGTGCCCTTCCCTTTAGATCAAATGGATAAGTATTGCCTCTTTCAAGGCCTGTTTTACGCACATGGAGAACAATATAACGTTCAAATCTCTACACGTTATATAATAGTTAGATTACATTGCACATAAAACCTCTAAAGGTAGCCAGCTTTGAACAATTTTTATCAAACTCTGTTTAATAGTTGAAATATAGTAGTGACTTTCAGTGATTTCATTTCTGTTGCGTTCTTTTGTAAATTCTAGTTTAAACTAATTATGTATATATATATAATTATTATATTACTGAATATAAAAAGAGAGAGATGAGAAGGAGTTAGGTAGGAGAAAACCAAGCGCACTGGTTCAGGGAAGGTTGGAGACCAACACTGTTGGTCTCCAACCGTCTGTGAACCAGTGCGCTTGGTTTCTCTCTCTTATCTCACCTGAAGACGGTTCAAACCGAAAATTAGAGACTGTAAGTGTGTTCTTTTGATTTCTCTATGTTTCTTTATCTATATTGAACTACATTTGTCCGTTTTGGATCGTATTTCCAACGAAAAAGTATATATATATATTGATTACAGTATCGACCGTGGAATAGAAACAAAACTAAAGTTTATCGGGACTCGGTCAGTTCTTCAGGTTCAAATTATACTCTCATTGCCAACGTTTCGGTCTTCAAAGACTAAAACCGAAATATATAATGTAATATATAATATTATAATAATATATAATATACTAGTTTAAACTTATATATAGTAATATATATGTATGTATATATATTGTAAACAGTAAAACGATCCAGAAGGACAACAAACGTTTCACGCTGAATCACAAACAGAACTAAGGAACAAACACACTTACTGTCTCTAATTTTCGGTTGAACCGTCATCAGGAGAGTTGAGAAAGGGACACCAAGCGCACTTGCGAAGCGACGGTTGCGAAATATGATATTTCAATAAATCGTAGTCATACGAAGAAGAGATATGATTCGCTTGAGGAGCAAAATGATACTGGACAATCCGTTTGTAGTCGTCGCAGTAAAAATTGCTGCCAATACACGTAGCGAGAGGAAGGGACTAAAAATAAAGAAACTAAAGATAGTATACAATATAACAGAGCAAATATAATAAAGATAATAATTTAAGTAGAAGAAACAATTAATTAATAACAAATAACTAACCGAGTCCTGACAAATTTTATTTTGTTTCTACTTCACGGTTAATACTTTTATCAATATATATATATATATATATATATTAAAACCACACTAAGAAATGGGGAAAAAAGACTACTTGCTACGATTGCAAGATCTTAGCCTTTTTTCCCATTTCTTATTGTGGTTTCAACATTAATTGTTGTTCCACATGCTTATTGTGAAATCCTGTTATATATATATATATATATATATAAAAAGATTTCACATAAACACGTCAAATAACAATCAATGATCAAACCACAATAAGAAAATGGAAAAGCAAGACTAAGATCTTTCCCATTTTCTTATTGTGGTTTGATCATTGATGGATATATATATATATATATATATATAAATTAGCGTATGCATAATAAATATATTGCTGCCAAGGCATAAACACCTCTTTCTGACGACTATAAATGACGAAATATTCATGTGAATCTTTGACGGTGCTCTCCTATGTGTTTTTCGTGTCTATGTGTTTTTTTTCCTGTAATTTGTTAATTGATTATTAATGTTTTATGCTGTGACTAGAACTGTGCTTTCTGGTTTTAGTTCTAGTATGAGCGTGTTTAACTGTTCTGTCGTTAGCTAAACGAAGTTCTAAGCCATTCGCTTTGTCTTCAGCTCGTCAAGTGTATTTCAACTCAAAATATGAGTTAGTTTGGTCAAAAGTCTTAGCCCCATTTCTGAGATTATTATTGTAGTTTAAACCATGATTTCGAATTCATCTGTTTACAGTGAAATATTCTTTTGTATATATATAACGTGGTCTGCCTGCGGACCGACTGGTTTATGACGAGACCATCAAATTATAGAAGTGAGTTTCTGTTTCATTTCTGTGTGTTCTTTATGTCAATCTAGTTTATGTATATACAGATAAAAGTATCGACCGTGAAATAGAAACAAAATTAAAGTTTATCAGGACTTGGTCAGTTCTTCAAGTTCAAATTAATTTTCAGCCAACGATTCGGTTTTTATTTAAAACCTTTTTTCATAGGCAGAAGTATAAAATTTTGAAACAGAAAAACTAAGTATTACATTAGAAAATATTTTACTAAGATAAAGTCTGTGGATTTTAAAAACAAATGTCTAATTGGAATGAACAACTGACACTCAAAGTTTCAGTGTCACCTGTTCATTCAAACTAGACAGTTGTTGTTGAAATCCACAGATTTTTATCTTTGTAAAATAATGTATAATGTAATACTTAGTTTTTCTGTTTCAACATTTTATAATTCTGTCTATGAAAAAGGTTTTAAATAAAAATACAAAGTTTAATTTGAACCTGAAGGACTGACCGAGTCCTGATGAACTTTTAATTTTGTATATTTATATAAATCTGTTCAACTGGACTGATATTAATAAAGAAAAAAACAAAAGTAGCACAAAGAAACATAACCCCATATTATATTTATTTCTGAATCTTTTATGACTCTGCAGATCAAAATATTGAAAAGTTATTTTAATTTTGACGTTCATCGTTTCCTCTACTTTGTTCTTTTTTTTTGTGTAGATATAAAATAAAGGCAATTTTTTTTTAATTATATATAATTCATAATAGACATTTTTCAGGAAAACAAGAGGTTTAAATCTTAAAAATGTAACTGATCATTTTAAGCAAACACTTCTTCATTCAGCAGTAGCAAATAAAAAAGTTTGCTGTGTTCAGATGCTTTGCTCCAAACACCCACAACTAGTTTTTGCAAAAGATATGTAAGTAATTTTTTCACCAGCTATTATTAAATTTAAATTTTATTGAAGTATGCTTTGCATTTTGGCGAATTCTCCTTCAGTACTACCTTTTACTTTGGTGTTCTAATACATTTATACATTTTAACTCAGTTAAAACTCATTCTGTATTTTAACTCAGAATATGTTTAAAATAAAGTAATCTGCATAAATCATATAATTCTGATTAAAGTGAATAGCCTTAAAATTAGCCTTTTTCTTTATTCCTTATAGTGGAATGTTTCTTCTTCATAATTTAAACTATGATGTTGATACCACTGAGTGTTCGTCCATTCAACAATTATAGATGAACTAATTATCCCTAAAGAAAATTATAACAACAATTCTCATATTTCTATGAGTTTTAAACATACGAAATTTGTTTTCTTTTGTTCGTTTAATAAATTCATTTGTCTGAAGTTGTTAAAACAGATTTGACAACAATCAATTACTGAGAACTAATGTATTGCATGCTTCTGATTGTACTGCATTTTGTAACCACTTTATGAAACACATCTACGGTCCTTAGTTAATATCATTCTTCTCTAACATAATTTTACTATTATAAATTAAATTTCCAATAAAATGAATAAATATAACTGTGTTAGCATTTTCCAGATAAGTACAGCACCATCAACTATATAGTAATAGAACCAACAGTTCAAAATAATAGCAAATAAGATATAACTCTGGAAATTGTAAAAATTTAGTAGTTGATGGCTGAATATGGAGGTGACTATGTATATTAAATTACCTATTTTTGAATGAGAAACAATCATTATATTGTTGTTGAAAATATTGTAATATTTCTATTGCACTCTTCATTTTCTTCAGATTTCATGGACTGTCATTAGCTATTGAACTAGATTGACTAAAACATGGTCTGTGGAATTTCCACGGAATCACTGAAAAATAAATCTCAGCACAATTAGTCTATCACCAAAGTAGTACGCACCAATAACTTTTTTAATGTCCTTAATGATATTAAACTGAAATGTCTTATCATTTTTTGTAAGTAAATAGCCTTATCTGTGTTTTATAAATTCTTAACATATATATGGAACTTCAGAATCTATGCTAGTTCATTAGACATAACAGTTAAAGGATATCTATAATTTGTCTTACCAATTTGTAATATGAGTTATTCATATATTTAATAAATAAAATAACTTTTCCTTAATGGAGTTGTTCATTGAAAGAGATTAAGCAGTTAATTTGCAAATCTAATGAGTTCCACCTGGTACATGCTTTGTGAATAAATAAAACATGTTAATGCTGATATCTTGTAACTGGTTCACAAAACACATGTCGTGTCTAACTGGTTAATTGGTTAATTCCATTACCATTAGTAAAAAAAATTAAGTGAATTATTAACATGCATATATTAAGAAAATAACAAAAATGTTGATGAAATACAATTCGCAGATATCACTTGAAAGCTAAATATCTAATGCCATAAAAAAAAATGTATTGGTTTCAGTTGGGACAGAATTCCTCTTGACTATGCAAATTATGAACCTGAGCCATTGATCATTCAATATTTAACTGAAGCAACGGAAGGTTATAAACAAACAGTTGGTAAGGAAAAAGCTGAACCCAAAAAAGCAATAAAGAAAACAAAGAAACGGAAGCAAACGAAAATCAAAGGAAAAAGAATTTGCGATGAAGAAGATAATTTCTTAGCAAAAATGAAGACAATGTTTCAAAACAAAATTGAAAAGGAGGCGGAAGAGGACGATGAAGAAGAATGTGACGATGTCAATGCATCTTTTATAAATCATTACTTAAGTGAACCAAAAACAACAACAAAAAATTGTGTAACATAACTTTTGTAAATAAAGAATAATTGAATGTCTACATAAGATATCAAATACAGCCTAATTAATATTACAGACAAAATTTGAATCAATTTTCTCAATAATAGATCATTTTAATATGGTATTAATTTGAAATTCAATCCTGTTCATCAGCTGAAACAAAAAAAAAATACAAACAAGATAGATAAGCTTTTGTAAATATAAAGTAATTTAGTGTTCACATTTAATAGGGTAATTAGTAAAACTTACGACTGTATAATAGAAAAAAGGGTAGTTTAGTACTAGGAAGCTAGCTAAAAGGCTTGATTGCCTATGACGACAGTTTTTATTGAATAAAAGGATTTAGAACAAAATTGATTTCAAAATTCATGAACCCAAGTTTAATCTAATAAATGGTAGTAAATATGGAACGAATACTGTCCATTGTGAAATAAGCCATTATTAAGGGTTAATAAAGAGTTTCCCTTGGATAATTAGTTTCGTTGATCCCGTCTCATAACACGATTTTAGTCGGATGGAATATCATTAAAATGGTGATAGAAACAGAGGCAAAAGTTCATTTTTCCCCTAAAGCTCTCAAATAATCTGTTTGTGGAAAGGGATGTCAAAAACAGCTAACTAGAATTGTTCATCCCCATACTTCAACTAAGTTCATTTCCAAATATTACACAATATTCTAAAATATTTTAAAGTAAACTATTTGTCCACAATATCATCACTAATTATTTATATTTAGTCAAAACATGTGAAATATTTGTTTATTATAAATATTTGTATCACAATTTTATAATAAACGTTATTGTGTCTTAAAAGATAAAACTAATCTACTAAAAAAAAATGATTATATAATACGTTTTCACCAGCTAGAAAATACATAGAAGTTATATTTAGGTTGAGAAGAGAGTAAAGCATAAGGTGATAGGATTGGAACTGACACATATTGCAATAATAAGTCTTTTTGAATAAATGAAATTTATGTAATATTTTTCACATTTCTGAAGATATCAATACTGAATAATTTAAGTTGAGTATTGAAACAACCGGAGTAAATATCTGGTTGTTTCAATGTTAACAACATAACTAAATTTCAATAGTTTAATTATTCTATTGGTAACTTTTGCATTCCTGATATATTTGTTCAACGAAATTCTTTCCTTTTTCAGTGTAAGTAAACCCAAAAAAAAAATCTCAATTTACACCTGTTATATTTTCGTATAAATTACAATAATGATAATAATTTTTTACAATAATACAAACAAAATGGTTTGATATACATATCTTCAAAGTATAAATAAATGATCCAACTTGAATTTTATATTGAATCAAAATGCAATGATTTTTCTTAAATAAAGCCTTTAAAAAGTTTTTTTGAATAGTAGAATAATGTTTTAAAAAAAGGTTTTATGCTGAAATTTGTTGATCAGAATGAGAGGAATGTTAAATCCTAGTTATATGATTTGACTTCTAATTCTTTAAGATAATCATATAAAAAAAGATAGAATTCAGCTATTAGGTGATAAAAGATAAAAGGACCTTGACTCAATATGGGTGAGGGCTAGTTCTTCAAATCAGTTTACATTGCAACCATCTCAACACTAACAATACTGCCCAGTCTTCCAAAGTAAACTTTTCATTATTGTCTGTCCTATTTAATAACATAAATAGTGATAATGCGAGCACTCTGACAATTTCATGTGAACTTAAAAATGTCTTTTAACAATCATGATAAGCATTCAAGATTCTTCAAAGAAGTTTATATTAATCATCCTTTGCCTATCGAGGGAAAGGTAAGATTTATTTTATTATAATATCAATTATTTCATTATTTATTTCATTTTCAGTAACTATTTATCAATATTCTTCTTCAAATTCTTCGTATATATTTATTGTTAAACTTAATTATTCACTAATTTAAAACAGCAAAATTATTAGCGTATTTGTAAAGTAGTTTTTAAATCTGTATTTGTTTACTTCTTTACACAGACTGTATATATAAAAGAATTAATTATATATATAACTAAGAAGATGTGAAAATTTTAATAATATGAAATCTGATTTGTGAAAATTATGTTGAAAGAAAATCTCATTTCCCTCCACAGCATCAATAATAAAACATCTGAAGTAATTTGTTAGCTATTTATCTTTCACACCAGTAATTGTGATAAAACTTTCAGTAAAATTAACATAATTATTAAGACAAGTCAAATATGGCATATTTAAGTAAATATTAATTACGCTTAATAACCAAACTCATAGAAAGAACGCTAAATAAAAATTGCGTAAAGTAAATACTGTTTGTACTATCTGGTTTTAGTGTTCATATTAATTATTAGTATTAAATATAAATTACTACTAAGAACATTAAGAAAACTAACCCTGGAGCGTTATTTTATTCATTTCAAAGGCATTCAAACAAATGTTTGTAACCTGAGTAGTGTTTTCTTCTTATTATTTTATTCTTATTATTTATGAGCATGTCTTTCTTCTTAATATTGGAGTTAATAAATGCTGGAATTAATAATACTGGTTGCCTTTAAACAAACTAAGTTACTCATTGATTTCCTAACTGTAAACAAAATTATAAACATATTGTGTTTGTATTTATTTCAGTCTGAGAAAGAATCACTTTTAATAAAGAAGGAAGAGAAGCATGGACTTACAATGATGTCAGCTGCAGTTCTCATTGCTGGAGAAATGGCAGGAAGTGGAGTTCTAGCTGTTCCTAGAGCAGCAGTTGATACAGGTGCATGTGTTATATTGCCCCAAACATCTATATTATTGCAAAAATGTGCACATACTTATAATCAAAACTAGAAACAAATTCACTTTTACAAATACATGCCTTAAATAACATTTAACAATAAATCTCTCAACTATCATCTCCTAATAACAATTGACTAGTTAAATTGGATTAAAATGTTAATCCAAACCATGAGGTAAATGATTAATTTATTACTATACTATATTAAAACGTTTTTCGTCCATGATAGGATTATGAATAATGATATATTGCAAAAGATAACATTAAAAGAACTGTTGTACTACAAAATGGTTCAATGTAAAGGATGTTGTTAAAAGAGTCAGTTATGCTGAAATTCATTTGAGAAGTATCAAATGCAAGAGTACGACTAAAATAAAATATAAAAATTAAAATATTCTATCCTTCTTGCTATAAAAATAGTTTTAGTACAAACTTACAAAGAAAATGTTAGGTGATTTCAGACCAAACTACAATTTTGCTTAAATTGTTGCCACTCATTTGTCATGTACAAATGAAACATTAATCAAATTAGTTTCTGATCATCTGATTGTACCATGTGTAATGAAGCAAATATGTCGAATATTCACAAATGTTAACTTTTTTTTAAATATACGAAGCATAATACCTATCTATTATTCGTGTTTGTAAAATTTTCTTTTTATTTTCCTAATAGTAAACAACGGATTAATAAGAATTCTTGAAAAAAAAACATACACTAATTTACAAATATATATTCTTGCTATTAATATTTGCTAGAAATTTAAATGCAGCATTTATTTATTAATGCATTAATAGTTATTGGATTTAACGTTGTAATGGTTTTTATAGGATGGATAGGTTTGATTTTAATCGGAGTAATGTGTGGAAACGCCTGGTTTTCTGCCTCAAAACTTGGATTGTGCTGGGAAATTATAGAAGAGAGGTATCCAGAGCATAGAAAATGTAGCCGGAACCCTTATCCTACCATTGCAGAAAAAGCTGTTGGAAGATGGGGCAGGTGCAAATATACAATATTTAAATAGTATTGACCAATGTAAATGGTTAATTTACAGAAGACTTTATTATACTAACTAAATCTCCTACAAATCGTATATAATTAGGTAGTTTTTACACATTTTTGATTACAAATATATTATGAAATTATACATTTTTGCAATGATGAAAATTAACTGTTACTTTTATTCAATTGACAATGTTATTTTAATTAACGAATACTTTTCTCTTATGCTTCCAACTTTTTGTGTACATTAGATAAATTTATATTCCTTTCTCTTGGAAAACATCTGACAGAATGATAACATTGAAAATGCTGTACAAATGTAACACAGAATTTAAGTAGTTATTTAATATAAATCTAAAAGAAAATGATATGCAAATTAATAATCACACTTTAATTATTAAATGCTTATAGTTTTATTGAACATTATTTTAAGTAACGTAACGGAAAGTAGGAAAAAAAATCAACTTAATATAAGTAAACAAGAATTTAAATGTAAAATTAAATACTTTTAATTGAAATATTATAAAAGAGTGGATAAAAACTCTTGTAATGTCAACTAACACATAATTCAACTGTTAAATATGATTGTTGGAAAAATTATTATCAAACTCAGTAGCTGTCAATTTAATTAATGTTTTATTTTAATTTGGTTATCCCCTTTAGTCAGTTACAGCGAAAATGTATTCCTCCTAGTAGCACAATAAGACAAGTGACTACTGAAGGAACTGTTTTTTTTTTTAATTTCTTCTTAATCGTTAAAAACACATGCAATTTTTGTTGACTGATTTTTGAAGTATTGATTCAATTTATTGAAGTATTACGATACTTTAAATAAGATAATATTCGATACGAAATTCAAGTTTTCTAGAATCACTAGAACAGTGTCTTAAAACTTGTTACTCGTTATGGAATTAGGTACGACAAAGTGCTGCAATATTACCCAGAAACAATAGGGTTCTTCACTAATGCAAGAATCAGATGTCTGTCAAAGGTCATGAAAATTTCTCAAATATTCTGGAATCGTAAATCTTGTTTGTAAACCTTATGAACACAATTGAAGCAGACATCTAAAATGTATTCAAGGGCACATTAAAATGTGGTGTTTACATCAAATTTTGAATTTTTTTTTTCATAAGCAGAAAGTATAGTTAATCGTAACCAATTTAATTAAAAGAGTAACACATAAGTATTGTATGCTAAGAAACGCAGTATCATCCTTTTCTCTTTGTGAAAGGCATAGTACATAATGTGCAATAAAGTGTATCTAATGTAGAAAAATTTCCTTGAAACGATGGGACCATCTAAAATATAGCCTAAATATGATCCACAATCTTTTAGATACACAGCCAACCTCATATATACAAATAGAAAAAAAAAATATGTATGGAACTAAGGAACTTCATCAAGTATACATATGTCAATATCACTTTTTCAGTTACTAATGTACTGATATTATACTAAAACATTTAGTGGTAGAATTAAAAATATAATGAAAGCCAAATTTTGGGTTTTAGTTGGTTGGTGTCCGGATGTATGCAGGTTACTCTATTCGGAGCAGGAGTGGTGTACCTTCTACTTGCATCTCAAATTGTTCAAGATCTTTTCCAACCTCTACTGCCTGACGTTACTTTTTGCTCCTGGTTTATCATGTTTGCACTTCTTATAATCCCTCCAATGTGGCTTGGCTCCCCAAAAGATTTTTGGTAAAAGATCTACATTTTATAAAGATAAATGCCATATTTATGACTTGTATTCACATTATCATTACTAGATTAAAACTTGTGTATGACGTAGTTTCATTTACAGGCAGTAACAAAAAAAAAAAAAAATAAAAGTAAAAGCATATATTGCAATTTCTTTTTATTTTATTTAAATATACAATGTGTTTGACTTTTACATACTACGATATTTGTATCTTTTTAATTATCCTGAATTGTATTATAAAGATATAATACAATTTTTACAATTGAATAGACAAATTATCCATGAAAATTCATGTTTATTTAATCATTGTAGGGTAAAAAGCTAATGAAATGGTCTCCACATATAAAAATTTAATGGTATAAACAACACGTTTCGTACACGTAGTGTTCTTCCTCAGACATTAACTAAGGGTGAGTGTCTGTGGTACAAGGGTAAAAAGTTGGTTGTACCACAAACACTCACCTTTAGTTAATGTCTGAGGAAGAACACTACTTGTACGAAACGCTTTGTTTATACCATTAAATTTTTATATGTGGAGACCATTTCATTAGCTTTTTACCCTACAATGAGTAAATACCACATAATAAGTGATTGCACTACATTAGAATGTTTATTCAATTTTTATCATAAATAATAAACCCATACAAATAATTATTCAACATCATTTAATTATTTTTCTGTAAAGTTGTCAAATTTCCACTCTCCTACTGAATAGTATTGTCCTGTTGCTACAGTAGCATACTATACTATTCGTCAGAGAATAATACTATTCTTTATTATTGTTGTACAGGGTTGTTGGAGTAGGGGCTCTTCTAACAACTGCACTATCTGTTTTGTTAATGTTCTCGCAAATGGTATTAGATGGCATGGAAGGAATTCAACCACCTATAAATGAATCTCATGACACTGTGAAGTTTTTTTTAGCATTTGGAATTATAATGTTTTCTTTTGGTGGTGCTTCGACATTTCCAACAATACAAAACGACATGAAAGATAGGTCACAATTTAAGAGGAGTGCTATCATTGGATTCATAGGTAATGAAATATTAACGATAAAATTATATCTCCTTGATAACGACTATTTTTTTTTAAAATAGATTTAGTTGTTTTATATACATATAACTAAAAAAATTAATATTATACACAAGCTGATTTTGAATATTTTAATCCCATGCCAACTAGACGCTTAAAAAACGTTTGATCTGAGATTTCTTTTTGATCTAAAAAAGTAATATTGAGACAATAAATTTACTTAATATTATATTATAAGGTATTATAATATAACACCATACATTGTTCTCCAATAAAGATAAATTGTTAAATTTTAGAAAGTTAGGAGTACATTTTTAAATGTCTACAATTGATAAAATCATTTTTGTTTCAGCTATTCTATTTTTATATTACCCAATAGCCATTGGGGGTTACTTAGTTTATGGAAATGAAG
Source organism: Hermatobates lingyangjiaoensis (assembly GCA_026182355.1). Classification (NCBI taxonomy): domain Eukaryota; kingdom Metazoa; phylum Arthropoda; class Insecta; order Hemiptera; family Hermatobatidae; genus Hermatobates; species Hermatobates lingyangjiaoensis. Next base: position 7,918,135 of record JAPFBL010000014.1, read on the forward strand.
TAACACCAAATATCGTCCTTGTTTTGGGACGCAGTCCTATAGTATTAGCTGCTAATATTTTTATGGCACTTCACTTGATCCTGGCTTTCCTTATAGTTGTTAACCCAGTGTGCCAAGAAATTGAGAACATTCTTGATGTCCCACATCGTGAGTTCATTAAAATGTTTACCTATATACCAATAAACTATAAATATTATGAGTTAAGTTGTTTCAGGTTTTTGTATTTTGAGATGCATAGTACGTACTGCCATGGTGCTTCTCATGTTGGTCGTTGGAGAGTCAGTTCCAGCATTTTCAAAACTGCTTTCGTTGGTTGGTGGTTCAGCAATAGCCATTGCAACTTTTGTACTACCAAACTACTTCTATATGAGGTTATGCGACCAGAACTCACAAAACTGGCCAAAAAGGTGACTTCATGAACTTTTCATATTATTCTTATCAAGTCTAAAAATATTCTTTTTTTTTTAAAAAAAAAAAATTATTTTTAAACATTGGTGAACATCTAATCCATCAAGATTAATTTAAAAAACAATACATGAAGCACTTAAAAAAAAATGCATTCACCACAAAAGAGTTTATGTTTCTAATATTAATTTAATTACACATAATTTATTTTGAGAATCTAACTTAATGGTTTTATAAATATAATCCTTTCATTATAGGAGTATTCCCCTTCATACAAGAGTTTACATGTGGGAACTAATTTTGATTGGAATAGCTGGAGGAGCTGTCGCCACTTATTCAGCAATAAGTTCTATTTTTGGCTCTCAATCATTCGAAAAATCCTGTTTCCAAAAGTATAGTACGTAGCAGTGTTTGGAAGAATCCATAACGAAATGATTATCACTAATCTTTCTTGGGTTCACTTGAATCCAGTGAGTAAAGGAAGAAGCACTGAAATATTAGTTCTCTTCCCCCAGGAAAATCAATATTACTGAAACAAATTTAATGTTAAAATTCATCGATAAGTACATTATGTATTGGCATTTCTTATTATTTATGTGAGAGAACATCAAATATGATTATTTATTAAAATAAGCCGAAATTTTGTGATGCATTCCATGATGTTCACAGTTTATATTTTGTACTATTTCATTTAGAATCAAAAAATATTTATATAATTTAAATAAACCAAGTAGTTCATCCATGTTCTATACTTTCCTATATCCATTTTGCATTATTGTTAAATTCATATTTAAAACCAACGCAATAGGGAAAGCAATTTCAAAGTTTATAATTACTTAGAGTTTAAAAACCATTGGACTAAAAGAGTAATAATTAATAGTCAATTTCAATTAGAGGTAATATGTCATAATTAATACCTGAACATTTCACAAAAACCTTGAATATTTATTACTGGTGTTTTCTTTCAATGTGTTATCTTAGAACACATGATTCTTTAGAATTTCCAAACTTCAAGAGAAATCTGATGCTAAACATAAAAAACAAATGCTCTAATTAAGAAATACAGATCAGAAGCCAGATGTTGGTCACTTAAAGGCTATATAATGAATTCTGAGTTAACAAAGACAACTTATCACTAAAATTCCTAGTTTTATATCAAGCAGTCAACCATTTCAACAAGAAGAAAGGGACACCTAAAACATAACTATCAACTATTTAAATCAAATGGTCAAAATCCAGAGTAAACAAGTTCGTTGTAATATTGCCAAATTCAAATTTTCAAACCCAAAGCTATTAGTGTTCTCTTCTAGTAATACAACATAGGCACTTTAGATTCCTTAAGTAAACAGTAAATATTCCGGCTCTCCAATATGTCTTCAAAGAATAAAGGATAGTAATTAAAAACAAAGGAAATTCCAACACTACACCTAGCTTTCTATTATATATACCAAATATAATCAGGTCGTAAAACAAACTGCCTTCTCTAAGGAATTGGTTCACGAAGTGTACCACCCACTAAGCATTATTTTACTTATCAATAAATACATTACTGTATATCAAACACTGAAAACATGCTAGATGAACAAAAATGTTTTATAAGAAAGAAGCCATGCGTCCAGAGTAACAAGGTGGAGGAAGTAAAATGGCGTGAGTGTCATGCGTCTACCATCAGTCGTTAAAAGTTAAATATTTAAAAGAATGCATTTCCTTAATTTTAACATTATTATATTTATATTTAACGGTTTCTGTAGCAGTTCACTGTCTAATGAATTAAAGCTGAATACCGTAATTATTGCTATTCTAGTCAGGAACAAACAACATACCCTTCCGTATTTTCTAACTTGTTTGGAAAAATTGAACTACCCAAAAGACCGCATCTCTCTATGGTAAGTTAAATGTATATGTTTTCTATATCCTAAATATATTAACAAATAGAGGTAATTCACACACAGTTTACTTCTGAAAGTATTTAAACAACATTTTATGAGGCTCTCGAACCATAACAGTGGGAAGGTTATTTGTTGACAATGGTGCCTTTATTATCATTCTTATTCATAAAATCTTATGGAAAAATTTCTGCATTTAGTTGGCATAAACTTTTTACTACATCTATAACAACTTTTTAAATATTTTGAAACATTCCCGTATAGAGATAAAATAAGTTCCTTAAAGATTTTTCGTTAAAAATTATTATCAAATCTGGCTCTATTCTAGTCACATTGTGTATTTTAATTTCCCCCTTAAATTTGCTTCACTTAACACATTGGTCACGATACTTGTGCTCATTTCATTATAAGTCAGGTCCTTTATCGAATAAGTATATACACTTTTTGCCAATTTTTAAATACCTTAAACGGGGTTGATTCTGCTTTCGGTTGATTCTTTTCTAAACCTCAGTTGATATTAAAACTATCTGGCATTAAAGAAGCTTATATTCACATCTTCTCCGAGAGATTCTATCTCCCACAAGAAAAAAACTGCTTGAGAATTTAACTTATTATGCTAGCCACTTTTCAAATTTAAAACTGTAAAGTTTTAAAGTTACTTTTCTTTTGTCATATATCTTTATCGAGGTCAGGAGGAAGCTCTTTAACAGGATGCCCTTATCTCTCGTGTAGTTCTGTGCGTGGGCTAGTTTAGCTTACTCAATTTCATTATAAACTCTTCAGTAAATTTACTATTTAACTATTGTTTAATTTTCTGTTTTATATGTGTAGTATGGAACGGGAAGAGGAAACCGGTTGAAACCAATTCCTTTTTAAAACGTCCCTATTATATTAAAGGTTAATAACCTTTAATATATAACCTTTAATCTTCGATTGAGATTTCCAAGATAAAATATATGTTAGATGATACAAAATTGCACGTAACCTTTTTAAGTGATTACACTTTCCTCAAATTTACATTTAAATAGAATATGGGTAAAAAATAAATTAGAGTCAATAAAATAATAAAATAAATAAGTAAAAGATAAGTCAATAAATAAATAAAAGAATTCGAGTCAATAGTAAATGTGATGATGAGTTTCAAACATTATTAGGAAAATAAAACAAAACCAACATTAAAGCTGGTATTAAAATTACCTATGTAAATTAAATTTATATTATCTTTAGCTCTATGAGATTATTAGTAATGTTTTTAAAATAAATCCTCGACTGTCTTTGCTCCAAAAGGTTCTCACGTAGTACATCATCAAAGGTAAACTAAATCATATTTTCTTGTATCGTATACTTATACATTCATGAGTCCATTTGTCCGCTTTGATATTATTATTATTAGATATAAAGAGTTAACTTGTCTTCAATTACAATAATTATTAACCAAATATAAATATATTTATTTAAAATTGTTAATTATGTTCTAATTTGTTTCTATTCCCCTCATCATGTTATCTTATCTCCTTTGTCTTTTCCTATATAGCTAAAATAATGCATTTATTGCACTATATACTTGAAGTATGAAGAACATTTGCGTGCACAGTGACTTTTAATGAGTTTAAACATATTCATTTCAATTGATTATTAAAGTTTTAACAACAAAATTATGTCATCCGTAAATATAAAAAACAAATGTTGACGGATGTCGTTTGGCACATCCACTTTTAATGAGATTGATCCATTTTTTTCAATTTTCTTGTCAATTTTTGACACAAGTTTTGATGTAAAAATCATTGGTAAAGTTAATTCATATATAATTAAGATATGAGTGTTAATGTATAAGAAGACACTTCCTGGCAATTTATTTTTTCCTCACTTTAACGAACTATAGACCCTGAGCGTATGGAGCTAATAGACCAAAGTTATATCCTCAAACACGCTTTAAAAAGTTTTTTGTGGATAATTTTTTATTTTAGATCATGTCTAGATCTAAATCGGGGTCTACAAAGATTTGAACCAGTAGAAGAGACTTCCAAAATATACTTTCAAACAAATCCTTTCATATAGGATAAGTTGAGCTTCTAATTGAGTCTAATTTGTATCATTTTATTAATTATTTATAAGCAAAAAAAGGTGATTATTTGTTGAAATTTAATTGAGGAGTATTGATGTTGTTTAGCATTCAATATTAATATATTTTTCTTTTATGACTATATTTACAATGAATTTTATAAATACTAGAGTCTATTTCTATAAGAGAGTATTTATTTAACAAATTATTTACGTCATTACTATGTAAAGCCCCGTTTGAAAGTCAAGATTACGAAAAAAGTAATCTTGGAAGCAAACCTAAGGAGTAGATTCAATGACTCATGATATGGTAGAACTATGACATTTGGCATCAAACAGGATTTAACTACTACATTGTAGAAATTTCGTTTTACACTCTTTAAATCTTTGTCAATATGAGAGGTGTTAGTAAGGGAGAGTAATATAAATAATATTGTTCACATTATTATTTAGGAATTCAAGTAAGAAAACTTTAACGATAAATTAAATGGTGCCATATTTTGTTGTCACCTTGCGCTGTGGAGAAAATACTTACATTTTTGTACGATTTTGTACGATTACAAAATTCACGATTTTGAACAATATTAGAGATCTATTAAGTATTCATTGAACAATTATTTCTAACATGATTTATCATTGCTTCTTTTTTTATTAAATAAGTATATTCTGATTTTAAAATAATTTTACTGAATCAAATGAAAAAAATGATGAGATCGATTATAAAATTCTTTTGTTATATCTGAACCAATATATTTATTGTTTAAAAATTATGTATTTTTAATGCATACATAAAGTATCTATATGTATGAATGCATAAATTATTACATATATAATTAGACAATGATTTGCTTTGATTCAAATATTCTTGCAAGTATGGTTTAGTCATGAATGTCGTATGCTTATTAACTTGCATAATCCAGTGCATATTATTCTGTTCAGACCACGCTGCATTGTGCTTGAACTTGCAATCTGTTAGTATCTCTTTCCTACTCCAAGCACGTATTATTGATCTTTCCTCCTAATCTGAAATTTGTTGCTGGGATGCTTTCAACATTTGATTTTTTTTTACATTAAATTCATCAACTTTATTTTCTTGAGTTATTCTACTTATCTCTGATATATGGAATTATATAGGTTTCAATTACAGTTATTTTCTTTCATTATCAAATCGGTTTTAAATAATCACTTTTTTCATAAGCTGGAACTGCTATTCCTTAAAAAATTGCTGATATTAAATAATTTATGTAGGATCTTTTGTATTGAAGTCCCTTATTTAAAATGATTTCTATTTATTAATGGATACATGTAACCTAGTTAGATTAATGGTTATTTAATAAAACAATTCAGTTCGTATTTTTTTTTAACCAGTCTGTAGTAAGAAGGAACTTCTTTCTCGTAGTATTCTACTGGATTTCTTTCATCCTAGAGTATTTTCTTTTTAAATTTACGGATCGTGATATTCGTGTCCTGTCAAAATCTTTCTTACTGAAAAAAGAATTGTCAACAGAGGTTAAAGTTTCTGCCCAATATCCTTTCTACATCTGCAGACAACATTTGTAACAAGTCTCAGAATCATAACGGAACATACCGCACGGCAGAGATATCAAAAGTATACTTCCTTGATATTCCAGAACTTGTACCAAGGATAAGTAAAATAATTTCTATCCAAGTATTTCTTCAGTTTTAAAAAAATAATGTGTCCAGAAGTGAGTTCTGGTGATGAAGATGACCAGGGAAACTAGTATTTTTTAGTCAAAAATTAGTAGACTGTTTATATATTGGCAGCTGTTATTCAGAGTCTATTGCAAAAGTGCAAACAAGGCTTTAAACTCTGCGAATCTAGAATTCTTATTCAGAGCTGCTGCTCCGTTCAGTTTTCAGTTTTCCTTTTAAGATTGTTAAATTACAGTTCTTTCAGTTTTTTAAGATTATTACAATAATTACTCCTCTCCAACAATCCGGATATTCTACATTCTGAAATTGAGTTGCAGAGGTGTAATATAATGATCTAAGTTTTCCTCTGGGAGTTTGAATCAAACACCAAAAGATTTAGCCTCTTCCCGGTGAGGTATTTTCAACCTTCTTGAGGGCAGTATTTACATTGTAAAGGTTAGTTTATTTGCCCATTCAGGAGTTTCAATTGCTCACTTGTCAAGGTCAGTTCATTATTGATTAGGCCAGTGCTCTATCTCTACCCTCCAGTACACTCGGCTTTCCGAGCCTTGTCCTGGGCTCAGCCATCCCGAGTAGACTCGGAAGAGCCCTCCACATCGTTCAGCAGGGATCTACCCAGGCACTACATAGCACTACTGTCATACACTTGTTGAAAGCAGTGTCACATTCCTGTCTTATCCCATATTTTTTTCTACTCTATTTAAATTTAATCATAAGTCATATTTCTTCTGTTTATTTCTGGTTATGCATAAAACACTGTTGATTTCCAAATGTACTTTCGCGAGTAGTTTGGTTTCAATCTCCTCTTACTCTTCTAACGGTCGAACTAAGTGAGTGCACGTATCTGTTTTTTTTACTTATACTCTAATGAATAAGTAGTATTGTTTTTATTTTCATTTTTAAAATATTTTGAGAATGTAAATTTGTCTACTCTATAAATTTTCCTAGCTCCTTGTTAGTAAAGATGATTGTTCTATGTAAGTACTCTTACTGTTGAATATAAAAACTAAATATTGATGGATCCTTTCGGTTTACTGTATCAGTTTGTTGAAAACAGTTTACCCAATATTTATATACTTATATAATACAGATAAGGAGTTTACTGTGAGTAAAAGAAGTTCATTAGCCTTTAGGTCTTGAAATTGCGCAGCTTTAATCGTACTCTTTATAAAGCTTCAAATGTAAGTTACCAGGGGAATATGTGAGTTATTGTTACTAGAAAGAGTTATTTTGAATACTGTATAAATTACTTTTAATATTTAGTTACGTTGGTTTCGTTTAGTTCGTTGTTTAAATGATGTGCTGTCATGACATTTGCATGAATATATTACTTTGCACTCATAGACTGTTTAATATTTTAAAATACTATCTTGTAAGATAAAATTAATGAAAATTAACAATCTTACTAGTCACCTGATGTTTATTCTCAAAAAGAATTTTTTTAAACTTTAATTGAATGTTTCAATATATTTGTCTATTGTATGGCATTTTAATTAAGTTCATACCATTTCTCTATATATTATCTTGATCTATTATCAAGAAAGCTCTCTAAAGCAGTCATCTATATTAAAAGGACCACTATCTTATAAATAATTACTTAAACTGAAAGAATTTTAATGTTTGGTGATATCAGAATCAGGCAACTGACTGCAATTTAGGTACTTGATTCAAAATTGATTGCTTTTCTTTAGAGATTCGAGTTGCACTTCAGATATTGAACGTATTGATAACTACTGTCTGTAGTTTAGAAAAACTTTAGGAAAACTTTGGCAGAGGAGATGGATCTATTATTTTATTATTGCTATAAAATGCAATAATAATAATTACGAACTAATGCTTATAATGCGCTTTCATTTTCTTTGGACTAATTTGGAAGTTGGTTTCAGGATTCGGAGTGATCACAACATAGACGACTCTGTGGGCGTGTTGAAGCGATGGCTCGCCGAAGTAGGTGATGCCTACCACTCTTACAAGGCGGAGCTCGAGGAGGAGGGTGGCTGGCTGAAGGACGAGGCGGGGGTTGCGGACTGGCCCACTTCTCGCTACTCTCATGTCATGAAGCTACGCGATGAGGCTATCCTTCGGGCCGCCACCATGTGGGCTGACTACCTCTGGGTACCCTTGTAACTCCTTATGATATATATTTCTATTAGAATACATTCTGTTACTACAGATATATTACAACAGAATGATTATGCCATGCTCTGATCATAACTGTCAATTATACTGAAGGAAAGTACTATGTTAAATAATCGAAATAGTAAGTCCCATACCTTTGACCTTGCAGTTCTAGCACTGTAGTACCAAAGTATTAATTCCTGCTTAAAAACAAGATTGGTACTGTCTGAGGGATTGTGGGAGAGTAGGATATGGTGAGAGTAAAGGCTTGGATGGCTAGCTAACAAACATATTTCTTTCCCATTGGAATCAATTTGTTAATGCCAAACGGTACTTTGTTGATATGAATTTATACGTTTTAATCAAATTGCTACAAAATTCTTACTTTGATATTTAAAATGTGAGTAAGATTTATAACAATTTTTATTATTGACGTATTAATAGAAATATTCATGAACATTCCCTAGTGACATACAAGAGAACCAAAACATCTTTTAATTTGTTGTTAAATTATAGAAGATATATGTTACAAAAATAGAAGGCTAACATATATCTTCTAACATTAATAGAAGGCTAACAATGTTAAAAGTACTGTCATTATTTTCCTGTAATGAAATATTTGTAGTTTTTCATATTCAATAAATTTATATTTCTGCCTGTCGAAAAGGTTTGAAATAAAAAGTGAATATCGGCAGTCAGCATTTAGAAGTTTGGTTAAAACATGGAAATGAACTGAACCCTGATTTTATTGTAATAATCTTCTGTCAGATGGTTGATATATTTGATTTTTATATATGTGCAATTCAAAACATGAAAGAGTTCGTTAGGACAATTGAAGAAATGATTAAAAGGAGAGAACACAGAGAAACAACAACAAAACTGATTTAAATTTTCGATCTTGTCGTTATCAGGAGAAGAAGAACAATTCTGTTGGGGCCAGGTTAGCTCAATGGTTAACGTACTCTCTTCTGAACTGATAGGACCGAGGTTCGATCCCCACTTGGCCTTCGATTTATTCACGCGGGAGGTGAATAAATCTGAACACGTCGTCCCTCGGAGAAGGACGTTAAACCATCGGTCCCGAGCCTGTACGATGTCAGGTACTCGTTAAAGATCCCTACTCTAAATACACTTCAGTTAGGCAAAATTTAGGATTCCCAGTGTAGAATCAATCTTCATTGTGTGGTATCACAAAGGGCCAATGCTCGGGCCGCGTGTGTTCCCTTGTGGACTGCAACCTAACCTAATTTTAGAAGAATTCTGTTCCGCTAGCAAATAACTACTCAGTTTGCCAGTCTAGAAAGCTCTTATTTTTATTTTTCTCTTGATGAGAACAAGGTCGGAAAATTGAGTTTTGTTGTTTCTCCGTGTTCATTTCTTTTAATCGTTATATATAACATATAGTATATGTAATAAAAAGATTTCACATAAACACGTGAAATAACAATCAATTGTTTTCCCATTTCTTATTGTGGTTTGATCATTGAGTATATGTAATATATAATTTATTATAGTATATCATATATATAAATGAAATCATCAATAATATCCAAAAAAAAAAAAAATAAAAGAAAAACTTTTTAAGTGGTTTTGAGTTTTACTTCATTTTCAAAGATTTGAGTTGTCAGGTTTCCTTTTCAGATTGAAAGTGCATTGAAAATGATGAAACTCATGAAAGTTCTACAACCACAGCGTTTTCTTTAATACTTATAGTGATCATTTCCTTGATAATAGGTTATGGAGTCACGTGAGATAATGTGGCACTTTTCGATAGATTGACATAATTTTAAGCTAATATACAAATCCATACATCCATATGGAAGACGTTTCCATATAAATGATTAAAACACAAAGAAAAGTATAACTGAAAATGTGACACTTCTTTCAGACATTTTGAGTTATAACTACCAAAACTATTTCTACGTCTGAATTAGTGGATGTCTTTGAGTGGAAAAAGCTGTAACTAGCTGTAATAACTATTTGGTTTTATTGAAAATAAAAAAAAGATTTTACATGTTAAATGAGGGGCGAGAGTAACTCAGTGGCTCGAGTATTCATCTTTGGACTGATAAATCCCGAGCTCGATTATCAGTGTGACCCTGGATTTTTCACACCGGAAGTGACTGAATCTGATCACATCCTCCCGTGGAAAGCCGTTAAGGAATCAGTCTCGAGCCTGTGCGATGTCAGGTACTCGTTAAATATCCCTGATTTAAACAGATTTGAGTTAGGCAAAATATAGGACCCTCAATGTAGAATCATTAGGGAGACACTAGAGGGAGAGGTGAAGCTTTCTCGCAGACTCACAATGCCATCTAGCATCAAAAGTTTCCTTTTTTGAAGGAAAAACATCTAGCATCTTCCTGTTAAATAATAGTTTATATAAAAAGTACTGTTGAAGTGTAATTAGATTAGGATTGGATCTGTTGTGTCTAAGTTGAAAAATAAGCTGACCATTCACATTTTATTTCTCTCAGACGAAGATGATTTTTATTATTATCATAAAATCTGCTAATTATTATTATTGTTATTATAAAATTTACTTCTTCATGGATATTGACTGGAATACATTGTTTGAGGATATACATTGCTTTTAATGCCACTCATAAATAATTAATATTCATCCAGTACGTCTATTTATGTATTAAGAATGTACTTTGAAGAGGTGATGATGATGACTTGAATAATAAAACCTAAAAAATGCAACTATTATTTAGATTGTTGAATATAAATTCCAGTTGAAATTAATTTTTTTTTCTGTTTCATGATTTTCTTCTTAATTGTCTTAACAATTGAAATAGATTGGTATTTATATGGTTCATGGAAACCTTATGGCTATTTTTGTTTTGCCATACAATTAGCTAACTGTTGAAATGCAGAATTTTTTCTTGTGTTATGCAATATATATGGTTTAAATTTTTTAGAAATTGGACACAATTTAATTTTCATGCAGTTTTGCGGCGGCCTCCTTATACCTTCTTTTCCTTAATCTAACCGAGTTATTCTAACCTAAGAATTTTGCTGAGATGTCAGCGGTAGATATGTCAATTTTCAGTCAATTCAATAAAACGTTTTGGGAAGAAACTTTTACCGCCTGTTTACCTCTTTTACCTACAAAAAAAATGATTGAGTTGTCTATTACTCAACCTTCACTGAAAAGCCATTAGTCTACTTACCAATCTCCAAACAATTCTGTCCGGTGATTTGGAAGTATGTAAGGCAATAAAGTGATAAGAATGCATCTACTATTCTACATATGAAAATACCTCCCACTAACCAATAAAATATCATTCAGTACTAATTGTGCAGTTATATGCTCTCGAATATATTCTACAACTTTGGTCAAAAGTTTTCTCTAGTATAACTAATTTGTTTCACATTTAGTCATAATCAATTATTCCACAACATGAGTTTAATATTAATGTAATATGATATCATTAATATGGAATTTTGGTTAACTTCACACATGTAGAAACTCAATGAAAATACAAAAGGAAAATTAATATAAATTAACTAAATTAACTTCTGAATTGATTTCGTCAAAGCCTGCAAATTCCTCTTTGTGCAACAAACAAAGCGAAGTTCCCTACTGTCCTCTTACTATCTTCTTAATAAAATAACTTCAGTGGTAGTCAAATGAGTTCCTCATTAGATCAATCTATATTTTGCAACCTTGAACAATTATAAGATCATTTTAGCCTAAATGGGACATTATATATTATATACTCAAGAAGTTTGATATTATGTTTTTTGTAGTAAAGTTGAGTGTAGGTCACTCCAGATATTTAGTATTATATCGTAGATATCCGATCCCACGAGGTCAACCTGAGGCAGTTACGGATACTGATTTGCTTTACTAACCATGATGAGGCGGTTGTCTTATTTGTTGCAAAAATGTCCCATATAAAAAGAAGTAATCTTGTCTGATTTATTAAAATATACGATTTACATTAAAATAGATTTTATGCTTTTTGTTGGAGTCGTTTTCGTCAAAAAAACATTTTATGAAATTAGAAATTGTACTCTAACACCTCATTGGTTAATATAATTTTGAAATCAATTATTTCAACTTATCTTCTGCATAAAGTTCTATTTTTAGGTATAGTTTCATTTTGATCCGTTAAACGGTATGGCTTGTATGGCTGTCACAACCTTTCAGATTGAATTGTACGTCATATTTGTATATTTTATTGAAAAAAATATTTCCTGTTGTTTTAAAAATATGAGGATATTTTTCGTTTATTGCTTTTGTAGTCTTCAAGTAATGCCAAAAATTCAAGACTCTAGAATTCGTAGTTTAGAAGAAAACATTGAAGTCAAAAAACATGTTTTCGGCAAAAAAAAAGTAACTTTCGGATTATGAATAATTGCTCCCCAATAATAGTGCACATTTACACTATGAGACCCATTTTTGTTTAAAAAATCAATTTGATAAATCAAAGATTCTGGACCGTAGCGTGTAACAAACTTTGGATACACACAGAGACATCATCGAAAAAAAACTTCATAAAATGACATTTGGGACCTCAAAACATGTAATTTCATTAATATCTGGAGATCGAATTTTTTCACGATAGCTTTACTTTGGCTATAGTAATGTAAAAATCCATATTAAAAGTGATAAAAAAGAAAGAAGTAAGAAGGTAGAACATTACGTCCTAAATAAGAACAAGAGATAATTGTTTGATTTTAATTTTTAATATACAATTTCTAGTTTCTATATTTACTAAATCTGTATAAAATACAACAAGACTTATATGTACCTCTTCAGAAGCCCCAATTATGACCATGGTGTTTAAATTGGAGTTTGTTTATTAATTTGAATAATAAATTGAATAATAATAGTCATTGAAATTAAGTTCGTGAGAGTTTGCGTCGATGAAAATATGAAAGTTGCTGAGTTGACCAATGTAAGCTCTATGTCTCTTCATATGGACTCTCAGTTTAATAGAAGCCATACGTACATAAAAAGGCATCACACTGTGTACAGTTAATATACAGTTAATACAGTCGGCAGACACATGAGGTTGTAATATTTATCGGGTAGGTGTGATTGTTAGGCTAAGAAGTATAATAGGGTTCAGAATTGATTTTTTGGCAATCTTGACATTGAAGATGTTTATACTGACTATCAGCCTCATAAGGAGGCTTGGGAAAAAAATTAAAAAAAAAAAGAAAAACTCGTAAGGTTAGAAGATTTTTACTAGGAAATGGATGGGGGGTTCAAAAACATTGGAGAAGTATAAAATGAATAGAATTTAGGAAAAAGCTTCTTAATAAGAGAGCCCAACCTATGAACCTGAGGGGTGTATATAGAACTAAAGTTTGTGGGATATCTATCAGTTCTCCAGATGCAAATGAAACATAACTTTCTAAACCGATTTCTCTGTTTAGTTTAACATCATCAGAGATGTTAAATCCCGGAGTCTGCTTTTTATGTGTACAGTAAAAACGTACGCCTAAAGGTGTTGTATTTTTTGAAGCTAGACTAAACATCGATAAACAAGTGTAAAACATTATATTAATCTATTGTTATCATTTTTTTTCACAGTGCAATAATAATACTATGAAAAGACTTTTTTCACAGGTGTGGAACACAAAAGTTCTGTCTTTTCAGTTTCTATGATTGTATGATCGGGGAATTTAAATTTAGTGCAATTTATATAAATTGCAATATATAAATACAATTAAATGCAATATTTATACAATATTGTATAAATATTAAATACAATATTAATACAAATCATACCGAACACTAGACATTTATCATTTATAAAATTAGTTATAAAACCACAAGAAAGTATAAATAAATAAAGAACTGATTGCAATAAATGCTCAACACAAAAGTACTTTAAGACAGTAGGTTATTTTAGTAGCATTTTTTATTTTATTGTTACAATGTTTCTGTCCTTATTTGAAGAAAACAACACGCTGTTTGTGATAAACAGTAGGGCGTTGGACGTGTATTTTTGCGAGTCTTATCATATCTCTGTAGGGTAGGTTAAAACTCTGCCTGCTTTTGAGGGCTGATCAATAATGCAATAAGCCGGTGTATTGTCCATGAATCTCTATACAACATTCCCATGATTGAAAGTTTGGAATACTTACTTACTTTGCCCAACTGTGCAGAGTTAAATAAAAGCCACCGGTCTATGTAGACAAAAAATGTTTAATACATTTTCCAACATTGCACTTATTGAAAAGTAATTAAACAATTTCTAAGTGAATAAGTTGTTCCTCTCAAAACATGATAGAAATATTATTTTAATAAAACCCTGGGGAAATACAATCATTTTTCTTTTCAAATAATACCATTCCTCTAATCCAAAATATTTAATGTAACTCTTGTGTTACTTTTTAATATTATTTTTTTATCTATAAAAAAGTATATATATAAAATATTATACATTTTTTTTTGTCTCGACCACATATATTGAACATTTTTTTTTATTTTTTATCGAGGTTTGGTTTAGCTTCAAACAATACAACATTTTTAAACGGACGTTTCGTTTATATTTGAAGACATCTTCAGGGTACATCAATACAGAATTTAATTAACAATAAATTAATATATTGTGTAACACTTTTTTTTCTTTTTTTTATCGATTTTTAGTCTAGCTTCAAACAATACAACACCTTTAGGCGGATGTTTTGTCTATATTTGTAGATATCTTTAGTTCTACATCGATACAGAATTTAATTAGAGTAGCGTGAAAAAATGTTTATAAGTTACATTATTTAATTAATATACATAATGTAACTTATAAACATTTTTTCAGGTTATTGTAATTAAATTCTGTATTAATGTAGCCCTAACGATATCTACAAATACAGACAAAATGTCCGCCTAAAGGTGTTCTGTTGTTTGAAGCTAGACTAAATATTAATAAAAAAGAAAAACAAGTGTAAAATATATTAATATATTGTTATGATTTTTATGTAGAGTGTAACAATTATTATTATGATTGAATGATTCCTGTTTATTTTGAAGGAATAACAACAGACCTTCTGAACTAAAGAGTATATTTTTCATAGTGAGTCAAATAATTTTTTTTTATACACAACTTATAGTTATCAACTTATGTACACAACTTTTAGTTAATTATACATATATAATAGAAACGGCAGGAATGTAATTGTATATATCTTTTCATACTTGTCACTACTTCAGCATATACAAACATTCAAGTGGAAGTTCGAAAGGAGATATTTATAAGCTAATAACTTTTGTTCTTATTTTAAAATATTGCATATCTGCCATCGCCTGAATATTCAAAATAATCAAAATTTATTTACTTATTAGTTTATTCAATTTTTAAGAAGTAATTTTCATCTATGATATATATTTATTAATATAAAAAATAAATAATTTGGTTAAATAGATATGTCGTTATATACAAGTTTTATACTATTGTTTTTCAGAAAAAACAATTTCCTTTAAGTAAACAATGCAGAGAAAAAGTCTGCAAACAGGATGGGGCTAATGGGAATTGATTCCGACCTTTTCAGGCGTTAAACAGATGCTTAACCTTGAAGCTCTATCTTGGTTGACTTCACAAAAAGGTGCTTACGGAGTCTTAATCAAATTAATATGATAAAATAGTCAAACAAAATGTATAACAAACTATGAAAACTTATACTAAAAGTGACCTTTTGCTATGCAAATGAGAATATCTATGCTTTAAAATTCGATATAACATTTATTTGTTTTACGGTAATATTATTCATCCTATCAGACATTGAAATTTATTAAATTCTGATCCAGAATAAGAAATATGTGTTAAAATAATTTAAGTTACATGTTATTTATTAATGTAATGAAAAGTAATTATTGAAATAGAGAAACTAAAGTTGTAGAAAGATGTTTCAATTCGTTATAGTTCAAATACAAATTGTTCATAAATGTTAAAGTTTATAATAGTTTATAAAATAATTTCTAATAGTTTATAGACATCATATATTGGTAATAAATAATATATAAAATTTATAAACTCATAAACTATTTTAATAGTTTATAAAATAATTTCTAATAGTTTATAAACTTTATATATTGTAATAAATAATATATAAATATACATTATCTGGTATTCTATCAGACAGCAGGCAGGGTGTAATACAACATTGGGTATCATAAATATGGTTTTGAAATCATAGAACATATCTTTTTCAAGTCTTGTTAGTGAATATTTTGTGGACTTACATGATATTGAGAAGAGTTCTGTAAACTTGGAGGCGTAGGTGTGATAGGTGAAAGTTGGATTTCTAGCCTGTTAGTCCATTCCCCTCACAAGTAGATAACATCAACTTGTTAGTAATCAATAATATATATTGTAACTTATATTGAAATTGAAGTTGGTTTATCTTTCTTGGTTGTTCAAAATAACTTTCAAGGTTTTCATCCCACTTCAGTATTAAGGTTGATATTTCAAGAAAACAAAAGTATTGATAAATAATTTTCTAGAAGTTTTATGAAGAATTGAGTGGAGAATTTTATTGCTCATGACATTGTAATTATCACAATCGTTCGAGACTTGGTACTATTGACTTGGTGTTTATCGATTTGTTGTCGTCTATACTTTATAAACTACCTTAACCAGTTATATTTCAGTAATAATTAAAATTGGTGTTTGTTGTTTAATTATTTGTTAGTAGATACAATATTTTTAGCAAGTACATGGTTTACACCAAAAATAATTGTATAAATGAATCTTAATAAAGCAAGGGCCAGGTTAGCCCAGTAACAACGTCCTCGTCTTTAGACCGGTAGATCCGGGGTTCAGGGGTGAATAAATCACAGCACATCATCCCTCGGAGGGGACGTTCAGCTGTCGGTCTCGAGACAGTACGATGTTCAGTACTCGTTTAAGATCCTAGTCTAAATACACTTCAGTTAGGCAAAATTTAAAACCCCCAATGTAGAATGTTTATTATGTGGTATTACAAAAAGCGAATTTTGGCCTGTGTGTGTTCTTTTGTTTGACTGCTACTGCTACTCTAAATACACTTGAGTTAGGCAAAATTTAGAACCCCCAATGTAGAATATTCATTATGTGGTATCGCAAAAAGCGAATTTTGGCCTGTGTGTGTTCTTTTGTATGTCTGCTACTGCTACTCTAAATACACTTGAGTTAGGCAAAATTTAGAACCCCAATGTAGAATGTTCATTGTGTGGTATCACGAATAGCGATTTTCGGCCTGTGTGTGTTCTTTTGCATGACTGCTACTGCTACTCTAAATACGCTTCAGTTAGGCAAAATTTAGAACCCCAATGTAGAATGTTCATTGTGTGGTATCACGAATAGCGATTTTCGGCCTGTGTGTGTTCTTTTGCATGACTGCTACTGCTACTCTCAATACGCTTCATTTAGGCAAAATTTAGAACCCCCAATGTAGAATATTCATTGTGTGGTATCACAAAAAGCGAATTTTGGCCTGTGTGTGTTCTTTTGTAAGACTGGTTCTGCTACTCTAAATACACTTCGGTTAGGCAAAATTTAGAACCCCAATGTAGAATGTTTGTTCTTTTGTAAGACTGCTATTGCAAGCTAACCTGATCCAATAAAGAAAGTATTAAAAAAACCTATATATATAAAATAGCTAACATGTGATTACATAAATAGTAGTACATTTTAACACACAAAATATAAAATAGTCTATATTATACAATAACAATGATTATGTAATATATAAATATTTAATGGTTAGAATTCGATCAATATTTAGATTTTCTAGAACTGATTTATTAATTGCTTACGGAATAGCTTTCTATTAACACAGAATTAATCTTTATTTTAGGTGTAATTTTCAGAATGTTTAAATCGATTCGGAAGAAAGTATTACAGTAATTTAAGGTATGATGAGAAGGTTGTAACTGATAAATTATGAAGAGCTAAATTTAGAATAGATTATACTAAAACACTCATATTATTTTTGTGTTCATTCTTTTGTTTTATAATTAATTTTAATAATCCAGAGTAACCTATATTGAACTTTATTATAATTATATATTGTATATATTACGGAACTCATGGACAATATGTTTTACTAATGAAATGATTTCATTTAGTTAATAGCTTTTATGATAATTCAATTTTGTAAGTTTGAACAAAAAAAAAATAACCAAATTACTTGCACTGCAATCAGTTAGTGAAAACTAATAAGTTAAATCAACATTGCCCATTTAAATATATTTAATGAAAGAATTAAATTGAATAGAAGGGTTAAGCCATGTATATTCATGCGTTACCAATTAGGTGCGTCGGGATTAACATTGTCAATTGTTTAGTCCATGTGTTTCAGCTTTATTTGAGGAAGTTTTTAAAAAATGGTAATTTCTTAATTTAGTAGTTGAACAGTTATATGAAAAGAATGAATTTTTACTTTCTTTTACTAATGCAAAATCTGAAGGGGATAAATATAAAAATGCTTGATAAATAATTAAAAATATTATAAATAATACTTTTATTTCATTTGATTTTTTTTACAATTCATTTTATTGTTTGTGATGAAAACTAATAGTTTTAAAGTTGTAATCAGTTTCATTCTATACTTTTTAATTATTTTCAAGATAGATTGAAATGTTAATGGATTATTGATTGTTAATTATATCCTTATTTTTGAAAATAGATGAGTTTTAATAAATTATTATTTCACATACAACAGTTTTAATAAAAATATTGTAAGTAAGTCTGTATTTGTTATTTAATAAATCATTTCGCTTTTATGCAATTTAAATTCTAACTTTTGATAAGAAGAGTTTTCGTTGAAGATCAATAACAACGCCACATTTAAATTTTTTTATTGAAGCTATATAGTTAATGAACTTGATTATTTACTGTTTAAGTTTGTGGTTATGTTTCAATATATATTGGTTCTTGGAGTTGATATAATACTTATTATAAATTACAGCTGACTTGGACACATATCACTGTCACTAGTCGGTGATATGTTTTGTCGCTGCAAATTTACTGGCGGGGCATAGAAGTAGTTTTTTTTATAATGGTATATTTCCTTTTACTACAATACAACAATTTATCGTCTAATATTTAACTTCAGGCAATACTAAATACAAAATTAAGTCCTTGGAATGATTAGAAAAGCTAGATTAATTAACATACGTTAAAGTACTTTTCCCATATGTTAATGTTTTACTTCTTCTCAAGTATGCTCCGAATTTCAAACAGCGGGACCTAAAGTGTGTAAACAGAATTTAGGACTCCGGGCTGCCCACAAACACACCTGGTCATTTAAGAAGCATCAAAACATATTCAGGGCACCCGAGGACGTGCAAATCTGTTAAAGTCTGGAGACTGATTTTATCTCTTGATAAATATATTTGCATTATAGCTTATTGAAGAAGTCAAAAAACAAATAATTTAAAAAAAAATATTTTAAAACAAAATGCCTGACATGAACACCAGATTATGTCAAATGAAATGAACGCTTAGAAATTCTTAAGGAGAATTAATTATATCCGTTCATAATATTATGCAGACTATTATAAAAATACTATATTAGCTAATATAACTGTTCAAAAGTTGTTCAATAAGTTATTAAGTAGTATTTGAACACATTGGGAAAAAATTTGAATCTCCACATTCAAAAGTTTTGTACAAACAACGCATTTCAAAAACATAGTTTTTGTTTCCCAAGTAATGTTCATTTTGTTGACTAACATTATTTATGCCAACAAATCATGTTGACGTGATATATTTTGGTTTTTGTAATCTATATAAATAAAATAATGATTTTGTCTGTATATTGCTTAGACCTGACTCAATTCAAGTTTTCTTTACGTTTCATACATTGGAGAAACCGAATCCACCCTTAGAAAAATTTCTGTCGGTTTGTCGGTTTGTCTGTTTGTCCGCAAAACTTTGTCACAAGTAAACTCAGCTACCATAAGACATATAAAGCTGAAACTTTTACAGTAGATTTGGGTAGGTCTAACTTAAAATATAGGCTCTAAATTATTTGGAAATTCAACGCAGAAGTGAAGTTATAGACGTTTAAAACAAAAACGTTTGTCACAAGTAAACTCGGCCACCATAAGACATGGCGAGCTGAAACTTTGACACTGGATTTGTGTATGCCTAACTTAAAATATGGGCTCTAAATAGATTCATAATTAAGTACAGAAACGAAGTTATAGGGCTTTAAGCGTATTTTGCTAACTTCACAGACAAGTTTGTTTTGAAAATGCACAGGTGAAGCAAGTAGGTATTGTTAGTTGATTTTAATTTCATTCGAGCATATGAATATATTGCGTATTTGACATCTTTGAAAAAGTGTTTCCCAGAGTTGAGGATGTACTATCTATTACAAATAAATAGTTTTGTAAACGAGCAATTCTCAACTCTTAATATGAACAGGCAGGAAAAATCAACAAACAAGTTCTTACGCTATATCATACCGAGGAAAGACCTTACAAGTCAGTAAAGAGATTGGATTAGTGATGATGAAGCAGTTTATTATCTAATTGAATTTCTTGACTCTGAATTTATTTCTCCTGGACTGCCTGCTCATGAGTAAACGCTTAAAGTAGGAGCACCAATCATGTTGCAATTTAGTAGCAGTAACAAATTTCATGTTACGAAACATGAGTGCCCCAAAACTGTGCAACGGGACACGACTCTGAGTTCGTGCTCTACACAGATATGCCATAGAGGCGGACATAATGACTGGATGTGGTATTGGGGAGTCTGTGTGTATACCACACATACCATTGATTTCGAGCCACTGTCTGTTTCCGTTCAAATGATTGCAAAGTCACGTCAGAGTCTATTTCGCAATGATGTTAACTAAGTGGCAAAGGGAGACTTTATCTAACGCAGGAATTAAAGTTAGCGAGACCAATTTTTGTCACATGGTCGACTATAGTTTACTTGCTCAAGAGTCAGAGGTTCCAACTGTTTGTTCTTCCGTGAACCTGAAGGACAGACAGCTAATGTGGTGTATACA
The DNA here is from genome assembly GCA_026182355.1 of Hermatobates lingyangjiaoensis. Lineage (NCBI taxonomy): Eukaryota > Metazoa > Arthropoda > Insecta > Hemiptera > Hermatobatidae > Hermatobates > Hermatobates lingyangjiaoensis. The sequence continues at coordinate 7,939,239 of JAPFBL010000014.1, forward strand.
GAGGCATTTGTTTAACACTGTACTAATAATGGTATTTTCTACTATTCTATAATTTCTAATTATAGTATTAGTATAATACTATAATTGATATTTTTCAATACCAAGTATAATAGAATTTTTGATTCCGTCAAAGACGGGTACGTTCGCTAGTGGAATATAAAACTATGAGTCAAATATCATTACTTAACACCTGTATATCGTAATTCATAAGAAATAATGTTATTTAATATAGATTATTGTTTGGTAATTCAAGTCAAGAATATTTAGATTGACCGGCCAATTTAAAGTTATTTTCATAGATTTAAGCACTGACCAGCATTACTATGAGAAAAACTATTATCCCAATCATGACAATTCATTATATTGATTTCCTCTAAAGTGCTTAGATTTTATAAATTACAACGAAAATTCACTGAATGGTTTTGTCTCTTGAAATTAATTATAATATTAATGATATCATATGCCTAATCTTTTAATAAAAATCCGGAGTGGCCTACACTCAACTGTACTATTAAGTAAACATAATATCATACTTCTTGGGTATATAATATATAATGTTCCCTTTATATATAATATAAATGTTAAATGGGAGATGTTAATTATTCTTTCATTCCTGGAGGTAGTACAGATAGTCATTCATCCACTTATTAATTTATATGCTTCTTTTGTATATCACACCACTAATGCAAATAATATCATTAGTATAACTACAGCAGTAATAACATTTTTGTATTAAACTAAAGTGTACATTCGCGTTACGAAATAATCTCTTACAGAAGAACACTACGTTTGTTCCAATAGCCTCTTTATTCCAATAGAATCTCATTCATAGTTTATTAAACCTCCTTCTACAATGAATATTTAAGAAAAATTTTCCCATTTAAAACCATTTAGAACCAACTTTCTATAGCATATTTTTGATATAACCGTTTATAATATTATGCAGACTATTATAATAATATTATATTAGCTAATGTAACTCTTCAGAAGTTGTTCAATCAGTTATTAAGTAGTATTTGCATATATTGGACAAATAAATCGAATCTCCACAAAAAAAAGTTGTATAAAAACAAGCATTTCAAAAGCATAGTTTTTTTCTTCCTGTTAAATCTACTATTTGATGGAAGATAACATTGGAGGATGAAATTCAAACGGTTGATGTAACCTGAATAAGAACTCGAAGCGTCAGAATCTAAATGTTTGTATAGAACATTTGCAGGTGCCTAATTCTGCTTCCTAAAGTCTCAATATATGTTGTATAATCATTGTCACAGTAATCGTCATGTAATTTCCTTTTTGTTATTATAACCTTATATTAAATATAAAAAGGACAATATTTTTTCGTTTTTGTAAGCAAATATACAAATATATATATACACTTTTTCATTGGAAATACGATCCAAAACGGATAAATATAGTTCAATATAGACAAAGAGACATAGAGAAATCAAAAAAGAAATCTAGAGAAATAAAAAGAAGATTACAGAGACTGTAAGTGTGTTCCAAAGCGATGGATTTCTCTTTGTTTCTTTGTCTATATTGAACTATATATATTTGTAAAGTTTTGTAGCAGTCCTTCCTGTATACACTATTGTTGAAAATTATATCATATTTAGCTGAAAAAGTTTTATAATATTGTTTCAGCTAAATATGGTCTATTTTTCAAATATATATATATATATATATATATCTGATCAAACCAGAATAAGAAAATGGAAAAACAAGACTAAGATCTTTCAACCGTAACAAGCGGTCTGTTGATCCAACTGAAATCCAGTTGGGTTTTTGACTCTGACGAAGACCGCTTGTTACGGTTGAAAGATCTTAGTTTTGTTTTCCTATTTTCTTAAATCATTTATTGATTTAAGATCATTAATTGTTATTTCACGTGTTTATGTGAAATCTTTATATATATACTAGCAAATGTACCCGTCTTTGACGGAATCAAAAATTCTATTATACTTGGTATTACAACATATCAATTATAGTATTATACTAATACTATAATTAGAAATTATAGAATAGTAGAAAACACCACTATTAGTACAGTGTTAAACAAATGCCTCTGTATACACTACATTAGCTGTCTGTCCTTCAGGTTCATGGAAGAACAATCAGTTGAAACCTCTGACTATTGAGCAAGTAAACTACAGTTGACCATGTGAGAAAAACTTGGTTTCGCTAACTTGAATTCCTGCGTTAGATAAAGTCTCCCTTTGCGACTTAGTTAACGTCATTGCGAAATAGACTCTGAGGGGACCTTGCAATCATTTCAGTGGAAACAGACAGTGGTTCGGAAGACTCCCCAATACCACATCCAGTCATTATGTCCGCCTCTATGGCATATCTGTGTAGAGCACGAACTCAGAGTCGTGTCCCGTTGCACAGTTTTTGGGTCACTCATGTTTCGTAACATGAAATTTGTTACTGCTATAAATTGCAGCATCATTGGTGCTCCTACTTTAAGTTTTTACTCATGAGCAGGCAGTCCAGGAGAAATAAATTCAGAGTCAAGAAATTCAATTAGATAATGAACTGCTTCTTCATCACTAATCCAATCTCTTTACTGACTTGTAAGTTCTTTCCTCGGCTTCATATAGCGTAAGAACTTGTTTGTTGATTTCTCATGCCTGTTCATATTAAGGGCTGAGAATTGCTCGTTTACAAAACATTTATTCTCAATAGATAGTACATCCTTAACTCTGTGAAACACCATTTCAATGATGTCAAATACGCAATATATTCATGTGCTCAATTGAAATTAAAATCAACTAACAATACCTACTTGCCACACCTGTGTATTTTCAAAACAAACTTGTCTGTGAAGTTAGGAAAATACAGCTAAAAGCCCCATAACTTCGCTTCTGTACTGAATTAATAATCTATTTAGAGCCCATATTTTAAGTTAGGCACACACAAATCCAGTGTCAATGTTTCAGCTCGCTATGTCTTATGGTGGCTGAGTTTACTTGTGACAAACATTTTTGCGTTAAACGTCCATAACTTCACTTCTACGTTGAATTTCCAATCAATTCATAGCCTATATTTTAAGTTAGACCTACACAAATCTACTGTAAAAGTTTCAGCTTTATATGTCTTATGGTAGCTGAGTTTACCGGTGACAAAGTTTTGCGGACAAACCGACAAACCGACAAACCGACAAACCGACAGAAATGTTTCTAAGGGTGGATTCGGTTTCTCCAATGTATGAAACGTAAAGAAAACTTGAAATGAGTCAGTTCTAAGCAATGTACAGACAAAATCATTATTTTATTTATAAAGATATTACATTTACAGTAATTACATTCACTTATCTGAGTAATTTTTACGCATATTATTTTGTTTAAATGAATTAATTTTGTTATTCGTATACTTTTCAAATTTTAATTATTGATAAGAAGAATTTGCGTTGATTATTAATAACTATACCATGTTTATTTTTTTTATTGCAGCTGTATGGTTAATCAACTTAATTATTCAACGGTTTGTGGTTATGGTTCGATAGTATATTTTTTACACATTTTATATTATGTTTACTAAGGGCTGCCGCTGACTTGGTCACTGTGCCAGTAGTTTGTGACACGTGCTGTTGCTGCAAATTTATAATCCCACTCTTCAATTAAAGTCAGGGCCAATTCAAAACAGCCTTCACTCCTTCTAAATGACTCTCTTTGTCTTACTTTATCGTTCATTCCAGTCATGATAGAATTCATTTTTATTAAGAAATTCCTCATTTTTTACATCTATTTACTCTCTTTATAAAATATAAAGGTATGGAAATATTGCGTTCGGGTCAAAATTTTAATATCAAGTTGTCAATCATTACATTTTTTTTTTTTTTGAGGACCTTTAGTTTCAATAAAACAGGCTTTTAGGACGAGTGCTGTGAACCTGTGTGTATGTGTGTGTGTGTGTGCGTGTGTGTGTGTGTGAGTGTGTGTGTGTGTGTGAGAGCAGCATATCTCAAATGCCAAAGGTGTTATAATCACTAGATTTCATATTTATGTTCTTCTTATTTCACTCGGCACAGATTAACGTTGAACTTCATTTAAGGTTAATTTATATAAAAATAGTCTGTTTATTGCGTTTTGGTAAGAACTTGTTCTCATGATTTAATTAAAATCCGTATAGTTGGCGGTTGATCTGAATCCTGTTCAACAGCTGCCTTCAGAGTCAACAGTTGAAACACCTTTTCTGTAATAGCGATAAATTAACTTTTCAAACAAAGGGTCTTATTACGCTAATAAGAAACTGAAGCAACTAGCAGTAAAATATAAATAATATATGCTAAATCTATCTGGACTGGTTAAACTGAGGGACAAAAGTTGGATTACATTTAAATGATATATTTTGCAACTTTTATTTGAAATATTTTTCTCTTTGAAGTAACCTAATCCCTTCAAATCTTTATAAAAACAGTAAAAGTTTAAAATTAACTTTTCCAACTGTTTTAATTTTCTCATTAATCTTACAGTGATGCAGATACTTTGGCAGGGAAGTTTCTTATTAAATGCTGTTAACATTATAATACGATAATATTTTGTTTCCACTTTTTCCATATTAGTGAAATTTATAACTCTAAGTATATTAATATTAATTGTTGAAAATGTTTCTTTTTGAAATTGGGCTTATAATATTCATTCGTTAATAACCCTTACGTATGAATGCATTAAATAATTGACTGTGGACAAAAAGTTAGTAAGGTTTACCTTGTTAATGAGTCATGTTGGAATCGAGGGTGATAAGCTAGCTGGCAGAGCAGCTGTAGAAAATTTGTACAAAAAATGGTTTGCAATCTTTTGAATAGGGTGAGAATCGTTCACCGCAGGATCACTCAAGGCTTCCTTCTTATAGAGGAGGTTAGGCCATTTTATAACAATTGTCATGTCTCTTTAACTGTAGTACATATTGTGGTGGAGTGCTCATTGCTCCAGAGATTCAGGAAGAGTGCGGGAGTGCCGCACCTGACATTAGCACCAGCACAAATAAACCATAAGATATTAAATATTTTAAAGGAATGAAAAATACTCATGAAAACAGAAGCTGTATGAGATTTTAAATTCATTGTTATTTTCAAATTTAATGTTTTCGAATACTTAGTTATTTATAGCTAAATGATGTTATCTACTTAGCAAGGCTAAAGTATAGTATGTTGAATTTTGGCAGGATTTGCGTCTGCGTTAATGTCACCAAGGTGATATGCATAAAAAAAAACTGCATTTATTATTATGAATTATGTTTTTTTTATTTTTTTCTTCAACACGAACAAATTACGATTCACTTTTTGCAATATAGGCATTCAACAATACAGTTGTAACAAAATGGCTAGCCCGTGTGAATCCCACGATAGTTGCTAGTATATAATGGAGTAATAGATGGTCATGTGATGTATTCCAAGAGATGTTTTTCTTTAAAATTAATATTTGACTTAAATATTACTTTACCATAAGCAAAGTAATCATGAAAAGATGTGACTTTCAGATTTTGACGTCTTTACACGTTCCTAAACTTCCCTAAGTCCATTTTTGTAGCTCTTTAGATATCAAAAAATGTGAGAATATCTATAAATTTGTATACAAAATTTTTCGAACTCGCTGCAGTTTTTACCGTTAGTTAGATTAATTATTTTCGTATACCTTAATGTGGACCTTATAGTCAGTGGTTCTCAAAGTGTGCGCCCGAGTGCAGGGGTGCACCATAAAGATACTCTAGGCTCACCTTGTGGATTTCCAGAGATGTTAAAATTGGAATTGTGGCCAGAGTTTTGTTCAATTTTTATATAATAATTATTATAATTATATAGTAATTTTTATAATAATTACTGTCCTGATGATGAATGTGGTACATCCGAAACATGTCGACTAGTAATATCGGTGATAGACTTTATAGTTTTAATGAAGAGACGAGGAAGGAATTCCGGAAACTGGAAAAATTATTTAAGAAGCAGATAAAAGCCAAATATTGGGCGTTATTTAACAATATATATATATATAACTTAAACTAGGGTGAGAACTAGAAGAGGTTTTAAAAAGGCAAATTAAAGTAACGGTTGTCGGCAGTCTCAGCATAGACTGCCGGCTTATCTTTATTTACTAATGGATCAGCTGGTGCACAGTTGTTAGTGGAGGGGCGTTCCATGGACTCTAACCCTTTCGCGGGAGTTCCTCTCTCCGCTAACTACCCCCCCAGTCCATGGGCGCCCCGTACACAGGTGTCCCTAGTCACAATAATAACAATAACAAAAATAATGGAACGCTGTGTAAATAAACAAAAGAGAACAATAGTAAAAACAAAAGCACACTGTGTAAATAAACAAGAAGTCCTCCTGGTAATCAACGGGAACGAAAAACTCTGCTCTGTCATTCTTGGGGGCGCTTGCGGGGCCGCATGCGACGTATCTGTTCCAGGTGTACTATGACGAACTTAGTTGTGTCCGTCCCCGGGCGCCACAGTCGAACTCTCTGACGTGGGAGGAGGGCCTCCACCTCATAAGGCCCCAGAAATCTTCGGTCCGACTTCCGGCGCTTCTGTGTATTTCGGATGTAGACGATGTCACCTTGGGCCACCATAGAGGTGGGTACGTCTGCCTGCTTGGCGTTATATGTGGCGATCCCTCTGCGCTGTGCCTGCCTGCTCCGAGTTCGCACTGACGGCCATGTACTTTGATCCGATCGGACTCGCTGCGGAGCTTCCTTGGTTGCCGTGTGTATAGCTGCATTGTAGGCGATGACAGCTCTGGCCATGGCTTCACCTCCGACGTACCCTCTTGACTCCGACAGGAGATGCAGGTGCTCTAGTAACGTCGAGTGTAATCGCTCCACCATGCCATGGGACTTCGGGTGTCCTACCGTTGTCCAATGAGGTTCGACGTTCATTTCCAGGAGCAGGGCCCTAATTCGTCTGTTGACGAACTCCCTCCCTTGGTCGAGGACTAACACTTTGGGGGTCCCATAGGCAGCGAAAAAACGTAGAAGGGCTGCGCTAATGCTTCCGGCTGACTTATCTCGCAGCCTCCATGCTGATGCCACCCTGGAGAACCTGTCAATCGTTGTCAGGAAGAGCTGGTGATCGTATGTAAACACGTCGGCTTCTACCACTTCCCCGTAAGCCGCCGGTAGCTCCGCAGGTTGTAGCGGCGGCCGTAGTGGTTGCCGGTCATACTTACTGCGCTGACAGGTCTGACACTCTTCCAAGAGAGTTTTAATTGATCGCTTCATGCCCAGCCAAAAATAGGACCTCCGCAGACTCTCAAACGTCTCGTCGACTCCCCTGTGATTCGTTTTTCCCCTATGGTAGGCCAAGACGACTTCCCTCTGCTCTCGCTCGTCTTCTATCAGCTCCAACTTCCTCAGACATATACGTACCTGGGGTGCTCCTGCGGGTCTACCCTGAAGGAGCCTGTGCACGCGCTCTCGAAGATCCTGCGACTCGGCGTATACGTAGGTAGTCCCCCCTCTACCCACCCGCTGTTCCAGGGCCGAGAAGAGTTGCTGGTCTGTCGCACTACACGCTCCCGACATTTCTGAGATTCTGAGTGGGCCGTACCTCCTCGTAACGCAGTCAAGGTTGGGCAAGTCGTCTTCTTTTATTATCAACTGCCTCCTCTTGTTGTCTACGACGTCATCGACCTCCCGAACCGAGGGCGCCTCCTCTCTAGCTGGCCTTGCTAGAGTTTCTCGCACCTCTCCAATTGGAAGCACGAAGTCCTCTGGGTCCCACTCCGGTGTTCCGCCCTGTTGGATCTCTCTCTCTCTATGAGTTCCCACTCCATCACTCCAGCATCTTCATCCTCCATTGGTGGACTCCCCCTATTGATGGCATTGACTGGCCTCGACAGCATATCGGCTACTTGGTTGTCCTTGCCCCGAATATGATGCACCTCAAAGTCATATGCTGCTAAGCGCTCTTTCCACCTTGTGACCCGCGACGATGTCTCCTTCAGACCTCGGAGCCAGGTGAGGGGTTTGTGGTCTGTTCGCACTTCAAACTTCTGTCCGTACAAGTACGGCCGGAAGTGCTCTACAGCCCATACGATTGCCAGCAGTTCTTTCTCCGTTGCACTATACCGGGTCTCTGGTCCTGACAGCTGGCGGCTTGCATATTCGACCGGTCTACTGTCACGTCCCTCGCCCTGGGATAGGACTGCACCTAGTGCGACATCACTTGCGTCAGTCATCACGACGAACTTCTTATCCAGATCAGGGAACGCGAGAAGAAGGTCCCCTGTCAGGGCTGCCTTGCAAGCGTCCACACATCGCTCTAGCTCCGTTGTCAGGACTACCCTGGCTCCTTTCCGTAGCAACCTAGTGAGGGGTGTCGTAATGTCTGCGAAGTTCTGGATATATGTAGAATCCCATGGCTCCCAGGAGGGCTCTCACTTGCCTCGTTGTGCGGGGATACGCCATCTTGGTTATCGCTTGGATTTTCCCGGGGTCAGGTCTCGTGCCCTCTGCTCCCACGACATGTCCCATGAAGGTCACCGAGGTCTGGCACAGTCTTGTTTTCTCAGGGGCTACTTTCAGCCCGTACTTCCGCAGCCGCTCGAAGACCCTGCGGAGGTGAGCTCTATGGTCCTCATGCGTCCTACTGAAGACAATTATGTCATCCATGAATATCTGGGAGTACTCCTCTCCCAGACCCTCTAGGACCTCGTCCATGAGCCGCTGGAAGGTGACTGGTGCATTACGTAAGCCGAATGGCATACGGGTAAACTCATATTTCCCCCGGTCGAACGTGAAGGCGGTCTTAGCTTGAGACCCCGGGTCCATACGGATTTGATGATATCCCTGTTTCAAATCCAGCGTACTGAACACTGTAGCGCCACTCAGCCGGTCCAGGATGTCTTCAACCCTTGGTAGGGGGTACCTTTCAGGCTCAGTAATCTGATTAAGTTTTCTAAAGTCTACCACCAACCTGTATTTTGGGGCCTGGCCTGGCTCACATTTCTTGGGGACGGCCCATAGGGGACTGTTGAAGGGGACGCCGACTTGATCACTATCCCTTGATCCACTAACTCTCGGAGTTGTCCCTTAATAACATCTTTCATTTTGAGGGGGTATCTCCTGGGCTTTTCGTACACCACCTGGTCCTTAGTAAGTTCTATTTTATGAGTGACCCTGCCTGTTGCCGTGAGCTCATCCCCTTCTCTCCAAAAGGTGTCCGTGTACTCCTGTATAATGGCTTCCCTCAGCCTGTCCGCGTTCCACTGGACGCAGGTGTTGACGCGGGGGGCGGACTTCTGCGGTACACCCTTGCCTGTTCGGTACTTCTTCCTTCCCAAGCAGATACTCCACTTACCCCTGTTGAACCTCTGCGTCAGTTCCGCTGCGCCTATCACATCGCACCCGATGATCACTCCATACGACCTGCTTTTCAGGGTAGCTACGTGTGCCTTCACCGTGATCTTCTTCCCGGTGATAGCTTCGACCTCTAAGTCCACTTCCTTTAGGTTCTTCTTGCGTCCATTCACTGTGACTAGCTCACACGCACACTTTCTGACTTCCCCTGTGGTGGTGGCTCGCTTTAAGGTCAAAGGGTCTATCACCGTACACTCGGATCCCGTGTCGACTAGGCAATCACTTCCCCATGCTTCGCAGAAGAATATGGGCAACTCGCCTGTCTCCCTGTCCTTTCTTCTGCCCATATTCTCCCTGTACCGCCCTCATGCCACCTTCTCCTTGGTACGTATGGAGTTCACCCGGATGGGTCCTCTGGCTCGTCCGGGAATTCTTGCAGACCTCCTGGTGGCCTTGCTGCTTTCGGAGCAGGAGGTTCCCGCTCTTGAACCGTCTGACTCTCCACTGTAATCGTCAGTCCACTCTCGTTGCGTGCGCTGTGGTCGACCTCTGTGAATCCTATTCACCTCCATGTCGGACCCCATACGGCGCCTTGGCTTACCCGCTGGCCTCCTGTTATAGGGCACTCTCTTGCAAAATGCCCCGGCTTACCCAGTCCCAACACTCAGCGGGTCGCCTCCCTTGTGGCTTCCTTGGTACTCGCGCAGCCTCGTTGCGTCGGGGCCTTTCCTGGCGTAGAACATCGCTATAGGTAGGTTTATGACCCCCGGTTCTGGAGACTCCCCCTGGGGGTATGCTCCTGTCCTGTCGGCGCCGGCGGACCTGAGTCCAAGTCGGGTCCTCTGTGGTCTCCCACTCCATGACGGTTTCTGCCGCCCCAGCCTCTTCGTCCACCACTGCTGTCAGGACTTCTTCTATTGTGGAGGGTCTGCTCAGCCGGACTCCTGTTCTAACCTTCTCGGGGAGGTTGCGGTTGATCACCTCACAGGCCAACTCTTCATAAATTAGGATTCTCCACTTCCTCTCGACGGGGTCGGTACATGCTTCTTCCACACGGTTGCGTAACCTTCTCGTGGCTTCCGTAATCCGCTTGGCAAAGCTGGCGGCATCTTCTCGTGGAACCTTCCGGGCTGCAAAAATTTGGGCCGCCACATGTCCCAGAGGTTTAGACGCTCCGGCGTACCGCTCCATTAGTACCTTCCTCGCGTCCTCCCATGTGGATGTAAATGTAATTCCGGCGTCTAGCATCACTGGTAAGTCAATCCTGGCAAGCATATAACTGACGATGCCAGTTTTAGTTGCCTCGTCAAAACCAGTTGCTATAAGCATCCTGTTCACTTGGTCCATCCTCTGGATGAACGGTTCTATATCCCTCCTGGCTCCAACAAACCTCTGCACTGAGTCGATGTGACTCATAAGATAGGCCGCTCTGGACGTTTTGATCTGCTCGCATTTAAGCAGCGTCTCCATGGCAGCTTTATCTTCCATTTGAGTGCTCATCTAATAGCCACGCACTTGTTCTTGGCACTACACACTGTCACTCGGTACTACGCGATAGTCCCGGGTTTCGGCACCACTTAAACTAGGGTGAGAACTAGAAGAGGTTTTAAAAAGGCAAATTAAAGTAACGGTTGTCGGCACGTCTCAGCATAGACTGCCGGCTTATCTTTATTTACTAATGGATCAGCTGGTGCACAGTTGTTAGTGGAGGGGCGTTCCATGGACTCTAACCCTTTCGCGGGAGTTCCTCTCTCCGCTAACTTATATATATATATATATATATATTATACAATGTAGTATTAGAATAATAGTGTTTTAGTCTTTTTGTAATGCATTATCATTAACACAACATGAACAAGCTTCATTAAAAAGAAATACCACAACAAACAGTATCCTGTTTCGTTGCCCTAATTATTTCTTCATAGAATTATTAAAATTTAAAAAAAAATATATAAAATACAAAAAATAATTCTCTTTGATTTGAGATCACGGTGCGACATTTCAGAAATATATAGCAGACAGATATTGATTTGTTTCCATTAATTATTCAAAGTGTAACAGTTCTGTTCTTTACTTCTTGAAAAATAAAAACATCCTTCGAGAATAGCTAAGTTTAATGATGAAAAGAAGCTTTTATTAATTAATGTGATGCTGGAACTGAGAAAACAGTCGTGAAAGTACTTGTGTAAATGAGAAAATTAACCCATGACCCTGTCAAAACATTAGGTAAATTAATTAAGCTTTGGTTTCAGATGGACTGAAAGTAAAAAAGTCGTCCTTTACCTGTATGTTTAGATTATGGATATAAGGCAAGGACTCTTGACTCCTAATAAACAAAGTGAATATTTAAAAAGCAAGCACTCTAATTTAAAGAAAAAACTAGCCAGGTATTTGAAGAGAGTGTCCGCAGAGAAAACAAGACGGGTAGATCTTCTAAAAGTATGATGACTAGTTTTTGGAGAATATCGTACAAAATCTTATCAAATCTCTGAGCTGATGGTAGAAAATATGAAAGGGAATTATGGAAATGATTTACAATTGATGGCTTAACAGATATTTCCAACAGAACTCAACTCATAGTTAAGTTGTACCGAGTACTCATCTTTTATGGTAGATTGTGTTAAAGGCAACATAACATTTATCAAAATAGGAAATGAGAATATTTATGAAACATACTGCTTTCAACATAGAGAAACATTGATGGAAAAAACATCAAAGGAGGAACTAAAATAAGTTTTACATAAGGTTTTTATTAAAGGCTTATAGTGGTATTTCTACAAGGGGTACAAACAAGAATTGAAAATTCTTGTTTTGACAGGGGTAAAAAGTTGTATTTGACAGTGTACTTGGAAATATTCAGAAAATGTATAAAGGGATGTAGGGAAAAGGAGCCCTTGTCGTTTATAAATTGTAAAAGGTAGCAATTTAAAGTTAATACATGGAATGCAGTAATAATACTAGGTAAAAATAACTTATCCAGTGCCATCTGGGTAGAAAAAGAAATAGATGACAACTATTGTACATAGTGTGAATCACTCACTGTTGAAATTGTTGGATTTGTTACAGAGACGCACTTTTGGTTATTAATTTCATTAAAACAAGATCAGTTTTTATTGATATGGAGCTGATCACCAGGGCTGTCAGAATGTTTTTTGAATATTTTGAATACTCGAATTACTATTTTGAATATTTTTTAGTATTTATTTTCGTTATTTTTTATAAATTAGATCAATTTTAAGAAATAGTTCCAAATAATAACACTTTACATAAAAGTAGTACCAAACGTACCAAACTTTTTGCTGGAAGGCAAATAGTACCACATTTGGTACTATAGTACCAATTCTGGCAGCCCAGATCATCACACATGACTGTTCTACTCACTGTATTGTGGTTGCTATCGAGGGGAAAGTACCATACATGTAATAACTCTTCGTCAAGATCTTTTTGTCTTTTTAAAAGAAATTAAAGAGACAAATTTTTTTGTGATTTTTATATTGCTATACTGTAGTATTTGACAGATTTGTTTCAGGAGCTTAATATCTTGAATACTAACATGCAAGGAAATAATTAAAGTATCTTTACCTTCATTGATAAATTGAGAGAGCATTTTAACGAAAAATAAGAGTCGAAGAGGTATAACTGTCAAAAGTAATTAAAAAATGCTCCCTTTGCTAAGTAAAACTTGCATAAATACAGGAAGATTTTTAGTAGTTGATCATTTAACAAGCCTACAAGACATCCTGAGCTCTTATACTTCATCAATACGATTGGGTCAAAAATCATTCATGAATACAAGTGATATTCATTTGTCATTAATAGAAGAAGAGGATCTGTCAGCTACATCCACTGATCGAGGATTGATGATGAAATATAACGAATGATTTCTTGATATTTTTGGGTTTTGATATACTCGTAAGATGAATACAAGTCAATCTCGCAAAAAGCTCTGACTATTTTTCTTACAACATACCTATATGAGTTGAGATATTTTTCTCAACACAATGAAGTTCAGGAAGAAGAACTGTACAGCACGTTGACGAAGAAATCAGAGTTTGCTAATCAAACTTACGTCCTGACATTAATAAAATTGTACAAGTTGTATCAAGCACATCTTCCTAATAGACACAAGAAACAACTTACTGTATGGTTATTATGAGTTAAATCCATCACAACATGAATGTATCAGAAAATGTATGTTTGATTGGAGTTAATTTTTTACATCTAAGAATTTTATTCTTCTTACATATCATCTCATTAGAATGTTTCCAATTTTCTTCAAAAACACCTCTAAATAAATATTTTATTTCACTTGTCTAAGTCAATGTGCAATGAAAATAAATGCAAACAAATCCCACCAGTAGGGCAGTTGATTCATTATTCCAAAACAAAATTTCAGTTTTTATAGTATATTAGATGTTATTTATATCAGGTTTTGGAAGCCTATTGTAAGCAGGTCCCTTTGTTCCAGAGCATTGCGCGTTGGGCCTCTAATGTTAAGATTGTGGGATTGATTCTCACAAAATCTTTATATATTTTATTATTTATTCAGTTCAGAAAATGTATGATGGCAAGAAAAGAAACAAACAAATAAGATTGGCCATCAGAGTTCTATAAGTATATGGATATATAAAATACTTTGGCAAACTTTGATTTGTATCTTAAAGAGAAAATTTCACATGACAAAAAAATGAGAGAGTTATTGTCTAAAATAGATTTCATTTATGGATATTCTCCTTTGTATTTACTCAGGCATATCGGTCGGACGAACTTACCAACAGAGAAGCAGAAGAATTAACTGATATACGATATATATCATTATAAGTTGAACCATTTGACGAAAATTCGATTTATATTTGACAGAAATGGTTTTCTTATTGTGAAACGGCCTATATTTTTTTTTAGGTGATACTCAAACATGGTGAAAATTGGTTATCTTACTTTATTACCAAATATGTACTAATTTGAGTCCACTTTTCTGGTGATTTAAAGAACCCCTAAATATTTTAGAACTTAAAGATTGAATATGAATACTGTGTAAAAAAAATTAAAGGAATTTTAAATATTGGATGAATGTTAAGACTATTAAGTATTACATGCAGTAACTTATCAGACTGCTATAAAACAATTATAACATTTTTGTTTTAACTAGCAAAATAGATATATAAATATTGAACACTATTTTCCTTTATCGAGGTTCGGTCACCATCAAACAGTAAAACACCTTATAGCCTACGTTTCATTTATATTTGTAGACATCTTCAGGGCAATGTCAAAACAGAAATTAATTAGAGTAATATGAAAAAAATGTATATGTTACGCTATTTATATAATAATTATATTATTATATTACATTACTCTAAATTATTTATATTATTATACATACATTATTATAATATTTATACAAAATATTACATTTTTCATATTATTATATTTTTTATTTAATTATAAATAACATTGATGCATAATTAAGTTAATTCACTTGATAACTGAATTTATACAATTATTGTAATTATTTGAATTTTAACTCGCATTTTAAATATTTTCAAAGCATGTTCTCTCACTCCGTTTGTTAACATATTTATGACAGTTTTTTCAGTTAGAAAGTTTTAAGTATGATGCTGACAAAACAAAGATGTTCTAATTTTTACTGATTTACACAGTTTGACGATAAATTTAAAGAACCGGTTTTTGATTGACTGTAGTTAGGAGAGTGTATATTGAATAGTAGAAATCTGCATGTCTCATCCTTTAACCTATCATAGTCATTTTTTAGAAACATATCTTTGCATTACAAAGAACTTTAATGTTTCCGGGTAATATTGAAGCATGGGAAAAAAATCATATTTTATATTAAAATGGGTAAGACAGTTTGTCTGTAGGGACACTTATTTTGCTTTCATTATAATTTCAACATAATAAAATATAATTTCAGTGTATTCTTTTAGTTGTAAATAGAGATTTTTAGGTTTCTATAAGCAGAAGAACATTGATTGAAGTTCAAGCATAGTTTTCCGTAGTTTAAATTAATAGGTAACTATATAGCTTTAACTGAAATTTCGTAAATTCAGTTTATATATTTATCAAAATGTTAAAACATGTCAATTGGAAATTCGTTACTAATGATACCAGTGTATCTGGTAACATTAAAAATTCTTTTAATAAAATTGAAATTTAATAACATTTACCTCAAAATTGTGATGTGAATAATATTTAATGAGATTAAAGTGACTACTGAGCATCCATATTGTTGTATTATATCATCTTGTATTCATTCAACCAAAGTTATTCTAATATATTCAATGAATAAAACAAGAATTCCTTTAATTTGTATTTATTCAAAAGAGTAATAAGGCAGTCAGAGTGGAGAAATATCTATTCTCCTGGAAGTAATGTACGGGTGTTATTTAAAAGTTTCTCTAGGTTTAAAATTATTCATAAAAATTGTGAACTAGTTTTTTATATGTCGTTGTTTAAATTTTTAAAATTATTTCTTCCTCTTATATAGCATTAATAACTTTTATTGTAATCTAAGTTCCACATTTGGTTACTTTAAATGAACACAAGTGGAGTAGTAGTCATTGTTCAAAGTAATAATATAAAATATTTAAGTTTTAAAATAAGTGACTTAAACTGGATGTGATCTTCTGAACCTCTTATCACAATGGTTGTCATCCTTCCCATAAGAAGGCTAGATCCCTGCTTATTCAGATCTATCAAGTTTGTAAAAAATTCAAAGACCCTTTACTTACTTAAATAACTTAAAAAAACAGGGTTCTTTCCATTCTTCAATTGAAAGCTGTGTTCTGCCTATTAAGATATCTCAGCGGTCTGAAATGTAGGACTCGTAGGAACGATGAAAATAGTTCTTTTTTCATCACTTTCAAGGCAAGAAGTGTTTAATTTGAACCTGAAGAACTGACCGAGCCTGATAAACTTTAATTATATATATATATACTTCTACAAAAAAATTGTCCGAAACGAACAAATAAAGTTCAATATAGAGAAATGAACAAACATAAATGAAAAACGCACTCTTGTAGTCTCTAATTTTCTCTTTGAACCATCATCTCTCCTGATGTAAATACGTATTTTTTATTTATTCTTTGTTTCTTTATCTGTAATAAACTTTATATATATATATAAAGATTTCACATAAACACGTGAAATAACAATCAATGATGAAACCACAATAAGAAATGGGAAAACCAGACTAAGATCTTTCAACCGTAACAAGCGGTCTTCGTCAGAGTCAAAAACCCAACTGAAAGTATATAATACTGTAATAATAACTGAAAAACCCCAGTTGGGTTTTTGACTCTGACAAAGACCGCTTGTTACGGTTGAAAGATCTTAGTCTTGTTTTCCCATTTCTTATTGTGGTTTGATCATATATATATATATATTGATATAGTTTCTCGACCACTGATATTTCAAATCCTCAACAACCCCTTATGTATATATATATATATATAATATATATATATATATATATATATATATATCAATGATCAAACCACAATAAGAAATGGGAAAACAAGACTAAGATCTTTCAACTGTAAGAAGCGGTCTTCTAGTGTTCAGTTGGGTTTTTGACTCTGACGAAGACCGCTTGTTACGGTTGAAAGATCTTAGTCTTGTTTTCCCATTTCTTATTGTGGTTTGATCATTGATTGTTGTTTCACGTGTTTATGTGAAATCTTTTTATATATATATATATATATATGGTGTGTGTGTGTGTGTGTGTGTATGTATAAAGTTTGTATATATAAACTGCCTACTTTATATATATATATATAAACTACAAGATTACATTCTAAACATGTGAACTAAAAATAAACTTCTAAACCACAGTAAAACAGTTAGAAAAATTTTGGGGTGGCCTACACTCAACTTTACTATTAGTATACTTAATATCAAACTTCTTAGGTATATAATATGTAATGTCCCATTTATGCAATGTAATGATTCGAATGTTTTATTAAAAAATTATTATGCTCCTATTTTAATTCAACAATATGATATTAATATTGTATTTATATTTATTTATTAAATTTTTTTTTATTAAATTTTTATTATATTTAGATTCTTGCTTTGTATAATGTGATATCTAGTTTAATATTTGTTTATTATTTTTACAGATGTTGGATTCTGATGTATTTCTAACAAATTCCAATACTTTAAGAGAAATGATTTTGAAAAACTATGCTCTTTCTGCCCCAATGCTTCACTCGACCGGACTGTATTCAAATTTTTGGGGTGGAATTACAAAGGAGTTATACTACGAACGGACGAATGATTACGTGGACATAGTGAACGGGAAACTTGTTGGCTGCTTTAGTGTGCCAATGATTCACAGCGCCGTGCTCTTCGACCTCCGAGTGCAGGGTGTGGACTCGCTCTCCTACAATCCACAGTCCATTGAAGGCTATTCTGGGCCTTACGATGATATCATAGCCCTCGCCTACTCTGCTAATAAGTCAGGTAATATTTATTATAATTATTTTAGTAATTCCTTATTGTTTTAAATCTCCATTATATCAACCAAGTAAATAAAATCATCCTGTTTTTTAGAAAGTTATCTGAAACCGATTTAAGCAGACGATCGACTCTTCAGAGAACTCATAACAGTGCAAAGTGAAAATAAATAAATGAAACATAGTTTACTATACAGTAGAAAATTAAGAAATTATAAAATACCTTAAGTTCATAAGGTATAAATATATCCGCTTACGAGCAAGAAATGTAAAATGCTTAAAAAAAATAATATATATTAATACATATACCACGTACATTGAGACGCATAAAGTATAGCATATGCTGCTCGAAATATGGATATTTCTTTTACATTGAAGTGTAGTGGTTTGTTACTTAGAAGAGAATAGAGAATTACTTTTAAGTTTTGTTTTCCTTCAAGTATTTTGTTAAGTACCTACCAGATCCCTTCCAGTTTCCAAAGCGTACGATCTATAGTATTGTTCCATCTAGTAAGGTTGTTTTGTACGACTCAATAACCGTATTTTAAGTGAATTTGTTTCAAAAATTAACGTTTATCGCTATTTTTTATGACAGTCATAATTTTCTTTCACAAATATTAATTGACGAAAAGTAATTGTTTAGATCCCCATGTTTTGATTATTCATGAACTGTAATAGATTGGTATATTTATAAAAAAATGGCTGGACCGAAAAACTATATTTCAGCAATCGAAAAAACTAAAAACAGAAAAAAGATTTCGTTCTTCTTCTGCTTTGACTTACGAGTAGGTGTGATACATGGGTAGAATGATTTGATATTTTTATCATGATATAGTTATTTTTGTGCATGGACGGGTGAGAGTGGGCATTTCGTAAACACGCAACAAGTCGCATTGTTTGACAGATCTTAGTAGAAAGTGTAAATATAAAATTTTTCATTATGAGGAGTAATTATGAATATTTTTTGGAGTAATTACTCCAAACAATTTTACCCTATTGTCTGGAGTAATTTTGATAATTTTTTTTTTCGAGTAATGCTCGAAACTTTTTTTCCCCTCTTTTGGGCGCTATGACAAAGCTATGGCTTTGTCTATGACTATGACTATCTTTACTATCTATCTTTACTTTGTCTATTTTTACTATGACTATGACAAAGCCGCTGACAAAATTAGCCAAAGTTACAAGACCCATAAAATAATTCAATTATAATAACTCATTTATCAATTGTAATAATTCTTTTGGTTTTCAGAAATCCTGTTTTATATCTGAAATAAGCAGTCCATTACTGGATTTTATAGATACTTTAATGTATTGACTAAGAATATAAAGCGGAAAGCTGCCATGTCTGCAATATTATTACCTTTGATCAAGTTATTTAATAAAATTTTATTTTGTATATTCCTATTTTCTCAATAATGGATATCCAATCAATAATAATTTAATCGGTAACTTGTTTCGTACTACTGAATGATCAGAAACAAACAATTATCGTTTGTTTGTGTGCAAAAGTTTACACCTTTTTTTCTGAAAATGAGTTCTTTTGAGATAGTTCCTTTAAATTAAATCAGATTTATTACTGTACTATTTAAATAGAATAAAGAAGCGTCAAGGTAGAAAGAATTCGTGAAAGAGAATTATTTTCCCTGTGAAAGACTGGTAATCGATAAAGAAGGAATTAAATTCCTAACTAATTGCAAAGTATTGAGTGTCAAAGCCTTTTCACTTTATCTGTTTTGTGGCTAATTATCTCGTATTTATGTGGATCAGCTTTCTTATAAAAGTACTTTTACAGCATTTCTCTGAGCGACTGGTGGTTTCTGGAGTGTTTGATTGAAACTTGTCATCCCATAATTACTTTTTAATGGAAATTGATTATTTTTATTTTAATCTTAAGACCATTAAAGTAAAGCATTTTCTACTTGTTTTATTTTTTAAATTTCATGTTGAAATTTTAAACAACTCGTTGAGCGCCTCTATTTGGGTGATTTCAGTGATTTGGAGATATTAATTACCTAGTTATGCCTATATAACGTAGAACATTTAAAAATAATAGGGTTAAAAATTAAACTGTGCATTTGGTATATGTTTACTAGTTATTGTTGACAATATCGAATAGCAGAGACTTCATAATTATATCTGACCCACGAAATAAACATGATGTTAATGACCAAATGCATTTATAAAGTAATTATTACCATTATTAATTGAATATTATTCAATGCAGGATAATGTATTATTACAGTAATTGAGTACAGTGTACTTAGTAATGATGCATTTAATATTAACTACAATTGCACAAATGCATTGTTATAACATTTATATAATAATTGAAGTACAAGTTTCTTACACCGCGGTAAATGGATAAAACAAAATATCCAAACAAAAAAGAAACCTTTTATTTCACGCATTTCGAACACTTCCTTTTTCATCGTCAGGTAAACTTCCAATAGAAGGAGTGGAGGACCGAACGGTCTAACGTTCACGGTTTACGGACTCTTTTACACCTTGTGTTGTTGTAGGTGCAATAAGTATATTTCGATTGTTATTATTCTATTTAAGTTATAAGAAAGTCATATCTCAGCTTCTTGCTACCCTGTTAAGTCCTAAATTTTTGAATTAATAGTTAATAATATTTAATAGACCAGCTATTTTGAACGAATAATTAACAATCGTACATGTACTGTTCGATGTTAAATTGGTGAATTTTTTGCCAAACCTGTCAATTTCTTCCCACGTTTACCCCTTCTTGACAGTTTTCTTGATGTTAATTCAGCTGATATTTTAAAGACTGATAAGGTGACACGTATCTTTTCTTTGCAGTTTGTGTTATTACTGAACATCGCGTACTACAAAAAAAAACCTCTTACTAATAATAGTTCAAAGGAACAGAACTGCTTGTAGAACTAAAAGAATTACTATTCACTAATATTAATTACCTCTTTAAATTATTTGACATTTAAATCAAGAATGAGAATATTAAAATTTGTTTATCGAATAAATACAAGAATTACAATCATTGTTAGATTCAATCATATATATTTATTTTAAAGATACATATGTCAAAGAACACTCATAAATTACTGTTTTCCTGAATTAAGTCATAACTAAAAAAGAAAAAAAACTAATGGTCTGACAACAAGAACCTTAAATAACATAATATTCATAAAAATAGCTGAGAGTCTCTGAGGGGTATAAAATCTTCACTAATTAACTAGTTAACAATCCTGGACATTGAAATAGAACTTAACAATTTCTGAGACACAATGACAGACAACTTAAATGAGAAGAAGTAGTATTATGTTAATCAAAATAGTATTTAGTAGTGTGACTTTCAGGTGAATGTTATTTGTGAATATTAGTTGGTGATGTCATTCGATGACTGCAGTCACTTTTAAAACTACTAATGGTGTATCTGGCAGAAGTTGCGATTCAGGAACATTTACTTTCCTACTATTATCATTTCTAAATCTATAGACCCCCACAATATTTACATGTAGTGATTATTTTGCCTGTGCTTAGTCCGTTATTAATTTGCAATAACTCTGTTCATACCTGACTACATTTTCTTGCATGCTGTTTCCGCACTTGATGTCTCCATAGATTGTTAATTTGCCGATATTCCTATTTTTTTCTCTCTCCCATTATGTCTCAAACCATGGCTGTGCTGGTCGATTATTTTCTCTTCACTATTCAATTTTTCTCTTCTTTTTTGAATCAAGTGTCTTATTGATCACAGTACTCATTAATATTGTTATCTTTGCTTAACTTTTTTTATCTGAAACTTACGATACTCTGTACAGTACGGTTTACATTCTTTGTTTTTTTTTTTAATAGGATTGTTCTTTTCTCATAGTACTATGCATGTCCTTCCAGTTTCATATTTTCTCTTTCTTATAGACATAGATATGGGAAAAAAGTATTGTGTTCGCTAGATATCCTTAATATTCCCAAGTAATTTGTTCTTTCCTCCTACATGTGTTAGATGCTCCTTATTAGTTATTGATCGTCACTATCACTTGCTCTCTCTGCCCCGTTCAAGGATTTCCTGTCGCTACAACTCTCTTACTATAGTTTCATACACATCCTCATATTTACTTTATCATAGTGGTGCACGGTGAATACCACAATTAATATTACCATCCTTTTTATATAGAATTAAGGTGTACCTGTGATGCCATTTATTATTACGCGTAAATCAACTTTAAAATAATTAGTTCTTCTTAAAAAAACAAAATAACTTTTTTTATTATTATCTATTATACTTTTCTTTTATAAAAACTAAAATTTTTTTAGTACGCAATAGAGTACGTTATGCAAATGAAAGCTTGCCAATAAGAATGCCAACAGCTAAATGCCATCTGTTAACATTTATCATAACATCACAGCAGTAGTAACAGTTAGAGATATTTACCAACTGACTATTATTGAGTCAAAATTTTTATCAAAGAATAAAAAAATTAGTCTTTACCATTTGAAGTGCCAAAATTAACGTAATTTCCGATTAGAAAAAGAAAAAAATCTGGAGTGGCCTACACTCTACTTTACTATAAGTAACTTAATGTCAAATTTCTTGAGTATATAAAACATAACGTCTCATTTAACCATAACATAAATATCTAAATAGGATATAATTATTAGCATTTCATTCGTGAGGTAGTACAGATAGTGATTGAAGGACATATCAATTTATAAGCTTATTTTTGTACATCACAAATAATTTATTATTTGCAAATAATTTCATTAGTATAACTACAGCAGTAATAACATTTTTGAAAAACCAAAGTGAACATTTCTTGAAACGAAATATTATCCTACAAGAGAACATGGCTATTGTTCAAAGAGCCAGTGGATTTCTTACATCGTTTACTTGACATCCTTCTACATTGAATATTGAAGTAAAATTTTCAAATTTAAAACAGGAAAATACTTTTTTTTTCTCTGAAAAACATCATAAACAGCGAAGAAAATGTTGTTTTAAGGTGATTGATAACTAAGATGTACGATAATTACATTGATTAATCTCTAAACGAAAGCTTTCAATTTTGAATTATCTTTTACATTTTTGGTTATTTATAGAATTATTATACTGGGAATTTTATAAGGCTTCTTAGTATTTAATAAGATCTTTTTCCTTCCCCTTTGTCAAATAACATATACGAATTTTTTCTGAGTGAGTGTTATAATTTTCCTGCACAATATTATTCCTCTTACATCTCATATACGTCAATAAAATATTTAAACTGTTCCTTTATAAAATCAATTTTATCTCAGTGGATTCGCTCAAAAAATTTCTGTCAATGTAAACAATTAAAAAAAAATATAAAAAATTCGACAAGTATAGCAGGTGATCTCTTACTCTAAGATAAACAAACAGTTTTTATATCGTTATTGCTCTTTCCCATAATTGAAACTCCATGATTTTATTTTTATGAATTGCTAATTTTTTGTTCCGTTTTTGGTCAAATTGTCATTATTTTTTAATCAGCCGTTTAGCGTCAAGAAAACATTTTCTGAAAACAGAAATCGTACTGTAACGCCCCTTTAGCGAATGTAATTTTGAAAAAAATATCTCAATTCATTCTACACATAATGTTCTATTTATAGGCATAGTTTCATTCTTGTCTGTCAAACAGTATGGCTTGTATCGCTCTCACAAGGTTTGAGATTGAATTATAAGTCAAAATTTGTACATTTTATTGAAAAAAAAATATTTCCTGTTGATTTAAAATTCTGAATATACTTTTCGTTTGTTACATTTGAAACCTCAAAGATAATGTCAAAATTTGAAAACTCTAAGGTTATCAGTTTAGGAGAAATAAATGTTTTAAAAAAAACGGTTTTTGGCCAAAAAAGTGACTTTCCCATGATGCATAATTCTTCCCAAACAATAGAGATCTTCGTCTTTATGGGGCCCATTTTTGTGTAAAATATCAACTTGATCCATCAAAGATTCTGGACCGTAGCGTGGTAACAAGCAATGCTAACACACTCACCCACCCACCCACCCACCCACACACACACAGACATCATCGAAAAAACTTCATAAAACGACTTCTGGGACCTCAAAACATGTAATTCCATCCAAATCTCGAGATCAAATTTTTTCACGATCACTATACTTTACTTATAGTAAAGTAAAAATATTTGCAATATGTACCATTTTATTACTTTACTATAAGTAAAGTATAGTGATCGTGAAAAAATTCGATCTCGAGATTTTGACGGAATTACATGTTTTGAGGTACCAGAAGTCGTTTTATGACGTTTTTACGATGATGTCTGTGTGTGTGTGGGTGGGTGGGTGGGTGGGTGCGTGGGTGGGTGCGTGTGTTAGCATTGCTTGTTACCACGCTACGGTCCAGAATCTTTGATGGATCAAGTTGATATTTTACACAAAAATGGGCCCCATTTAGACGAAGATCCCTATTGTTTGGGAAGAATTATGCATGATGGGAAAGTCACTTTTTTTGCCAAAAACCGTTTTTTTTTAAAACATTTATTTCTCCTAAACTACTAACCCTAGAGTTTTGAGATTTTGACATTATCTTTGAGGTTACAAATGGAACAAACGAAAAATATATTCAAAATTTTATATCAACAGGAAATATTTTTTTTTCAATAAAATGTACAAATTTTGACTTATAAATCAATCTCAAACCTTGTGAGAGCGATACAAGCCATACTGTTTGACGGACAAGAATGAAACTATGCCTATAAATAGAACATTATATGGACAATGAGTTGAGATATTTTTTTCTAAAATTACATTCGCTAAAGGGGCGTTAGAGTACGATTTGTGTTTTTAGAAAATGTTTTTTTGACGCTAAACGGCTCGTTAAAAAATTATGAAAATTTGACCAAAAATGGAACAAAAAATTAGCAATTCATAAAAAAAAAATCATGAAGTTTCAATTACGGAAAAGAGCAATAACGATATAAAAACTCTTTGTTTATTCTAGATTAAGAGATCACCTGCTATACTTGTCGAATTTTTTGTATTTTTTTACATTGTTTACATTGACTTAGAAATTTTTTGAGCGAATCCACTGAGATAAAATTGATGTTTCTAATGGAAAAATGAAAATATATTATTGACTTATAAGAGATGTAAGAGGAATAATATTGTGCAGGTAAATGATAACACTCATTAAAAAAAAAATCGTATATATGTTATTTGACAAAGCGGAAGGAAAATGATCTTATTAAATACTAAGAAGCCATAAAATTCCCAGTATAATAATTCTGTTAAAAACCAAAAATGTAAAAGATAATTCAAAATATAAATCTTTCGTTTAGAGATTAATAACTGTAATTATCGTACATCTTTAATTAACAAATCACCTTAAAACAACATTTTCTTCGCTGTTTAAGATGTTTTTCAGAGAAAAAAAGGGTATTTTACTGTTTTAAATTTGAAAATTTTACATTAATATTCAATGTAGAAGGATGTCAAGTAAACAATGTAAGAAATCTACTGGCTATTTGAACAATAGCCATGTTCTCTTGTAGGATAATATTTCGTTTCAAGAAATGTTCACATTGGTTTTTCAAAAATGTTATTACTGCTGTAGTCATACTAATGAAATTATTTGCAAATAATAAATTATTTGTGATGTACAAAAATAAGTTTATAAATTGATATGTCCTTCAATCACTATCTGTACTACCTCACGAATGCAATGCTAATAATTATATCCCATTTAGATATTTATGTTATGCTTAAATGATACGTTATGTTTTATATACTCAAGAAATTTGACATTGAGTTACTTATAGTAAAGTAGAGTGTAGGCCACTCCAGATTTTTTTTTTTACTTAGAAATATTTAACATTCATTGTCATGAAACTGCATTTCATACACTGCTTTTATTTATTCAATTTATTCTTGTTTTCCCATTTCGTATTGTGGTTTGGTTATATATATAATATATATATATATATATATATATATACTTAAAGTCTTTGTATGAAAAGTGAGTCTTTGTTATGTTTCTGTCTATGTGTCACAGTTTATTTTAAGTGTAATCTGTCCTGCCGGACTGTTTTTCATTTATCTTGGTATATATATATATATATATACACTTTTTTTCGTTGGAAATACGATCCAAAACGGACAAATATAGTTCAATATAAACAAAGAAACATAGAGAAATCAGAAGAACACACTTACAGTCTCTAATTTTCGGTTTGAACCGTCTTCCGGAGAGATAAGAGCGGGAAACCAAGCGCACTGGATCAGAGACGGTTGGAGACCAACAGTGTTGCCGCATGCGCGCCCGTTCACAGAAAATAAGGTAGACAGGAATCAATTTATAATTAATTTATAATTTATAATTACACTAAATTAATGGAATACGAAAACAATAAATATATAAAAAAGAAAAAATTGAAAAAAATAAGGGAAATTGATACATAAACAAAAGTACTGACTGAGCTATGGTAAAATAAAATAAAACTAAGAATACAAATAGTAATAACAATTGAAATAAATTATTAAAAAAAAAAAGTGTGAAAAGGCAAGGAACTTTTAAACATTATCGCTTTAGATTGAGGCCAGGTGCACTGCGCGCACTTAATAGCCAAATATGGGCTTCTTCGGAGGCTCGTAGTGTGAGATCTTTGCTGTCAGGGGGTATTTGTCGCAGAATCTGTAACCTGTAGCACTCATTAAAAGGGAGACCGTGGCTATTGGCATGTATGGCAATGGTAAGATGGGAGCGGCTATTGACTGAAGCTCTGTGATTGTTCATACGGAGACTAAGCTTGGTGGATGCTTGGCCTACATAGAACGAATCACACTTGGTACACTCCAAACGGTACACACAGTTTTTGGAGGTACACGAGCAGTCAGTTGCAACAGGATAGAGGCTATTGATATGTAGGTGTTGATCTTGTAGTCCGTTACAAATCCGGTGAATTCGTATGGAGAGGGATCTCGGAATGGATTTCTCGGAACGGAATAAGAAATCCTGATCTTCTGATTTCTCTATGTTTCTTTGTTTATATTCACTTCCTTCGAAGCTTTCTCCACCTCTATCTCTTTCACACACCATTCCTCCCCCTACAACATAACTTTCTTAGATGTTGACATCACTCTTAACAGTGGGACCTTCACGACGTCTGTTCACGTTAAGCCCACCAACGCCCAAAACTACCTCCATTACGAAAGTTGTCATCCTCCTCATATTAAAAAATCTATCCCGCGGTCTCTTTCAATCCGTCTTCATCGCCTCTGTAATAATATCCAAGATCGGGAAACTAATCTTCAAAAACTTAAATGCAAATTCACTCAGCGTGGTTATCCCCCCAATTTAATCAATAGCCGAATCATCCCTGCCAATGTCAACTTTTCCACTAATAACAGAAGAGAACCCACTACTACTGCTTCGCTTCTTACAAATTATTTCCCTGGTGTCCATAAATTAAGAAAATTTATTAAAGAACTTTACCCTATCCTTTCCTCTTCCCCTCTACCGTTTCAGTTTTTAACCAGTTGCCCCGCATTTCCTTTAGAAGAGCCCCCAATCTCTCAAATATTTTTTCCCACCGGGCCGGCAAACTTATTCAGAATCCCCAAAGCAGTGGTGGCCTACAACGTTGTGGACGTCGGAGATGTCTTACCTGTCCCATTGTTGATTCTGGGTCTTCATTTGAGTCTCTAACTAATCTTAATTCTTACCCTATTCACAGTCCTTCCTCCTGTATCTCCACTGACTGCGTTTACCTCTTGAAATGCACCCAATGTGATGCTTTTTACGTTGGTTTAGCATCTACGATGCTGAACCTTCGGATGAATAATCACAGGCTTTCAGTTGGTAAACGCAGCAGTCTCCCTGTCGCCACTCACGCTAATTCCCACCATCTCAGTTTCAATGATTGTTTCACAGTCCAAGTTCTTAAACAAGTCCCCAGTGATAACAGACAAGTTACTTTAAAAGCTTCTGAGGAAGCCCACATTTGGCTCCTGGGGGCACGCTCGAAACCTGGCTTGAATTTAAATCGTTAGTTTTTTATTTATTTATTTTTTAATTTTTTTCTTATTTATTTATTTATTTTTTTTTTTTTAATATTTTTTTTATTTTTAATTGTTCTATATATTTTCTTTATTTTTTCTTTTCTTAACCTTTTTCTACCTTTCAAAAACATTTTTTTTTTTTTATTTTTGCTCTCGACTTCCTAGTTCCTTTTTTATTTGTCTCCTTTGCGGCAGCACTGCTTTAGCCCTCACCCTGTGAGTTCTTCAGTTGACTGTCGTCCCTCCGTCAATTCACTTCTTCTCCTGAGGACGACCGCCATTACGGTCGAAATATTGAAAAGTGAGTCTTTGTTGTGTTTCTGTTTATGTGTCACTGCTTATTTTAATTGTTATTTGTCCTGCCGGACCGTTTTTCGTTTATCATGGTATATATATATACCAAGATAAATGAAAAACAGTCCGGCAGGACAGATTACACTTAAAATAAACTGTGACACATAGACAGAAACATAACAAAGACTCACTTTTCATACAAAGACTTTAAGTATATATATATATAACCAAACCACAATACGAAATGGGAAAACAAGAATAAAATCTTTCAACCGTTAAAAGAAGTCTTCATCAGAGTCAAAAACCCATGTTACGGTTGAAAGATCTTAGTCTTGTTTTCCCATTTCATATTGTTGTTTGATCATTGATTGTTATTTCACGTGTTTATGTGAAATCATTACATTATATATATATATATATATATATATATATATATATATATATATGAATTAAATACCACAATAAACAAATATATATTAATTAATGTGGAATATTTTGGTATTTTAATTCATATATTATATCAAGAGTTATAGTTGATTATTAATTTATATATATATATATATATATATATATATATATATATATATATATATATTTGTAAAAGTTTGAGAACATTCCAATAGTAATCCATCTCTGTATATATAAACTAACAATCCTACTATTATTCTCATTATTGTCCTGATGATGAATGTGGTACATTCGAAACATGTCAACTAGTAATATTGGTGATAAGCATTATAGTTTTAATGAAGAGACGTGGAAGGAATTCCGGAACCTGGAGAAATTATGTAAGAAACAGATAGAAGCCAAATATGGGGCGTTATTTAACAATATATATATATATATATATATATATATATATATAAATCTTTTAAAATATTACTAAGCCACAATTAGATGTATAGTTTTGAAATTTAAAATCAGGATACCTGATCGAATACCTGTTCGTTTGATTAATTTGATTGTTTGATTTTAGGTTTACCTATGTTTATATGCAACGATGAAATGTACGGCTATGTAATGACTCCTTTGTACAAGGATGATGATCTTGCCTACGACGTAGAACAATTAAGGAATCTTCAACTAGAAATGCTGGGTACGTAATTTAGGTTATTTTGATTTAGTTTCGCTCTCCAATCAGACTAGCTTACATCTATCTGGTGGGTAAGTGCACTTGCATTGAACCATGCTAATCGTCTCTCCCTTTAATCAGGCTTTGCCTTTAACCTCTTGGAACGTATTAGTTTTCCATTACCTCTATCAAAAGAACTTGTAATATATTAAATAATGTTTAACAAATACATTATCCTAAAATTCTTTATTTAAATTAATCTTTTTAATAGTTCCCTTTTCATATTGAACATCATTTAAATATATTATAATGTTATATTATCTAATTTTTCAACAAATTATCAAATAATTTGTTTATTTAATTAA
The DNA here is from genome assembly GCA_026182355.1 of Hermatobates lingyangjiaoensis. Taxonomy (NCBI): domain Eukaryota; kingdom Metazoa; phylum Arthropoda; class Insecta; order Hemiptera; family Hermatobatidae; genus Hermatobates; species Hermatobates lingyangjiaoensis. The sequence continues at coordinate 7,968,755 of JAPFBL010000014.1, forward strand.
TTTATCAACTCTATGGCTGAAGTTGATTGCAATGGGTTATGTTTGGTTGCCGAAATCCAGGCAGTTTCCCAGTGTTGGCACTTCCTCGGTTCTGCTACATTGACGTTATTTAGAATTCTTAAAACTTTGGTTTCGTTACCAAGATTTCCTATTGACAACTGGAAATAGCATTAATTTCCACAGCTGTAGTTATATGTTGAACAATATCTTTAGTGATCTACACACAACTATATTAAAGTAATAGACCATCAGTTCAATTTAATGATATAATTTGTTCTAACTGCCTCAGTTTTACCAATATAATATAAATTTAATAATTTTTAAAGCACTGAAAAAAAAGAAATTAAGAATGGCTAATAATTCAGGCATTACCTGATTGAATGGTATTAATCTAATTATTTAACACAATCATTGATAATAATAGATGTCATTAATGCGTTTTTCATCGTATACATAAAATTACATAGCTAATTATGTATACAGCTGATTGCATGTATCCTCAAGGAGTAGTAAAACTGGAAATCTTCAATAATTGTTTACAATTTACAAAAAACAAATATTGGAAATCTGCTATAATATGCATTTCTTATGTTATGTATGTTATATTATGTTAAAGTATGTTATAGTTTCCAAATTTTCATATGATGGTGAAATAGGGTAGAGCCTTGGTATTTATGTCAGTCATATCTGTTTCACATTTGTCTGTTTTAGTTATTTTGTTCCATACTGAGATATTGTTTGAACTTATATTAGGTGAATATAACAAATGGAACTAATTATTTAAGTAGTCATTATAACAAACTAGAAATTGAGAAAAAAACTTTTTTATGTTTATGAAAACTGAGAGCTGCATTTGATTATGCAAAATGATTTTTTTTTATAAGATATATATATATATATATAATATATCTTATAAAAATAAATAAAATAAATCATTTTGCATAATCAAATGCAGCTTTCAGTTTTCATAAGCATAAAAAAGTTTTCCTCTCAATTTCTAGTTTGTTATAATGACTACTTAAATAATTAGTTCCATTTGTTATATTCACCTAATATAAGTTCAAACAATATCTCAGTATGGAACAAAATAACTAAAACAGACAAATGTGAAACAGATATGACTGACATAAATACCAAGGCTCTACCCTATTTCACCATCATATGAAAATTTGGAAACTATAACATACTTTCTATAAGAAATGCATATTATAGCAGATTTCCAATATTTGTTTTTCCAATATCTTTCAACCGCAATAAGCGGTCTTGTCATCTGTCTTTTCCTGCCCATTACATCCTTTTAAAATACCACTCTTCCCTCCCACTCCTCTCAACCCCTCAACATGATGTTTCTGCATCTAGTGCTTCAGTTGGGTTTTTGACTCTGACGAAGACCGATTGTTGCGATTTAAAGATCTTAGTCTTGTTTTCCCATTTTATATTGTGGTGTAATCATTGTTTTATATATATATATATATATATATATATATATATATATATATATATACTACAGTCTAGTAGAAGGTTTTGTCTGGAAAACATTGTTTTTCCTTTAAATAATGTAAATCTCATTTTCTTCGTTAAAAAATTCTTACTTCTGCCTATGAGAAAGGTTTTAAATAAAACCTAAATGTTGGCAACGAGAGTTTGATTTTTATCCCAGGAAATTGACCGAATCCCGATTAGAGAACACACCTATATATTATATATATATATATATATATATATATATAATAAATGAAAAACGGTCAGGCAGGACAGATTACACTTAAAATAAACTCTGACACATAGAAAGAATCACAACAAAGACTCACTTTTCAATATTTTGACCATTATGGTGGTCGTCCTCAGGAGAAAAAGTTAATTGACGGAGGGATAACAGTCAACTAATGAATTCATTGAGTGAGGGCTAAAGCAGTGCTGCTGCGAAGGGGAAAAATAAAAAAAAACTAAGAAACCAAGTAGTCTAGGTGAAAAATTTTTTTTGGTTTTTCGTTAGTTTCTTTTTTTCTTCTTCGCGGGGCACTGCTTTAGCCCTCAACAAGTGAGTTCTTCAGTTGATGGCCATCCCTCCGTCAATTCACTTCTCCTAAACACGACCGCTATAGCGGTGGAAATTTTGAAAAGTGAGTCTTTGTTGTGTTTCTATCTATGTGTCATAGTTTATTTCAAGTATATATATATATATATATATATATATATATATATATACTTTTCGGGTAATCCGTCTTCAGGAGAAAAGAGAAAGTGAGACCAAGCACGTTGTAGACGCAACGGCATGTAACCCTTAACGGCAAGTTACTTGCTGTTGCGTCTACAACGTGCTTGGTCTCACTTTCTCTTTTCTCCTGAAGACGGATTACCCGAAAAGTTGAGTCTGTAAGTGTTTCCGTACTCTGTGTGTTACTCTTCTTGAATTTTGAACTCGTATTGTGTCCAGTTTGGATCATATTTCATTTTATATATATATCAGTTCACAAACGAAGAAAAGCAACACACAGAGAAAGAGACACACTTACAAACTCAAATTTTCGGATGATCCGTCTTCAGGAGAAAAGAGAGAATGGGCGACCAAGCACGCCGGAAACACACCGGCAGGAAACCCAACGGCGTGCTTGGTCGCCCATTCTCTCTTTTCTCCTGAAGACGGATCATCCGAAAATTTGAGTTTGTAAGCGTCTCTTTCTCTGTGTGTTGCTTTTCTTCGTTTGTGAACTGATTTGCGTCCAGTTTGGATCGTTTTTTCGAATTTTAAGTGGATATGTATATATATATATATATAATATATGATATATATATTATATATGATATATATATATATATATATATATATATATATATATATGATATATATGGTTGTCTTTTTTGCAATATAAAAAAATAAAATATATTTTGAATATTGTTTTTTGTTAGTTTACACTTTAAGAAAGGTGCATCCCGTGGGAGTTGGCATCTTGACTGGCTGACAGAAATCAATGCATTTGTGATTTCAGGAATCACATTCTTCTGTCAGTTATCTATACAGGAGAAAGAAAATCATTAAAATTAAAATTGTACCTGTGTTATGAAATACACATCAAATAAAGTATTAAAGCATTTTAATTTATGGATCTTAATTTTGAATACAAAATATTTAGGTCGTGCGTTATTATGAAAATGATGAATATTCCTTTCATTTTTGAGTTTCTTAAGTCTTTATAATTTTTCTTCACTCGTGCATGTATGAGAATACATAGAAGTTAGAGGTAAGGTTTCTGTTATTTCGGTCTGATTTTCAGAATGATAATTTTTTTATTGAAAGAATTATCGTCAATTAATCGTTAATAAAAACTACCCAGGGAAGTTGGAATGAAATGCCACTCTTTTGGTATTATTGTCACATACATACAATTAATAGTAATCTCAGCATCATTACTTTCTTTGAAAGCGGTTATATTATCTGTATAAGTTTTGAAAGAAATTGATCAAAAATGAGCAATAAATCAATAGTGTACAGTGAAAAAAAATACTAAAAGTAATACTCTGTAAATTGCTCAAGTCAATAATACTACTATATTCACATTTAAGTCCTTCGAGTAGGTGTCACGCTATGGCTTGACTAGATTTATGCTAGCTCTCAAAAAACTGTGCGTCTGTAATTCTATCAACTGGAAGAGAAGGTTATTCAATTCTAGCTTTTTGTTGTGAAAAAGTAATGTTGCATATTTTTAAAACTTCCTTACAGTTTGTCTCCAAATTGTCCCAGTGAAATTGTGGATGTTCATTCCTTTTAGATTTTAAATAAATTGACAAAGCTAATGACGTCTCTTGGGTTAAAATATATAAGAGAATTAGTGACTGTTCTTGTTATAGTAACCAAAATCCTAAGAGATTTAGCTAAGTTTATCAGAGTCCAATGAGATTTTGGTCAAAGACAAAGATCTTCTTCGTGTTCGTCCTGAGACGAGTTGCCTTTCCCCCTTAAAAGAATCTTGCAGTGATCTGACAGGGTTCTTTTTTAATAACTGTTATTACTACTCTCCATGCTGCTACATGGTTAGTGTATTTTTCCAATGTTAGTGTATTTATCACTATTTATCCAATGTGTCCTGTGGTGGATATTGCGCACAATTTATTATTGACCAGTTTCAATAATTTCTCTCAAACTGGATTCAACTTTTTTCAAAGTCTCAATCAAAAATCATATGTATCTAGGCATTTTAAAATCTATAATAATTTTCGAATGATATATACTGCCAACAGGTTTGAATTGAGAAACCGCTTTTTGAAAAAAAAAAGATTTACAACGATCCCTCTCTATTTTGCGACTCCTCGTAAATTTTTGAAAAATATTCATCAAACATTAAAAATTCAGAAATAATATTACAAAATTTGAAATTAAGCAAATGCGGCAAGAAAGTTGCGCATACAAACATATTTATGTACACTTTACTTTCATTTATCTGTGTATGCACACTTAAACACCCGTATCATATGAGGTAGAGTGTGAAAAAATGAATGTACAGTACATATGTACTGTACTGTTTATAATAATAATGTATTATTTATATTATTATACATTATTTTATCCATGTTTTTATAATATTAATATTTTGTTTACATGTCTCAAACTATTTTTTAGTGTTTTAAAGATAACATTTGCATTTATAGGGTTTTATATAAAATAATTGATATTATATACCCAAAAAAATGTATAATGATATCTAATGTGTAGGAGTGACACTACTTCGTGGTTTGCGTGGTCGATTTTGTACCCATTGGCAGTGATAATTGAGGGATGACTGTATTTCATACTTACAAGATAATTATTTTTTCTGATTGGTATGATAGAATGTTCTTGAAAACAATGCATCATTTCAAACATACCTGTTTAGTAAAGGTTGTCTGATGTGCAGTGGACGGCGAATCTCTAGAAGTTTCCAAGGAGCTTACGCAGTTTGTGAAGCAACCTCCGCCCACTAAACTACCAGTGGACAAGGTATTCGTCATCAACCTGGAGCGTCGTACTCAGCGCTTGGCCAGGATGACAGCCAGTCTCCAACTTCTCCAGACACCTTTCCAAGTATTCCCTGCTGTCGACGGACAGTAAGTACAAGCTTATTTAATACATTGTTTGTACAAATAATTAACTTTAATCATTTAACTGGAAGTTGCATGCATATTTCTGTACCAATTTAGTATAAAATCATTTATAATAACAACTAAAATGAACATTTATATATCTTTTTCTGTTTGATATTTTTATGTTTATGGATAATTAAACATAAGCAAAATAAAACGAGGGAGCTCTTTTTTTAGAGTTCAAATAACTTGACAAAGTTAATGATGTCATTTTTAGTAAAATATATGGGAGGCTTAGTGACAGTTCTGGTTTTAGTAACTGGAGAGATATTTGATTTATGTTTCCTGTAAATAAAATTGGGGCTGGTTCAGTTTTCCAGGTTCAAATCAAACTTCCAAATGCTTTTTATTATTTAAAATCTTTTTCATAGGTCAATAACACAGCAAAATTTATACATCTGTCAGCATATATATATATAAATTTATATAATTTATTGCAATATGCAATATTATTGCAATTATATAATTCGGTAACAGTTTCAGCATCTAATTTTTTTTTTATTGTTTTAAGCGATCCCTTTGAGGATGATAACGTCAGCCGTTTACCGGCTTTTTGTTTGATCGATGATTCTACAGATTCTACTTGAGTCCTTTTGCTTAACTCAAGTGAATTTCGAGTAGGGATCTTTAACGAGTACCTGACATCGTGCAGGCTCGGGACCGACGGCTTAACGTCCTCTCCAAGGGACGACGTAATCAGATTTATTCACCTCCTGCTTGAATAAATCGAGGGCCAGGTGGGGATCGAAGCGCGGACTACCAGCCCAGAGGTGAGTGCTTTAACCACTGAGCTAACCTGGCCCCCTAGCATCTACAATAATAAAAATTTTTATTATGTAGATAAAATTTTATAGCTGAGCACAACTATAAACTTTTATATTACTTTAAGACTAACGATGTTAACAGTACTACGCTTTCCATTAAACTGGTGTTAATATTACCTTAAATGCTTATTGAGCCATCAGTGAAATCCGGTGAAAATACGAAACAAACATAGAAAAACTTTTTTTAAACACCTTTTTTTTAAAAAATTTATTGTCATTATATATATATATATATACATGCAGAAAATCACAATAAAAAATGTGATGTAATCAATGAAGTTTTAAACCACAGGGACAAAGGAAAAGAATAGAAATAAATTCACCGAGGTCTTTCACTTTATATCATCCGAGAGCAAACAAAGTAAGAAATAAGAAGGTAACATAAAAGTTAACGAGAAGGAAGGTTTTCCTTTGTCCTAGTTTAAAACATTATATACACTCGTATATACATATATATTATAGCAACTTATACGCAGTAAATCCTATCAGAATTGCAGCTTTGCAGACCTGAATAAACATTATTCAGATTCGATGTATCGCTTCTGTAATTAATTGTCGTTTGATATTTTTTAATTTATTACTTCTACGTTGCTCTTTTTACTCCTTATTCAAATCATCCTGCTCTGAAGATCAAAAGCAGGTCATTCATTTAATGAGTGACGGGTTTAATCAAGAAATATTTGCTACTGTTAACGTCGTTAGTCCTAAAGAAATGTAAAATGTTATAGTTTTTCTTTTCTTACTTATGGTTAAGTCAGTTTTTTCTGTTAATGCTATTGTCATTTCCATTAAATTTCCAAAGTTTCAACACTCTAGAATTAGTTATTAAGAAGAAAAAAAAGTTCTCTAGAAACCAATTTTATATTTATATATATATATATCTATATATACCTCATTAAATATCTTGCCAACATTAAGTTTAGTATGTTTCCTACATACCTTTTCAAGATTTCGAATGCTACTTTTCCATCTTTGTGGTATCATATGAATTAACTCTCCGATTTTTTTTATTTTTATATGTATTTCCCATATTACACAGGTCCGACGTTTCGGTCTACGTTGACCATTATCAAGGATTCTTTATACAAGGTTTTTTTTACAGCATTTATTAGAATTGTAAAAAAACCTTGTATAAAGAATCCTTGATAATGGTCAACGTAGTCGGAAACGTCGGACCTGTGTAATATGGAAAATACATATAAAAATAAAAAAATCGGAGTGTTAATTTATATGATACCACAAAGATGGAAAAGTAGCATTCGAAATCTTGAAAAGGTATGTAGGAAACATACCAAACTTAATGTTGGCAAGATATTTAATGAGGTATCTTTAAAAGAAGGTCTGCTTCCAAAGTATACCAATATATATATATATATATATATAAAAGATACCTTCAGATTGTTCAATATTGCTCCAAAACAATAATCACATTCTATATAATAATGCCAAATTTTTGTAGAAATATAAACTTCTTAATGATGTAGCCTGTAAAGAGTTCACAAACTTTTGGTACACCCATTCACCTATGTACACACAGACACCGTCGAAAAACATCAAAAAGAACTTTAGGGATCTCAAATATGTGAATCCATTAAAACCGTTTTATAATTATAAGTAGAGCGAAAAACCGTTTTTACATATTTTAGAATAGAATACCACCTTTACAATTTTTTTAGTTTTGCCCAAAAGTTAAACAGTTCTCAACATAACCATAACTATTTACTTGCCAAGTTTCACAATTTTATGTTTGACTTGATCCGTAGCGTATAGCAAACTTTTTCACAAGTGTTCCAGCCCCATAGACTCAGTTATCAATAAAATGACAGAAGCATTCAGGGGACTAGAAAAGTGTAAATACATAAGTGTAAATCAAATTCATCGTGACTGATACATTGGTAAGTTAACATATTGTATTAAAGTATTAAATTACACTAAACCTTTAGTGCAAGAAAGAAAAACTCCTAAATATCATTTGCTTTTAAATAAAACATCAGAAAATTGTTTTATATAATATCTGCTTAAAATACCATGAGACAATTATTTGCTCTCTTAATAAATTAAGACGCAGTTGTTAAGTTATAGTGGGGGTTGCTTTCCCATAAGAATGAATGTAAGCGAACTTTGAACCCCGTAGTTAGATTCATGTCTTAACACGTCCAGTCGCCTTCGAGCTTCGCCAGACAGAACAGAATATAATTACGTCCCATCATACTAAGGTACTCCTATTTGTTCATAAATCATGTTCTATGATATTAATTTTCATCATTTTTTATATTTACTTTTTCGTATGCATTGTACAAAGTCTCGGAATTTGGTCAGGGTTAATATACGGAATCACCTTTTTACCAACGTTTCGTCTTTATTTTAGGATATCCTCAGGGCTATAAACTAACAAAAAAAAAAGTATAAATGACAAATGTCCATTGGTTTTTGTTTTTTGTTAGTTTATAGCCCTGAGGATGTCTTAAAATAAAGACAAAACGTTGGCAAAAAGGTGATTCCGTATATTAACCCTTACCAAATTCTGAGAAGAAGAAAAACTGTTTGTCAAAATATTTTATACACAATACTAGTATTAAAAGTTAAATGGAAGTTATTTTACTTCTTTATGATCATTAATATCAAACAAACAAAGTGTTCACACAAATTTTTAGTTTAAGAGTTCGAATTTATAATGCTAATCTAAAATAATTTACTTCAATACTTAACTAAATTTAATTACAATGAAATTAACAATATATAATCAAATATCTTAGTTCAGTTGTTCTACATAATTTTACTAAACTATTGCAATGAGCCAGTTTATCTCCTCTATGTTTACCTCATTTTTTAATCACTCAATAATTATTGAAGGGTAGAGATTTTCTTCTATCAATTATTATTTGGAACGTTCTGCAAAAGGCATTTGAAATTTCTTTACTTAGAGTAAATTAGGAGTTTTTAAACTCGTTGCTGTTAAATGATCAACAAATTCTTAAAATCGATATAAATAAATGTAAGATAATTATCTAGTTAATAAAATACATACTGGATATTTATAAACAATGACATTTTTTTTATAAAATCATACTTTCAATTTTCTAGTGAATGATTAATCTAGAAAATTAATCCTTTGCATAAAATAACTGAGTCAGTGTGTCAAATTTGAAGTATCCAGATAACTTTATGAATGCAATTTAAAATGCCACTTTTTCTGCACTGGACGCCTTAGATATAGTTTGTTGAAAAAGTAAATATTTTAATAAATTAAAAAATATTAATGCAAACGATTGTGTATGCATGAATAACAGTAAATTTTAGTTGATTTCACAATTTAATTATACTCTGACAGGACAGATTCTAAATCTACATAAACGTAGCGCATTCATTAGAAAATTAAAACTATGATTTTATAAAAAGGTTATTATTTATAATTATATAGTATGTATTTTATTAACTAGATAATTATCTTAAATTTTTTTATACCGATTTTAAGAATTTGTTGCTCATTTAACAGCAACGAGTTGAAAACCTAATTTACTGTAATTAAAGAAATTTTAAACATCTTTTGTACATTTAAAAAGGTACATAAAAGTCTTCTGAATTGTTTATGACTCATGTTACAGAATTATTTACTCTTAATATGCTTATATTATATAAGATATAATAATGCACATTATAAGAATATGCAGAATAATATAAGATGTTTATGTTATTGAAAGGACAAATAACTGAGTATGTAGCAGATATAAAATATAGGAAGAAATGGCCATAATAGTTAAGTCAAGTAAGGAAACATAATATCCAGATAAGTAGGACTTCGAAGAGGTACATACGTATACGGTACATGGAAACAGGTTTGGTAAGAAGGCGAATGCTATTTACAGTACTGGATTAAACCTATAAGCAAACTAATCATAAGCGAGAAAAGGGAAACCACGAACATTTGTAAAAATTGTTAACCGCCAAAAGAACAAAAATAGACACAGTTGACTTTCAATGGGTTTTTTCTTTGTGTCTAATACGGAAAGTACTATGCTGGTTAAACTACAATATCGGCTGATTCACTAGCCAAAGTTGGTTTTGAAACGCCTTTTGTAGGGCCAGAACCGGCGTTTTCACTCTTTACTGCTAGAGTTAGACATTTAATAAATGTCTGGCTGCAGCAATGATTAATGAGGAGTTAGCTGAACTGTCTGGGCAACAGACAAGTCAAACAGTATATTTTGGGCCCCATGGCCAAAAATAGGAGGACTTGATAGGACTGGGCTGAGAAATTTAATAGGAATTCTCACTGGACACTGTAGACATAGAAGGCATTTAAGTACGATGGGATTATAGAGCAGTGCAGTCTGTCAGAAGTGTGGAGAAGAGGAGGAAACTTCTGTCCAGTATGTGGCTAACTGCCCTGTATTCAGCCTAATCAAGTTAAATATGTATGGAACAAGCACTATTAGAAAAGAAAAATTGAAGGAATTAAAGTGGAAAGATCTCCTGATCTTTATGGAGAGATCAGGAAGATTCTCCTTAGGGTAGGTCTAGGTCACCCGGAGTAGGGAAAAAGGGCCCATCAGGTGGCCTACTTGCTAGGCCTTTGGTCTTCCCACCCTTAATATTATTATTATTTTTATTCTATGTGCGTAAATGCATTTCACCTCCTTAACCAAAAAAAAAATTATTATTATTATTATAAGTATTACTCTCGTAGTTTCATAGACTATCCATTCCATTACTTCCAACTAAAAATTAATATTTCATTTAATTTATCACATTTTAAAATAAATACTTTGAAAATGTATTATTGAATTAAGATAAACTCAGGTATATTCCTCTAAATAATTGAAGTAATTAACTCATACCTAACGGTTTTTTATCTAGTTACATTTGAAAAATGAATATTATTTATATTATATCTAATGTAATATTTACTTTGTATGGTTTCTATACAAAGAAACATTTTTTATATGTTTAGTTGAGATGTTTGAGAATAATAAGGAAACCCAACGAACCTCTCCGAGACCAAAGTCCTTGGCCAATTTTTTATCCTCCTGGTCTTTATTCAATATTTATTTATTTGCCTCTGACTGTTCTTTGCTGTTTGCTAGAGCTTATTTTAAAATTGTCATTTACGATTTATGTTGTATTTGTATTAAGAGAGCTGTTAGCTTACTTATTAATAGCTGTAAGAGAGCTGTAATTTTACTTACAGTAAAATTAACCGTGTTTACAAATAAATCATTTATGTTTCTTGAGTATTTAATTCTAATTATAATTATATAATTATAATGAGAATTAATTATTATATTATAATAATATAATAAACTTAATCAGTTTTGGTGTTTATATAATGTGATAATAATAATTGTTATATGTGTTTTTAGTGGTCAATTCTTTTTATCTTATGGCACTCAGAGTTAGGTTAGGTTAGGTTGAAGGGGCAGTCCCACAAGGGAACACACGTAGGCCGAGCATTGACCCTTTCTGATACCACACAATGAAGATTGATTCTACACTGGGAGTCTTAAATTTTGCCTAACCCAAGTGTATTTAGAGTAGGGATCTTTAACGAGTACCTGACATCGTACAGGCTCGGGACCGACAGTTTAACGTCCTTCTCCGAGGGACGACTTGCTCAGATTTATTCACCTCCCCCATGAATAAATCGATAGCCTGGGGATCGAACCCCGGCCCATCAGTTCAGAGGCGAGTACGTAACCACAGAGCTAACCTGACCCCCTGGCACTCAGAGATATTTAAATTGAATGTGCTTACCTTGTTGATATGTATATAATTATATAACCTGCTGTATCTGCTATAGTTCTAGTCAGTTCATCTTGAATATGTATGTTAAACTATCGAAAATTGCGAGTTAATAAAAGCATTGCTATTTATTCTATTTGCAAACTAATTTATAAGTAAATTAATTGGTTAAATGGAGATGGATTATGAACTGGTGTGTCAAAGTGATTACGAGTAAAATGGAAAAGCTTTTAGTACCAGCTGGATTGAATACTTCGCTAAGCATAATAGAGTATTATGCTTAGTGCAGCTTCCAAAGAATAGAGTCACGGGAATAAAGTTAAATTTGAAACTTATATCAATGTGTTTTAAATGTTGAGAAATGAAAGCTAGATTTTGAAATAATTGTTGAATTATAGCAGATATATTAACTATTCTTTTTTATTTTTTAAACCGATTCCCTAGCGGGTGGTAAAGTCAGCCGTTTACCTAATTTTTGTTTTATTGGTGATTCTACAGGTTCTACATTGGGAGTTTTAAATGTTGCCTAACTCAAGTGCATTTCGAGTAGGGATCTTGAACAAGTACCTGACATCGTACAGGCTTGGGGCCGACAGTTTAATATCCACTCCGAGGATGTCGTACTCAGATTTATTCACCTCCCGGGTAGATAAATCGAGGGCCACATGGGGATCGAACCCATGTGGTCCTCGATTAAGGGCAGGTAAGTTAACCACTGAGCTAACCTGGCCCTATGTTAACTATTACTAAGTTACTTCTATTTCTTTTCTTATTGAACTACTAAGATTATTCGATAATCTGATGTCAGAAGTTATATAGCTATGTCAGAAGTTAATCAGAAGCAAATAAAACTTTCATAATCAGGAAGTATCTTGGTTATTGGAAATAGAGTATTGAAACGAATTTCTTCACCTTGAAGAGCCCAGGTGCTGGTTGTGAAAGCTTAATTCACAAAAGGCGCTTTGTTGTATTATTGTCAGACTATTAAAAAAATTATTTACTTGATGAGTATGCTCCACCAAATATAGATGAGATTGTGAGAACGGTTGCTTAGTAAAAAGTATTTAGTGATATAGCTTTAAGGCAGGCAGACTATCAGATACCCTTTTTGAAAGATGAAAACAATTTATCGCCTTTGCGTAAACGTCTATAAACGAATTAAGGTCGTTTTTGCCAGTTCACAAAGATTAAGTTTGGAGTTACAATCTGATTAGCTTGCTTTCAAAACGTTATGAACAGAGTGATCTTCGAAAAGAAACGAATGGTGTCTTTTCTTACTGAGTGAAAAAACAGATTTGGTAAATAACGTATTTCTATGCTAGGGTATGCTATTTCCTTGATAGGCACATCATATACAATTAAATTTGACTTTATCCCGGTTGACTACTTTCTTGAATTACCAATACCCGAATATTACAAAAAATAAAGCATATTCTAGGGTTGTTTTCTTACTTTTAATAGATATTTAATTATTCCGAGAAAATTTTGAAACTTTCTTCTATTACCGTTTCCCTGGATGTGTATCTGATTTTGGATGTATTAAACGAATGCTTTGAACACAACATTAGAAACCACTCTCAGTCAAAATTAATAACCTGTTACGTCTTTTTCTCCTAAACTAACTAAATCAGAGAAGTCAAACTCCAATGTTGAAAGAAAAGCTGTGGAGATATGAATCTTTATACAAGTTATAACAATTTATATATGGTAGGTATTTTTATGTTTCCACAGACTAATGGTCTTCTTGTTTACGTTCTACGTTAAATTAAGCACTTAAGAAAAATTAAGAATAATAAAATAATAATAATTATTATAATTGGTGCCTTATTATTTTTTGGTGCTTGAAAGGCTCATTAGAAATAGAAAAATGGAATTTATTACCGAGAGATATACAATGGAAACGCTGTTATCATATCCTGTATCTACTACATTACTATTGCAGGAGTAGCTAACGGGCCTCAACCATAGACTTTAGGACTTCAATAGTTCTTTATAACATCTTGATATCGCTCAAATAGTGGACGACGTTACAAGTAAAAATCTACCGCTTAGAGCTAACAACATTAAACAGGTAACTCTCTATTGTCTTATCCTTGCAGAAGTTAAACCACCCTTTCTTAAGGATCAAGGTACTTTATTCAAAATAACCTCTCTCTTTGAACACTTCACTAGAGAAGTTCAATGCTCTTTCTTCTAAGACGAAGCTTTGATACTTGTTGACTATAGCTATTGAATACTCCTACTTTTCATTCCCTTAAGCTGTCTTAACACGACTTATACTCCTGTAACTCCATGTTTTGTTGAACTATTTCGATTATTTATTTATAAAAACAATTATGAAGAACTTATTTATTTATTGAACTGACTGGCAATGCCATGCAATTATTATTAACGAAGCTATGTTTGCTGGTTTTAGTTTTTTTGTTTATTGCTATAAAGAATTTCAATTATTACTAACTATTCTGAATCACTGTTTGATTTCAAAACCGTGCTTTCTGTATGGTATCATTTTTTTAGAAATCATATTCTATTTCTATGTACATGTACGTGTTCTTTAAGGCTCATGTGCTTCGAAATGTTGGTCACATCCGTCCTACTAATTCTGAATGGTAGACATTAACAGTTCTCTTTGAGCCAAGCTATTGATAAAGTAGTAGTTTACAGTACATAAAGTTTGTCAGCGTTCATTTAGTTGTAAATCAATAAAGGTTCCATTTTATTATTATTGTGATGCAAATAAAATGTTCACCATTTAATGATTGCTATATCTATTTGAAATAATTCCTATTTTTCTCCCTCACTCAGGGTACTCAGTATTTATGTATTTCTGGTAAAATTTGTAGTTATTAAGCCGTTAATATATCACTTATCAAAATACATTTTAATAGTTTTAGATCCTTTGGATTGGTTATCAGTATTGACAAAAACTTGGCTAGACTACTTGAGTTCCTAATGCAGCATTATCCAGCTCGCGTAAAAAGTGCATCACAAAATACATATAATTTTGTAAAGCCTTTCTAATATGTTATGGTGAGATCTTATTGAATATGGGTATAAGTTAACACACCTTTATTGACTCTGGGATATATTATTTGAAAATACTTCAATTAATTATCGTAAAGCGTATTTTTTAGCATTACTAAACAATAAATTTCCCTGAATTCGAGTAGTAGCAGTTAATCTGTGGGAAATTTGCAGTATGTTTTGTTGTAGAAACTTTTAGTTGATTCGATATTAAATTATTTTTCTTTATTAGGCCATAGCGATTTGCTAAATGGCATTGGGCTGCACCTTGGCAGTTATAGGGCTTTACTCTTCCCCAAACACAGCACATTTCTCAACTAATGTACTTTTCCCAACTCTTACCTCAGTAATCACAACTTACGCTTTCATATTGTCAACAATTCACAGCAAAGACTCTTTGAATCCAAAAAAAATAATAGTATAATTAAAACTTAAGACGGTTGTGTTTCCAAATAGTGAATTTTTTTTTAATTTTACATTCATTATTTACTTATTCTTTACTGAAAATTGAGATATTTAATCCTTGATTGATCTTGAAACGATAATGAATTATAACTATGAATAGTTATAAGAAATAAAAAATATATTTATGAATTTATTATGCAATAATAATAAATTTATGCTACTCCATCTTACATTCAAAACAATATTTAACCTTGAATTCGGCTTTGAATTGAATTTTAATTTATGATTTTACACGATGTATCTCTGTATATAAAGTTGGTGAGTTTGTTTGTTTGCTTGTTTGTTCACCCAAACAAACCTCTAGGAGATAGAACCCTAGAATTAAATATTCATTACATGAATAATGTTAAATAAAAGAAAATTATCACTATTTCCCCAAAATTGGATTCAGGGTAGCAAGTGTCTTGCGTGCTAGCCGATGACAATAGTGCAAATGTATTATATATAAATGTAACAAAGACAAATTTTTTTAAATTGAATTTTTACGTAATATATATACACTGGTAATAAATTAAAGGCATGGAGACAGAGTAGCTCACTGGCTTGCGTGCTCACCGATGACTGTAGTGAAATGTATTATATATAAACAGATGGCAGTGGCACAAATGTATTAAAAATAAATGTAACCAAAAAATTTTTTGAATTGAAAATTCGAATAATATAAACAATGGTAAAAAATTAAAGGCATGGATCCAGGGTAGCCAGTCGTTTGAATGCTCGCTGATGACAGTAGTGAAAATATATATAAATGTGACAAAAAAAATTTTTTTTAATTTAAAATTTGCGAAATATAAACACTGGTAATAAAATAAACGCATGGAGCCAGAGTAGCCCAGAGGCTTGCGTGCTCGCTGATGTCAGTACTTCTAATGTATTATAAATAAAGGTAACAAATATATAATAAACTACCACATTAGAGGTTAAAAATGAATAATATTAGAAACAAATTTGAACACAACTGTTCGAGAACTAAATACGAATGTTCTAAGGTAATATTATAAAGATACATTCCTTTCATTAATGTTATTTTATGTTAAGTAAATAAATTGAATCTTTCAATTTACATGTTTTGTTTGTTTTAAATATATTTGATCGTGTATATAACTTGAATTGATGTTTTATTTATTTGTATGATAAAATACATGATTTTTTACTTTAAAATGATTTTTTTTTTGATAAATATACTTTCTGTGTATGTATGTTGAATCTTGTTAAGAATACTATATCAAAAGCTTAGACCATATAAGAATCTGTTTCCATACCTTAATAACAGAAAACAGCAATTAAAATTATCACTGTCAACCATATTCAGTGAATTTAATTTCAATATCCTAATGTTATAATTTCTGAGTGACACAAAGGACCACGGTTAGTGTAGTAATTAAATAAAAATATACATAGAAAAATACTCAGAAATAAATCAATTTAGAAAGAACTGGCATAAGTAACTTCTATATTTCCACGTGTCGACCAGTAATTGCAACAAGTAAATAAGACTAGCACAACAGTCTTAATGAAAACTGTCCAATTAGCCTTCTTGATGGAAAGCTGCAGCACGCAGTAATTCCTGGTGTATTCACGTGTCGATCATAACATGTTGACTCTTAGATCCCCGTTAGATGCAATTGTGACGGCTAATTGATCCATTTATTTTCAATATGATCTCAGCTCTACAAACAATCTTTGTATACGAAAGTATACATTTCAATGCATCATTCCAGGTACTATTCATAGTACTGTATTCTTCAGTTTGCGTCGTCATAATTAATAGAATAGACTAATCTTGGATTTTAACTTTTTTATTAACAGCGTTTCTTTAAAGTTTTCAACGTTATACAACAACACAATTATGTTAATAGATTAGGTTAGGTTGCAGTGGTAGTCCCACAAGGGAACACACGCGGGCCGAGCATTAGCCCTTTGTGATACCACACAATGAACATTGATTCTACAGTGGGAGTCCTAAATTTTGCCTAACTCAAGTATATTTAGAGTAGGTATCTTTAACGAGTACCTGACATCGTACAGTCTCGGGACAGACAGTTTAACATCCTTTTCCGAGGGACGACGTGCACCTCCCGCATGAATAAATCGAGGGCCAGGTGGAGATCGAAACTCAGTCCTATCAGTTCAGAGACGAGAGCTAACCTGGCCCCTAATTATGTCGGTAAAAAGGCAAAGAGACAGGTGAGCAGGAAGGTCTCTGATAGAGACGATGAAAAATTAAAACTTAAGTTTTAATTTATTACTTACATCTGAGTAATAGTGAATAGATGAAGAAATTGAATTATAAATGCAATAGTTGGTCGAATATGGTATCAAATAGACAATGCAGTGAAAACTCTATAGTTGGTTATAAATACGTAATAACCCGACGAGTAGACTTAGTTTATTGAAAACACTTTGTGAAGATTAAAGTAATCCTGAAACTGATTGAATGAAAAGGTTGTTTTTGCGAATTCCTGAGTTTTTGTTTCTGTAAAACATTGATGCAGATGCTTAAAAATACAAAAATGGCAAAATAAAAGAAATCGGTCTTAAACAGAAATACTTCCTGAGATCAATTACTGTTATTAATATTTTTTCACTCATGTGAAGCTGGATAGTTTATAATAAGGTAAATAAAAGTTTAAGGCCTTTCACGCAAGATTTTTTTCCTTGTTTTTGTTGCTTTGAATTTTATGTTATTTGAATAACTCAGTTATAGGGCTTTACTGTGCCGAAACGCAACACAGTTCTAAACTAATAATCACAATTTACGCTTTCATTTTGTCAACAATTCACAACAAAGACTCTTTGAAACCAAAAAACCTATTATAATTAATACTTACTAAGTATTATTATTAAGAAGTATACTAATAAGAGTATTATTATTCAACGGAGTTGGCGTATTTAAACATATTTTTCCCTGATATGAAATAGTATTGTTTTTATAATAGTTTGTAAGGTCAAGGTGTACTTGAAAAAGTGCTGTGCTTTGGGATTAAGATGCCTTAAGCCGACGCTCTTCCTTTTTGGAAGACGTCCAATTTTGTACAATCTTGATTCAATGGACCCAATCATTAGAGGAAAATTTATATGACAATTATATATTTACTTTATGATAAAGAAATATGATCCAGAAAAGTAAACCTTAAACTAAAGCATATGTGATACTATTGATTATGTTTTCATTAAAATTGGTTATGGAATCTTATTTAAATAATTTCAATTTTATTCTATTATAAATAGTGATTCGTATAGTCAATTATGCTCTATAATTTTTTTAATTAATCTAAAAATATTTTTAAGATTATGTTCATTATACTTTTTTTTCGTAAAATGCATTAATTGGATCATAAAAAATTAATTTTACAATTTCTTAAAGATAATTTTAAAGAAATATTTGTCTGCGTATATTTTATGCTTAATTTTTTTGAGTTTAAGGCAATAACATTATGAGAGTTTTAATGTAAATGAGTTTTTCTCTGTAATTAAATTACATAAATTCCTGCCTCGTCATTAGGTAGAAATATCGTTCCGAAGACAAGTGATGCCTCACTTGGTCATACTAGTATATACTCGTATACTAAATAAACTGAAAGAAAAGAGATTTTAATTTGTTTAGTTTTGTTAAATATTTTAATTTAATTCCTTCAATATATTCAAACATTAGGCTATCCGTGACCCTTTGTGTCACTCAGAAATTATAACATAAAGGTATTGAAATTAATTCACTGAATATGATTGACAGTGATAATTTTAATTGTTGTTTCTTATTATTAAGGTACGGAAACAGGTTCTTATATGGCCCAAGATTTTGATATAGTATTCTTAACAAGATTCAACATACATACACAGAAAGTATATTTATAAAAATAAAAATCATTTTAAAGTAAACAAATCATGTATTTTATCATACAAATAAATAAAACATCAATTCAAGTTATATACACGATCACATATATTTAAAACAAGCAAAACATGTAAATTGAAAGATTCAATTTATTTACTTAACATAAAATAACATTAATGAAAGGAATGTGTCTTTATAATATTACCTTAGAACATTCGTATTTAGTTCTCGAACAGTTGTGTTCAAATTTGTTTTTAATATTATTCATTTTTAACCTCTAATGTGGTAGTTTATTATATATTTGTTACCTTTATTTATAATACATTCGAAGTACTGTCATCAGCGAGCACACAAGCCCCTGGGCTACTCTTGCCCCATGCCTTTATTTTATTATAATATCTTTATCTATACTATAACACATTTACGATGAAAATTCCAAACGAAACGGATAAATAAAGTTCAATGTAGTCAAAGAAACATAGTGTGTGTATTATTCAAATTTTAAATTCAAAAACAAATTTTTTTTGTTACATTTATTTTTAATACATTTGTACTACTGTCATTGGCGAGCACGCAAGCCAGTGGGCTACCCTGGATCCAGGCCTTTAGTTTATTACCAGTGTTTATATTACGCAAATATTCAATTAAACAAAAATTTTTTTTTGTTACATTTATATATAACACATTTGCACTACTGTCATCGCCGTGTGCGCAAGACACTTGCTATCCTGGCTCCAATTTTGGTAATATAGTGATAATTTTCTTTTATTTAACATGATTCAGGTAATAAATAGTATATATTTAATTTCAGGTCTAAAATAGACCTGAAGACCCCACATCTCTACGGAAAATGGAGAACAAACAAACAAACACACGAACTTTATTTATAGAAATGTTATTACTAACCTTAGTTCTTCCATCGTCCCCATTTACAGTCACCGTTCCTGCCATACAGAATATCTTCTGTACTTCCGACAACTGCGGTTACCAACTCGACAGTTCTCAGTGCAATTCTTTTTATATTAGCTTGGTTTCAACTAAGCTGCGACTTGATATGAAATGTCATAGGCCTTCACTGGGTCAACCCAAAAATCTTCCTAAAGCTATTCATGCCTACTGGATGGTTTTAGTTTTATAATTAATGACTTCTTAGGAGCATATATATGCATACTTGCTGCTAGATTGCCTCCTAGAATGAATCTCTATATGTAATTGTAGGTTTTTAAATTTAATTTTATTTTTATTTTGGTAAAGAATTATTATAATCATTATTGATTTTGTTGATTGATTATTTAATCAGTTAATTCATTGTTTTTTGTTAATGTTATTATGTGTTTTTCGTTTTTATTTTTTATTGTAAATACTTGTTATCAATATTGATTTTTATTTGTCATATTTTTCATTTTTCCATTCATTTATTATGTATTTGTTTCCTTCCCTACCCTCTTGCTTGGTGGTGGTATCACTGAGTGTATATCGCTCATGAAGTAGGACTTCAGTCACCGAAGTGACTGCAGGTTATCTTCCTGCCTCCCTGTGCGTATCTTCTCCTCCTGATGACGACAATTGTCGAAATGTAGAAGTGAGTTATATATATATCACTATTATTATTTTTTATCAAGGTTTGGTCTATCTTCAATAATACAACACCTTTAAGCCGACGTTTCGTCTATATTTGTAGACATTATTTAGGGAAACGTTGGCTTAAAGGTGTTGTATTATTGAAGATAGACCAAACTTCGATAAAAAAGAAAAGAAAAATAGTGTTAAGTATATGTGGTCGAGAAAAGAAAAACATTCAGTATTCTTGTGTTGAAGTATGCTTCTCAACGCTAGTACTTCTTACTTCTTTCTGATGATGCCGGATTTCGAAATATCGAAGTGATTTCTGTAGTACTGTTCTTTTCTATGTATTAATGTATGTATATATATACTTTGGGAGCAGACCTTCTTTCAAACAAATTTCATTAAATGACTAGCTTATTTTTAATCTTATATGTTTGCTACGTACTTTTTCTAATTGTCTTACACGTGTTTCCACTTCTCTGGTTTTTCGCCAATTTTCCAAATGATTTTTTTTTTAATATTCAAAAGGGGTCCGAGGTATCGGTCTATACTGACCATTTTCAAGGAAAATTATAAACCTTAATAGTAATTTAATTTACAATAACAATAACTAATAACTATTACTAAAATGAATTATACAATCTAAAATGTATGGTACATCCTATTTTCACTTAAAACTTAAACATAACCTTTGTATCAACAGATTTGTTTTCATTAAGTTTTCCTTAAACCACTTCTAATTAAACTACTTCAAACTTACACAGTATGAATTACGCTGACTAGTTATTATGCCTTTTCACGTAAGAAACTTACAATTAAATTAGCATTAAATTAGCATTAAATTAGAAGGAAATTTAGGAGAAAAACATAAATTCTGGATCATTGTAATTGTTACAATTTGTAAAGCTGTTTAAGTCCATAAGCTATAAGCAGCTTTTCTGTATCACTAAATAGTATTTATATTTTGAAACCGAACGAATTTGACCAGGTTTAACCATGTGGACAAGGCACTTCAATCTGTTTAATTTTTGAAACTTTTAAAGGGACAGACATCACTTACTATTCTTGTCATAAATATCAAAATAACTAAACAATTTGTTATACACTGTTTTATTGAATAGTTCCATCATTTTTAAACATTTTTTAAACATGACTGTAAAATTTACATTTTCTCTGTAGGCCAAGAAATGCCACTAGAACAATAAACAATTTTAGAGTTTGAATAATGTTTGATTCATTTGCATAACTGGACTTGGAATTTTATAACTAAATAGAAGATAACTCAGGTAATAACTCAATGTTTCCGAAAATAAATGCAATACTTATATTTATTTAAATTCTTGATCTCATTTCCTTCTAAAAGCTACATTCATATTTAACGACTCCACTTTTCTTCTAAACTCACTTGCTTATTTGCGATATCTGTCCCATTTCTCACCTCTTGTGTCGATTGATTTGTAAATTTCTTTTCAATTTGCAAGTATTTCATTTACAAAAATGTTATTTCATCATGATCATGTCCAGATAACTTTATTTGACTCTCATTATTCAATATAATATTCTTTAACTTCATGATTTTTTTCTTTACTATATCATTTTGCTTCCTGTTGTATCATTCTTTAAACTACTTTAGTATTTAAACTATTATCAGCATTAAAAATTAAAGCTACAGCTGAAATGAAGATCTGTAGTTACCAAAAAAAAACTGGGTTTATACATATAGTTAGTTACCGGTGCCCGCACAGGTATAATTACGTATTAACACGTATTATACACGTATATTAACACGTATAAGGCCGTGCGGCAGCACAATCTTCTCAATGTTATGTATGTTTTAAAGTGTAAGTGACCAAAAGTAGTAACCAAAAAACTAAAAAAACTACATCATCCTGCGCCGTGCGTTATTTTCAAAACTTGACAGGTTTAGACTTCATTATGAGTAAACTTTATGTTATTCTCTGTAATTGATTATTTATTAATTTTCCTTGAGCAGATATTTATCTATTATTGGATAAGCAAGCCTTATTTGATATTTTCTTATTATATAAAATGAATTATCAGGTAGCAAAGCCGCGTTGAAAACGCTAGAAGGAATACACATTGGATCGAATCTGATGCTTCAATGTCTAGAAGGGTTGACTGACTTGGCTCGTTACAACAATGTATTAATAGGTTGGGTTTCTGTCCATAAAGGGATTGAAGGGAACGAAGAGGCGGATTGCCAAAAAAGCAGCCATCACCACTTTTATGGGACCTGCATTATCCATATCCTATTGTAAGACTAAAGGTGAGGTGACAGGATGGGTTAGGAATGAACGGTGGAGGTCGTTGGAGATGTTACAGTGGTCGATCTCACTGTACGTGGTTGCAACCAGAGAGGAACTCACGACTTACACGTCCTCTACTGAGACTTCCAAGGAGTCAGATGAGATTTGTAGTAGGCCTACTGACAGGACACGGGTGCTACAGAAGTCGCTTAAAAAAAGACAGTCTTCTAAGAGGATCGACAGAGTGTAAACTGTGTGGGGAGGCAGAAGATACTGCAATCCACATAGTTAGAGACTGCATTGCGTTAGAAACCTCTACATAGTTAATCCCAAACCCAAACAATTTACCTAATTACATACATTAATAATTTTGTGAAGGGAACGGAACTTGTGCAACAGTTTTAGATACTGATGTGAGTGATTGTGCCTAAACGTCCGATCAAACAAAAAGATCTTATGGGCTGACGTTTTAACTCGGGAGGAGATCGGTTGTTTCATACTCTTCTATAAAATCAATTAACCTATGTTTGATTTACTTGAATTATTATTTAAGTTTTATTTCATTTGATTTTTGAGGTAAAATAGATAAACAAACAAAAGTTTCCACACAAATGAAATTTTATTCAACAACAACAACGCATTTCGAACACCTTGTGTTCATCATCAGGAATACAACAAGGCTGTGATGCTGAAGGGTTGGTCCAGTGAAAACAACTGTTGTTTTCACTGGACCAACCCTTCAGCACCACATCCTTGGTGTCTTCCTGATGATGAACACAAGGTGTTCGAAACACATTGTTGTTGTTGAATAAAACTTCATCTATGTAGAGACTTTTGTTTGTTTATTCATTTTACCTTAGAATGAGTAAATACTACACAATTACGGCTTCCACAACTAATAACTTTCTCTTTTCCTTGCATTTAAATAAATCTCCCAAGGTTTAAATAAGTCGAAGGTTTAAATAATACCCTATAACCTAGAGCAAAAATCTCATTAGCCATTCTCACTTGTCTACTATAGTACTTGCTCTCTTCTGCCTGACTATTCATCATTTTTCCGTAACAAGATTTCCCAACCACTACACGTTCTAATGAATCCTTTTTAATTAATAATACTGACTTAAGCACTCTCCACTGTAATAACCAAGCAGGCGACTCTTTCAAGCCAGCTGCAGAGAAATTTCTATAATTTAGTTAAAAAATCTCAAAGTCTCCACCTCTCTCTTTGGTTTTTTTTTCAACATTCCTTTAGCTAAATTCATGCTTTTTTACCATGCTATTTGCGCTCGGATAATATCGTGTAGAATGTACAATCTGAAAGCCTGACTTCCGAGAAAATTTCTTAAACTGAGCAGATACAAAAGGTATATGGTCACTTACTATCTGTTTATCAATTCCAAATTGACTAAACCATGTTTTAAACATATTAGTTAATAATGTTTAAAAATACAAGAAAAAATAAAACAATTTTAACTTATTTTAATTTTAACTTATAAAATTTTAACTTTTTACACTTAACTTTTAACTTTTAAAATTTTAACTAATTTTAACTTATAAAATAAAAAAAATAAATTCTCTGAGGCCTTTCAATTTATCTCCATTGTTCTCCATTTTTTCTTGTGGCTTAAACTTCATTAATTGCATCTTGTGTTGATTTGTTGTGATTTTTCTGCACCAACTAATAAATATAGTGGATGAATTTTGAGAATACTTGCAAAATTTCGAACAGTCTATAGTAATAGTCATACTCAATTAAGTAATCATTCCGTTTGAAATGTGCTAGTTTGAAAAAGGGATGAGGTTTGATATCATGACTAAATAACGGAGTTTTTTACCACGGGAAAATTTATTTCACACCACACATGCTGACATGAAATTTATGATGTTCATATTTATTTCTGTCTAATAGAAACATTTATTTTCCGTCAGCTTAGTTTCTTACCTACCTAAATGTTTTTCAAACACAAATTCAATAATAGTTGTTCCATTATTATCATAGTAAAGCAAGCGATTTTCCTTAGTCTGACTGGTCCTTAGTTGAAGTATGGTTTAAGATCTGAATCTACCTGTTGAACCGTATTCGTTGCCCCCTTCCTGGATATATTTCAAAACTCTTTCTAACTCCCCCGTTCTCCTTTTGTTTGTTTTCATTAGTACTACTTCAATTTCTATAAATGAATACAATTTCAAAACCTAATGTATGAAGAAGGTCATCAATATCTTTATAAACACCGACAGCACTATGTATTTCTTGGATAAATATATCCGAAATGCACTTAAATTTACCTGATTTAAAAGTTACTCTGAAATTATCATCATTCAACGACTGCATTTTCCATGTGTCATGTGTTTTTGCATCATAACAATAAGTCCCTCATGAACACATGAAAAACATTTCCACAAGCAAATATATAATTATAGTATTTTGTATTTCGCAAAACAAATGCGCTTTATTTGCACAAAAATGGCTTCCGATTCACTTTGACTCTGAAGCGCGGTGGACCGAGGTTTTTTTTTTTAAATTCTTTATTGAAACATGCTCCACAAGGTATTACATGAACTAAGTATACTGGTTTATTATCCTGTGAAAGGCAGTATTCTGTCGCATTGCTAGCGGCAGCTCATTGCTTTGAACCATTTTATTGGCATTGAAGTCAGTGATAGTGGTGGCTTTAGCCACATGTTGTTTCATAATAACAAAAGCATCATATGACAATTTTCTCATTCAAAGTTAACATCTCTTTTAACAACTCTCGTAAAGGTTCAATGATTTCTGCCATATTAGGAATAAAGTTTCCTTAATAGCATATTGCCCTTAAAACACTTGGTAATTATTTTCTATTGTTAAGAACCTGCAACTCCTTAATGTTGCCCGCTTTACTTTCATTCGGAAATACCCCCTCATTAAATCTATAACATGTGAACAATATTTCTGTTTGGCAATAATGACATCTGTTGTTTAAATTTATATTGAACTGAGATACTCTTTCCAGGACTTTTCGAATATGAAATCATGCTCTTCTTTGGGGCTAATATGTATTCAAAATTAATTGCTTTTCGTTTAATGTCCCACCTAATTTCATTTTAAATTTGAAATATTCCATTTAAATTGATAGACCAAACTGCTAATATGAAAAAGCCTATAGTTGGCAGATAGAGTACTAGAAATATAAAGTTTACTCGGTCGCTCTGTAAGACTAATTTATCTAAACCTTTCTTTTAGAGTAAAGTATTGTAAATAACTACTGAACTAACTTTATAAATGAGTCCTATAATTAAAAATTTATCCATACATAATTATAAATGATTACCTTCAACGACTGCATTCCCCAAATTATTTTTGAACCCTTATGTTAAATTCCAGTCTTTATCTGTATATCAGTTTTGCTGGAAGAAGGTTTTTTGGTCACTGTATCTAGCTTTCTAGAATTACTGTTGCAAGATTGTTTAATTTATTATAACACCTCCAGCACAGTCAATTAATTCGATGTTGTTTCCTTACGAAAAAACAACATGAAAAATTGTTAAAGTAAGAAATCAACAAATCAACTTGCTTTGTTTTCTGTAATTGGAGTTGTTGACTAGTTTCAAACGTTGTTAATCTTCATGATGAATCCAGTAATGGGAGAAACATATTGTATTTCAAATGTTTTGATGGCTCTTTAACTTTCAGGGAATTGAAAGACACTCTATGCATCAAGCAAGATAAGGTACTTATGTAGTAAGTGAAGAGATGAGGGTTATTGTTTAGATCTCACATACAAGTCTGCAAGAAAAGTTTTACCTTGTAATTATACCTTATATACGTTTACCGCGGTTGGCCTAAGTAATTTAATCAAAACTATGTGTGCAAGAGATCTAATGATGTTAATTAACATTGTAATTAATGCATTATTGAATAAATTAATTTGTTTTTGCATCAAGAACGACGTTAAATTAAATTAAGTTATTATTAATTTATTTATTAAATTGAATTAAATAATTTATCTCTTTTATTTTATTTAAACAAATGGTTCATAAACATAATTTTCATTATTTGGCATTGAAAGAGCTTTATTATTAATGCTATTATAAATCAATAACAATAAATATTTTGGAAAATTTAAAAAAAATTCCGGTTCTTATACCAATTTGCTGCTCATTTTATTCACTCGATTTTAGTATCGAAAAAAGAACTGACTGTAAATAAGATCATGAAAAAATATTCAGATTTCTCATTAATAAATAGAGTTACATAGAAAATAAATTTTCAGAAGTTTTAATAGGTTTTATATATTTTTTATTCTATGAGTAACAGTGGTGAATGTTGAATATTCTTTTAAGTCAAGAATTAAGAATTATTGAATAATACATTAGAAGGGCTACCAGACAATAACTTGTTTTGACTTTATATGTATTGCTAAGCCTTTCGGCCATATAACCACCAAAAAATCAAATCAGGCTGACTAGTTTAACGTGCTGCCCTTTAGCCACTTTAGATTAATCCGAAGTGCCCGAGGTGACCACGCGGAGGAGGGCCCGCACGATACTACGGAGCGCATCAATACTTACTTCACGCATCAGTATCAGGTCAGCGAACTAAAATCGAGGACAAAAAACAACTTGCCTGATACTTAACTTATACCCTTACCAGCAGGGAAAAAAAAGAGGGGAGTTTTCATTTTACTCGACTCCCTTTGGTCTCTGCCGGGAATGCAAGCACTCTTTTCAATTTTCCTATGTCGTACACGTATACCAGACAATAACCATACATTACTGGCTATTGAGTAAAGTGATTATCACCGGCGAACCGATTTACTGATATTCAAATACTAAATCGGGAATATGAAAATTTGAAATACAGAACTTATTTCTAATGAAAGTTTTTATTTATGGTTTAAGAAATATTTATAGCTTGCAAAATATGTTGTTACAATTATTTTATTTAATATATGAAAAAATGTTGATTAGCTTACTAATTTTTTGCATGAAGCTTAAGCATTCTGGCCATAGGTTTTGCTCGCTTTTTATGCAAAATACATTGTACGCTATATTAGTTTATTATATCAATTTTTAGGTTTTTTTAAAAGAAAATTATTTTTCTGAACATCTAAGAATATTAGAAAAAATTATCATCGTCCAATTTATGAAAGTGGGATAAAATGAAATCCTTTTGAATTATATCTATATCAGATAAAATGCGTCAGGGAAATAAGTTTGATGAGTTGTATTTTATGTAGGTTTATCCTGTCCAGATATATGATGAGTAGGAAAAGGCTCAGGTGCACATGATTCAGTTCATTATGATTTAAATGAATTAAAGCCAATGTTTTATTCATTCATCGCTAAACCTTTTATGTCATTTTCTCTTTGAGCAAACTAAACTTATTAGAGTGTTGAATTACTTTGTATGCAAATTTTATTTTAAACAAAAAAAAAACTCTTAAAAACACTAAATCTTCTACCTCGGTCATAATTTTAGAGATTTGTTAAAGAGTCACTGTCAATGAAATTTCCTATTGTGTAATATAACATGTTCTTCAATATATCTCTTATATGAAATAGTATTTTCATCAGTTACGAAAGGTTCGTAATATTATGGTTTGTAATGCTGTTCATAACTGAACTGGTGAAAAACCACTTAAATTCATTATGACATAGAATAATAATTATATAAGAACTGGAAAATGACAATAAACTAAATTATTGAAAATGAATAACAGAAAAATGTGAAACTTATCTACATTTAAATGGTAGGAAAGAAACAGCGACTATACAACTAATTATACATAATGCCTTCCTACAGTTAACACCAACATTCAAATATAAGGTGCATATATTGTTCAAAATTTCTTTTATGGCATAGAATATATATCATTCATATTCATGTCATAAAAGAACATGATATATTGTTCATTTTATATATATTATGAAATTTTCATAATATATTATGAAATAAAATTGTTCATAAAAGATTATGAATAATATATTGTATTCATAACAATAAAAAAAGATTAATTGATGATATATTTATTGATGTATCAATGAATACGAGAGTAGACAAAAATCATAAATAATAGTAATGACATAAGAGAGTCATTCTAGAAATTAGTGGGAAGATAACATTCAGTTAAATGGGAGGGAGGCAAATAATTATCTAATTTTAATGCAAAAATACATGTTGCGTTGAAAAAAACTTGATATTAAAGATTAATAATAAAAGTAATAAATTTGATCAGATCTAAATGTACAAAATTGAATAAAAGGATGTTATTAACGTTAATTGTAATGCGAATGTGATGGGAGTATTTTGAGAGGTTGGTTTTGTACGAGGAAGCTAAGGATGAGATAGGTTTTTTGAGTTGTTATTAGTGACCAGCTGTGATTGATCTATCAATCTAGTCTGAGGCCCATTTTCTATTCAAAAGAAAGATCGTATTGAATGTATGAACCATTTAGGTGGTCTAAAACTCTCAATTTCTATAAGAGTAACTTATGAGAAGCTAAGTTATGTCCCACGTTTTATGTCACGGACCTGGTTTTTTAAATACCAGGCAAGAGGCGTTTCTATGTAGTCATGAACTTTGCAAGAAAACCTTTTAATGATAATATGAGGAGGTAGAGTTGAAAAGTTCGTTGTATTGTTGTTGGGTAACATATTTACAGGTCCAGGAATGTCAATGGTATGACTACTCAGAATGAGTTTTTGAGATTAGTAAAATAGTGTGTAGATGTAATTTGATTGTTTTCTATTGATGTTTGATAGGGTTTCAGCTCTATCGACCATTTCCCTTGCAGCATTCTGTTAGTCTACAAAACCAATTGATATAGTTAGGTCTATCATGTTAGTTTAAATTCTGTGAGATTGGATAAAAAAACCAGACAAAGAAAATTGATATATATCTGAATGATACATTTTAGTACAGGATGAAAGGTAGTTTGATACAACAGCTGTCCGGGCTTAACTCAAGTATCTGACCTGAAGCCGAGCAAATTCTACGGTCTCGGTGTGAGAATCCTTGAAAAATACTTTTCGGTAGAAGTGCGTGAGTTTTATTGTGTCACTAGTAGTGACATAGATCATCACTAACTCAAAAAAAAAAATTGAATTTATTTTGCTCATTCCTTTGATTACTATGATGATAAATATTTTTTTATTGCAGGCAAGACAATTATTAAAGTAAAAATTTGATGAATACATACTCGTATATATTATTTTCTCAAATTGTTCTTGACCTCTTAGTTTAACACAATATTTGAAATGTTTGTTTAGGGCTAGGACTTGGTAATGAACTTCTCCTTATTTCGCCAACGTTTTGATGTATTTATACATCTTGAACAGGGCTACAAAAACATGACAAGGCTGTTTAAAATGACATGCATTACGTCAAAAGTTTATAAAATAACTTAGTTATGCAATCTCTAAATGTTACATGCCGCTTGTAAAAATGATAGGAAAATCCCTTAGATTAGAGTTAATTGTTTATGTGTAAACTTATAATTACAACAAAAAACATCGAAAATAGATACAGAATAGATATTTATTCAAAGATGACCCGAAACAGTTAATCTATACATTAAAGAATATTAATAGGAATAGGCATATAATCATTTATTTATTTATTTTTATGGATGTAATCAAGTTATTTTTAAGTTGTTACTGTTAACCTAGTAGTCCACATTGAATTTGTTGTTATTGTTGAAAATATTATAACCTTATCATGTTTTCTTGCCCTAATGAAGATGTATAAATACATCAAAATGTTTTCGGAATAAGGAGAAATTCATTACCAAGACCTAACTCTCAAAAAAACATTTCAAATATATATATAGTAGTGAAATAAATTCCAGTTTTGCAAACAACTTAATTGTGTAAGAATTACGTAAAAACCTGGTAAAATAATAAAAGAAACAGGAGGTATTTATTTTCAATTTTGCTTGCTATAAAAATTGGGTATTTCCTTTAATGTAACCCAATTATGAAAGAAGTGGAACTTTTTTTTTTAAATAGTTTTATAACTCTTGGCGAATATATCATTAATCTAAAAATAGTAACTAGAATTATATAAAATTTAATGAAAAATAGATTTTGATATGCCATAAATAATTACATTTTTATTAAAGAAAAAATAAGATATTACGTTACAATTAAATGCGTCTCTTAAGATGAGTAAATATTGAAATATTGTTTGAAAGTACATGCTTAATTTTTTAACGATTCCATGAGTTAGATATAGTATCGTTGTGAGTAAATTAGTTCCATGATTGTATAAATAATTTCTTAATCATTTCAAGTTTATCTGAATGTATAATTTAATATTATCTTTAATACTATAGGTAGTACTACCTTTATATATAGGTAGATAGGTTGCGATTGTTAGTATAATTATTACTATTATTATGATTATTATTATTATTGTATCGTTTATATACAAAGGGGAAAAAGCCTGTCGGAGAGCACCCAGTGCTCTCCGTACGGCTACCCCAGTCTTGTATACCTTGGGCATAAGGTCCTTAATAAAGAAATTTTCATTCAGGTAGGTTGCAGTGATAGTCCCACAAGGGAACACACGTAGGCCGAGTATTGGCCCTTTGTGATACCACACAATGAAGATTGATTCTACAGTGAGAGTCCTAAATTTTGCCCAACTCAAATTATATATATGTATATATATATATAAACTAGAATTTAAAAAAGAACACATAGAAAGGAAACCACCGAAATCACTACTATATTTCGATGTCCTCGTCTTCAGAAAAAGAAGTGAATCGCTCCAAAGGCTGATAACGATATATATATATATATATATATATATATATATATATATATATATACAACAGAAATAAATCCATATTTTACAGATTGCTACACTTTAAATATTTAATGTTTTAAAATAGCAATTTAAGCAACTAAATTTTTAAAATCAATGTTTTTTTTGAGGTATTAATTTAAAAGAGTGGAAATGTTTTGTTTAATATAATAAAACTCCCTCTAAATATTATTCTTGAGAAAGTGGTTTTCACTGGAAAAAGTGATTTAAATCACATCTGACATTATGGCTATTACAATATTTTTTAATTGACGTGGCATTTTTTTTCTTGTTTAGTATTTTGGAAAAATTGAAAAAAAAATAACATATTCTGTAATACATTTTTAATATACATTTATAACACTGATCAAAATATTAAAATGGTTGTAATGTTGCAGGCTATAGTATTTCTATTTACAAAAGATTAAATTCGTCTTATAAACAGTGTGTGAAATCGATATAAATTATTTACAAACAATACACTGGTTGTCATGTTTGTTTAAGTGTATGAAGTGATTCCCCTTTGAATGCGTAAATGAAATACATCCGTTCCTAGAGCCGAAATTTACTGTCTTCATTTGATTTCAAGTGTCTCGGTTGTTGATCTTTAATTAATAGTGAATTATTTACAGAGAAGTTTGGTTTTCATTTTAGTAAATATTCCTTCTGTTTTAATAGATTTTCTTTGTTGTAATTTCATATATTTTCATATTTTTATATAGGAAAAGGAAGTAACAGTGCAGACTGCTTTCAGTTTAGTTACAATTATATATAAAATTAAACGAAATAATTATAAAAAATATTTTATAGATTATAATTTGTTTCTGTGTTATGAAATTGCATCAGGCAATGTATCAGAAAAAAATTGTTTGTCTGTGAATAATAGATGATTAGTGACTTGTTTTAATATTTACCGCAATCCTTTAGGTATACGGATTGCGGTATAAAAATACGATCCTGTTGGTATTTTTTCAAAATTTCTTAAGAACTTAGAAATCAAAAATTTTATCGTTATGTGATTTTGAATTAACATATTTGTGATTTCTTTTAGATTACTTAAAAAAAAATATGATACATTAGCAATTGGTGAAAGGTAGAAGTGAAAGGTAGCAACGAGTGAAAGTAGTCTTCATTCATTGTAAATAAAAAAAAACTGACTATTTTGGTAAAACCTAAAATGTTTGATAACATATTAAATTACGTTCAAATTAGGAGCAAATTTTTATATGTATTACCTGTTTTTAGCGATACTTTGACACGCAACGATTTTTTTTATTTATCTGATTTTTCATAAATAAGGAATACATATAAAAAATTAAATGAAATAATTCCATTAACTCATTAAACAAAATAGCAGAAATAACTCACAAAAAAGAGATCAAACAACTTTTCTGCCCAAAATCAATATTTTGACTACCTCATCATCAGGTAGACAGATGTAAGTCACTCTGAAGACAAGTGTTAAGCCTCTTTGAAGCATGTCTTTCCATCTGATGATGAGGCAGTAAATTATAGTCTTGAGTTTTTGTAATAAATTTTTGTGAGCTCTTTCTGTAAATTTATTTATATATTTTTGTATGCTTCAGGGTAATTTAATGCCATTAGAACATTTGTTAGAAGTTTACGGTCTTAAGCAGAACTAAAACAAAGTGTTTTCTTGAGAGAACGGATCTAATAATAATTAAAGCTATCACATTAAAAACTGTTACATCCTTTATAAACCCATTATGTAGTTTGTTTTTAAACTGGATATATATAAAATCTATTACGCTCTTTCAGACCTTGTCCTGATAGTGTTGTTCTAAGTAGAAGTTTAAGAGATTCTTTAATCTTACAGTCAGTTGTAAAGCAAGACATTACTCATGAACGGTAGCAGTTATACTGAAAAACAAAGATATTCTCCTGCGTTTTAATTTATCTACTTACCATAAAACAAAAACTCACGAGTGGTATGCACTTAAATTTACTATTGACGAACGTATTTCTTATCAAAAAAGTTTACTGAAATACGTCAGAAATTTTTATCAACTTTTTGATTTTTCTGGTTAACAAATCTGTTTGGCTTGATATTGGTTAAAAAAATTACAAGTTAGTCTAGAAGATTCCTGAGCTTTAAAAGTGCTGGAAAGATTTAAACTGGTGCTTCTCGCAGCCTCCTGGCAGATGTTGATTTTGTTCAATCTTTATAACACCCAATAAGTTTAGTGACTCGACGTGAAATATGTCATATTCAATATATGTTCAGTGAACAACGTTCACTGCCTATAAGGAACAATCACAACTCAATGAGAAGAAAAATCTCACTCAATAATTTTCAAAAATATTGCAAATTACATTTTTTTTTAATATTTGAAAGAAATTCTTTAAAAAAAAAGAGTTTCTGTACCTTCAAAAAACAAGAATATAATTAAGATATTATTATTAACCGACAGTCAATAATAATATCTTATTTACTAACCTCTGTGGCACCAACAATATGAATGTATTTAAGAATATAATTGCCATATTTATGAACTGAAGAGTGAGAGTTGCAGATTGGTGTTAAGAAGCCTATAATCCACCATTGATTCTGAAGAGCTCAAATAAGAAATCAAGGATGTATTTTGCATGTTTAGAGTGGTACAAGCGTTATGCAAAAATTATAAATAAATTTTCAGTCCTTATATTTCAGTGATACTATACTGACCTCATTTGAAACATTTAGACCAATGCTTTAGTAAGAGTTATTATCCTAACTTTGTCTTTATTTATTTCTGTGTAGACTTTCTATTATTTTTCATTCTCAATGTTTTACTACCTTCAAAATGTCGTCCTCTTCGGTATGTCCCCGTCTCACCCGACTAGAGGGCTCCCCCACCCTGTCCACGAAAAGCCCCTCTGATAAATAAGATTCCGTTTGTAGCGATCATGTCTTTTAAATAATCTATTCTTTTTTCCCCTTTGTTTAATTTCAATCGACTAAGTTATATTTGTATCTATGAATGGTTGTGAGATTACACTTGACTACAATAAATGCAAAATACACATATCAAACAACTACTTTTTTGCCTTTTTTTTCTTTTTTTTTAGTGGGCAGACAAAAGAATGTGAACCTAATAAGTTGAAAAAAGTATAGTGACGTCTTGTAAATATTCTGATCGAGACACTCATAGAATATTTCATCAATAATTGTCTTTTTTGTTTGATTTGCTATCTTTAGATATTAGTCTAAAAAAAAAATAAATAAATTCGAGAATAACCCTGTTTTCCCTTCAGTTAGCTATAAACTAATAACTAAAAATATGTTTTTATGAAACTAAACTTCCCTTAGAAGACTCAACATTTACTCCCATTTGCGATTCTATGAACAACTTTTGTAATATCTACCTGTATCCTTTCTATGATAAAATAGTTGTCTTGTTAGTAAAGAAAAAAAAATATATATTCGTATACTATGTCTTGTTAACAAATATATGTATAGACTACTGACACTATACAATAACACATATATTACACCATGTACAATTATGTTTAAATACATATTATTTGACAGATCATATGTTTTTTGAATTGGAAAAACATCGGTGAAAAATGTTGACATTTATGGGTTCAGTAAATATATTTGTTAATGCATGCAATATTAATAGGATTATAGCTGATGGTTGTTTAATATACATGGATTAAGGATGCTAAATGATTGTCAACATATGTGCATAATACAGTAGAAAACATAGAATATTGGATCATTTGAAACTCTTAGATCTCAATTGACGATTAATACTACACATAATACAGATTAATTGAAAAATTTCCATTTAAGAGTTTTTGCTTAAATATATATATTTATATATTAACATAGAGATGTAGTTGTTACAATTAAGTTTTTGAGGATTTTTACAGATGTAACGAATGTTGTTTTCAGTATTATCTTTGGAAGTTATAAATTTACTTTTTTTAATCTCTGATCTAACTTGTTCAAATGTTTTCGAACTATTAAATACAAACATAATTATAGCTTTAGAAGTTTACCTACAACTTTTTACGAGAGAGCATTTAAAATAAATATTATTTAAATATACAATGAAATATCAATGATTAGAAAACTGTTATTATTTATTTAAACTTTAATATACTTATCTGAAGCAAATTTTGATGTTATGTTATATTGATATTATTATAAGTAAAGGTGGTATCAAATAAAAATATAGTCTTTCGGAGTCATTTCTGCCTATTTAGTCCGATAATTACTGTTTTAGGGCTTTTTGTTATTTATATTAAACAGGTTAGCTGAAAGTGACACGTGTCCTTAAAACAGCTAGTACAACACGCGTGCAAAATATAAATACCATCAAATAAATATTCAGACGAAACAAACCTTTGTGAAACATTAAAATAAACAAACAGGGAGATCAATGTTTTTGTTCCAATCACATTTGCATTACTTGTCTCAGATCACGTTTATATTGTGTTCATTGAACTAAATGAAACTAAATGCCAGTTTTTCAGCATGTGTTGTTGGTTTTACCTCTAAACTCTCAGACCTTAGTTTATTGTTTTCAGATTAGATGATAAGTCAAGTTGTAACAAACTAATAGATTACGATTATCAATAACAATGTATGAAGTCAAAAATTACTGTGAAACGTTTAATAAAGTTCAAAAACAAAAAAAAATTATGAAAAAAATATACCTTTATAAACTGCTGCTTTTTGTTTAATTAAATGTGTGCTTCCACTAAGTATTTTTATTATTTATGCTTTTGATAGACTTAGATGGACACAACTGCTATCACCAATGGTATAAAATGTTATCACACCAAACATAGAAGCTGAAGTTTGGATGTAGAATATCTAACTGCAGTACTTCTTTTTTTATATCAAAACAAAATGTTTCTCAGGAGGAAACTAAAACTGAGGCTTTTATTACAATATTCTAAAATTATTTCATGGATTTTTATTTAACGATTTAATAAAATCAACTCCTCACGATTTACAGTTTTACTTAATAAATTAGAAGTGATGTTTGAAATTAAAATGACTGAAAAAGCTGATACAAAATCAGTTTTACAGAAGCACACTCATTTTAAGAGTTTTTTTCTTTTCATTCATGTTTTCTTTTTTTTAAATCACATTTTTTATGGAAACAGTTAATTCATTATTAAAAAAATTGAATATCAGACGAAATTAAAAATTTAAGATTCTGTTTAATGAAAATAAATTTATAATTTTTATAAATGGAAAATAGTTAATTTAAAATTATTTTTTTCTTCCATTATTTCATTGACCGTTATATTTTTTTATTTACTCGTATTTAAGAAACGCTTAAGACACAATAAAATTTAATTAATTGGTTATTTTAATAGTTTGTTTACTTCTAATTTTGTTTTAATTGCATTTAAAGTGTTAAGAGACGTTTGAATAAGTCAGATTACTTCTGTGTATGCTTGAAGTCCCTTCTCTATCCAGCTTCTTCCTTCATTCTGTAAAGCCTGCATCTGTAACATTAATAACTTTTTTTTTATTGCAAAAATAATCAGCATTGTAGTGTAAGAAAATTAAAATTAGTCCTCAAATATCCGACATCATTCCAGTGTTTTTATAGTATTAGTGTGAAGCCTGGGAAATACTTCGAACTTATCAACTTGATTGCCAGATTAACAAAAAAGTTGATGTTTTTCCTCTTGTCCACAATATCATAGAATTGTAGATTTGAGTGTCATAACCCTAGGATTTTTTAAAAAGAAGATGATGTTTGAAGTTTGTATGCCTGACTTAGCAAGTCATTTGTATCATAGCCTTAAGGTTGTATATTAGAAAAGAATCAAATTTCAGCCTGGTCACTTTTTAAATATTCCTATATATTGGCCAAATTCATATTGAAGAGACTGTTTCCTATCAGCTATGATGATTATACATATAACCAACTATTGTTAAAAAATCTTTGAACTAATCGGCAGTAAACAGTCGAGCATTTGAATAGAATCAGACTGCTGTGATGCTGCAGCCAGAGACCGTGCTCAAAAATAAACCATTTATTGTTTCACAAGGGAAAACAAAACTGGCTGTCATTTAAAGCAAACACCCCATTGTTTACTAAACTTATATTAGTAAAACGTTTAATAATATATGCGTTCTATATTGATATAAGTATATATTAATGATTAGTTTAGATCGTAACCAATAGAAATAGAGTTTTTGCAGGTCTAGATGAATCCAAGATTAGTTGTGACATGTTTCAACCATTCTCTGATTATTTTGGATTCATTTAAATGTGCAAGAGTTTCTATTCGTATTGATCACTATCTATACTAATCATAGATCTTCCCGGGCAACTCATAAGAGCCAATATATATATATATATATATATAAT